>VXAX01003533.1:0-115280 GCA_013399835.1 Leptocoma aspasia | reverse complement strand
CGCCCGCCTACATTCCCCGTCGTGCTCCGCGGCGGCGGCAAATGAGCGCGGGGCGCCGAGCTGCGCAGCGCATGCCGGGAGGCGGAGTCCCCGGTGCGCCGCGGCCGTGTGGCGGAGGGCGGTGCCGCGGCCGGGGGATGTGGCGAGCGTGACGTGATCGTGTCCGCGTTGGAGCCGGGGCGGCCGCGGCGAGCGTGACGNCTGGGGGGGGACGTTGGAAGAGCGGCGGGGAGGGGGGCGGGTGAGGATCGGGCTGTATTTGCCCTTCCTTTTCTCCCGCCGTGTGCCCGTTCCCCTCCCTGCCTCTCCCGCCGCCCCCCGGTCCCGCCGGTCCCGGCGAGGCCGAGCCCCGTTCCCGCACCTGCGCCGGGCCGCGCGCGGAGCAAAGATGGAATTGCGGCCGGGCAGGGCCGGTGTCCCCGGGCGAGGGGCCCAGCGAGCCCCGGCCGTGCGCTCCTGCCCCGGCACTGCGGCTCCGCGAGCAGGATGTGACAAAGCCTGGTGTGTGCAACACCAGGGGCGTACGAACCGCCGTATAATGGCCGAATTTCGGCAGCTGTAGGGAGCTGTAGTGTCTCTATCCTGACTCTTGTGAAAGGGCGTTTCGGTCTAGCTTCTGTGGGCATTAGTTCTGTGCCTCGTGTACAAACCGATAAAACCCTCTAGGCAGCTCTTGCAGTGCTTGCTTAGACTTACTGTCTCCCCCCATAATGATTTATTTTGCATATCCATTTATTTTGAAATTATCTGTTCCGTTGATACGGACTGTGTAGGAGTTGAAGCCAGTGGCTCTTGAAGATTCTCACTTTCAGATTACAGTTCAAAAGGTCAAAGCGAAGCACATACTGTGTTGGTATTTCCTCCTCCCCTTCTTCCCTGCCTTCTTCCACCCACCTACCCACCCCTTTATGTACAAACAGTTCTTAGCCTCTAAATTTTTCTCAAATTCTGTTACCAAAGTGAACGGAATTTGGTTCATGGCCGTTGACTGAAGTAGCTTGTCCTAAGGAACTAAATAAAGTGCTCATTTAGATGTAACCAGCAAGGGGAGTGGGCTCTAACTCTGAAACTTCCTGGCACACACCCATCCCTAATGCTGCTTGGATATGCACAGCAGACACAGTAGTGCAGCTTTTTAAAATTATAATCTTTCAGGTTCTTCATATATTTTGTGATGGCAAAGTTCGTTATTGCATACCCAGTAATTTTTATTGTGTCTTATCTGTTTGAAATGGGAGACTCTCATCCATTTCAAAATAATCCAAATCATTTTAGTTTTCAAGACAACTTAGTACATGAGTTGGTTTCAAGGAGGTGATTTGGTTGTCTCCCTAACAGCCAGACTTTTCATATGACTCTTAATGAACGAAGTCAAGTCTTCAAGTGGGCCTGACTGTAGGATGAGACAGAGTCTGTGGTATTTGTAGTTCTGTTACTTTTTGCAAAGTACTGAAAACAGGAAAGTGATGTCATACAGATCCAAACTGCTTGCAAGGCTCTTCATTGGCAGGAAATCAGGTTGAATTTAGGTTAGAGATGGCTTTGGAAGGTGCACTTTCTAGCAGTTGGTTCAAATTAATTTATTTTTGTATTTCTTAAAAATTTTCATTTTAAGGCATTGTATTAAAATGCAGGGCTGGATCAGGCCTCAGGACAGCACAGTATTTGTTAGGTAGGACTTGGGGTATGTTGTGGTGAGAGTGTGTTATAGGACATAAACTGGATGTTTAGAAGCAGAATGTTACACTGGATATGACATAATTTGTGTATAACTACCACTAAAAATAATCTCTTCATAGCATTCTACATAGTAAATCAGCACTTTGAGGAGAGGTGTCTGAATGAATACTGGGATAGAAGTAAAACTTTTCCTCAAGGTTATAATGTTCAGTGTATGGTTTGAAAATGGGGCTGTACAAGGCCAAACATTTAAGTTTCCATATGTAAAACACCAATTAAAAAATAACTTTATGGGGTAAAGTACTTAGGGGAAAAAATACTATGTGAGGTGATATTAACAGAAAATTAATTTTAATGCTAATTTCCTTTTCATAGCTTTCTTCTGTTTCTGCAGACTTGGAGATAAATTAGAATTAATTTAGCTCCTAAAACAGACATTGTGTTATTGAGTGGAGAATTGGAGTATTTCTCATCAGGGACCATGACCAACAGCACTCACTTATTTTTAATGTTCTCAAGTTCCATGTATGTTAAGAAGTGGATGTTACTGAAACTTTGTTTTTTTTAAAAAAATACACTAGTGTAAGTAAGTATTTTTCAAAAATATTAAGTTACTATTTGGAAGAAATGTATGAAGAGAAGATTCACACATTTTCTTTATAAATAGGCATAACATGAGGGAAAAGAAAGAACTGTGAGATAAGGCTGAATGTCTGAAAGTCACATTAGGCAGCTGGATCATTAAGAGTAGAAACACTGAGTGCTAACCCTACATGAACCTGTCTGTGAAACTCTTCACTGATGATTTTTGTCCTTGAAAAAAAAGATACCGATTCACTGTGCACCTTTTGGTATCTTAATTTAGTGTTCTGTATGTTGGTGTAGTTGTGCAAGTGTTAACTGACACAGTAACTACTCAGGGGCTTCAAATACAAAGGTAATTATTAAATACATTGGGTGGAAAATGCCAGATTCTTTGGAAATTGTGTCACTGCAACAGATTGTAATCATTTAGCTGGTTTTTATTTGGGGGGTGGTGTTTTAGACAACTGTTGGTTTGCATGCTGTTGGCTTTCTATAGTTTTTATGAAGTTTTGTGCTAACAGAGGCAGCTTGATGTTCAGCCACCAGTGAGCAAAGTAGGAAGTTGGTTGATGAAGGATGTGATGTAGTCAGGGATGATGTGCCTGGGGACAAGTGAACTAGAAGCTTGAGATTTAGAAACACAACTGACAGGCTGTGAATAAAAACACTCTTGAAGAGGAGTAAAGGGCTTAGAACCACAGTGGTTTTAGCAGCACCTGAAAGCATTGTAGATATTCTTTCTCCAACGAGAGGAAGAGGGTGTTTGATTCAATTTAAAGGTGCAAATACAGGTGTGTGCTTCCCATTTGTGTTGTATTGTAATCTTGGTGCTTTGCAGTACAATTGCTTAACGTTATACCCTTCATATACCTTGGTCTTGACAATGGTCAGTCAGGCAGTAGAATCAGTGAAAATGTAGAATTGGGAATTTACTTTGTTTGGGGATTTAAGATGTGACTTTTAATCTTGGTGAAGTTTATGATGTGGCAGTAGCTCATAGGTTTACATTTAGTGTTCCAGTTCAAATGTAAACGTATTTATTCTTGGATTACTAAAAGCAATAGTTATACTTCCCACCAGCTCAAAAGATGAAATGTGATTTAATGCTCTGAAACTTTTTAAAGGATGATAAATTACAATTTGGAGTAAGAAACATGAATGGAGGCTATGCTTTTCATGACTTGCTTCTTTAGACTTCATTACGTTTGCAGTTTGGCCAAAAGAGGAGGTTTTTGCAAATAGGGTCACGGGGATTTACGTAAGGTTCTTCCCTCAGTTAAGCTTCTGCCTCAAGTGTGAAGTCAGAAGAAGAAAATATGTACCCATAACCTTATAACTCAGCCTGCCTCGGTGCAAAGTCCAACAGCTTAATCAAGAGTTGTGAGTAAGAGTGGATTTAAGCAAAGTCTGGGCTTTGTGCTTACATAGGCACTGTAGCCTTCTACCAGCACCACTGAGGTGCACAAGGGTAGAGTGCGTAACTGGGGCAGTATTTTCGTAATATAGCAAGTAGTTTAAAATTCTTGACTAGTTTCTAATTTCTTAACTCTAAGTCATGGCTTCAAATGGATCTCGATACCCTGTGTACATTCTTTGGAATGAGATTAGCTTTTTTCTTTGTCCTTATCTGTGTTATTAGTATAAACCTCAAATACACTCAAACAGTTTATGTAGACAATGGCATCTTTCTTACATTGGTAATTTTAACAGATCTTGTCAGTGTTTGTTATGTTGATAATGGAGTAATTTTTTTAGTGGGGAGCAATAAGAGAAGAGTTTTGAGTAGTAGTTGTAACTCTGATTGGTTCACTAAATTATCTTATTATTAATTTACTTGAAGAAAAACCCTATCATATCATGTACAGGCATTATATGTTCGTATGAAGATCTGTGTGTCCTGGAAGTGCTTACTTGAGATTCAGCTGTGTGAAAATAGTGTTGGGCTTCAAGCATTGTGCTGTTAGAAACATTGGTTTTCAGCATAGGTGGTATTTGAGGGTTCTGAAGTCGGCTTAGAGAGTTTTGTAAGGTGACCTGACACTTAACTGGTGTGGGGAAAATTGTGGCATTTATAAGTTCTTGTGTAATTTCTGCTGCTCCGTGAGTTTTTTTGTTCATGCTTGTGTGTGGTTCTGAAGGAGACCAACACTTAAACAATAGCAAACTCAGCCTCCTTAAATTTCATTTTGAGCATTTTGGGAATCAAGAAGCTTTGATTTTGATGGTAGATTTCCACCCCACTCCCTTTCTTTAATGCTGTCATGACATTAAGAATTAATACAACGTTTTTGTTGTTTTGGTTTTTTTTTAAACATGCAATGACATTACCAAAGAAACTGCATTGGTATGTTTAATCCTGTGCACACTATTAGAATATAGGACAATTATAGATAGAGTTTTTAAAATTAGTTTGCTGCAACAGCAGTTTGTGTCTTGAGAAGGAGGAGGTTTTTCAAGAGTTTGGTTTCATTCTGAATGAGCAGGTAATTTTGAATTCTGTTTTTTTCTGCAACACTAAGGAAACAGTTGTACTATTAATAGGCAAGTCCCCAAACCACTTAAAGCTTAATATATTGCAGTTGTAGAGTAGGAAGTTAACTCAGAACACTTAAGAATGTGTGTTATCCTTGTAAGATGAGGATAGCATTTGGTTTCTTGCAAAAGTATTAATTAATTGTTTTGATGGAGGGTATTTTTGTTTGGGCAAAATGTTATTGACAAAAGATAGACATTTTGTAGTACCTGCTGTTTATGGAGGTGCTTGTGTGCTAGGTATTGGGTTCTAATTTAAAGAATTCTATTTTGAGTTACATTTATGTGTTCTAAAAGGCTTAACAATATGCAGTTTCACAAACAGTTTTAGAAAACTACAGTGTATGCTTGCAATGTCGGTGATACGTCTAAAAATGTCTTTTAGGCTTCATTTTATTTTATTTCTGAAGGACTCCATATTTACCACATAGCTTACATTGAAAAACAGCAAGCTTAAGTTTTGTTTTAGAAACAGAAGAGCAAATTTAAGTGCAGAAGGTCTTCTGGAATGACCAACAGTCATGAGGAGGAGACTCCTAATGGAAGCACCCTAGTGGATCTCACTGTATGGAAATGATATCCTGAAGAAGACCTACAGCCCTTGTGGTATATGTGGAGGGATGATGAGAGATTCCTGATGTATGTGGTTTTGTCAGTGCTAAAGAAATGTTTTAGCAAAGGGAGGAGAGGCTGGAATAAGGGACAAGAAGTGTATTTCATGTGTAGTGCCAGCTGCAGTTGGTCCACATGTGCCTGTGAAGCTGAGCTTTGCAGGAGGTTGAGTAAGTGAGCCCTTCCCCAGCTTAGTGAAGTAACAAATGTGTGATCAGTTAGAAACTGTGTGCTGCTTGTAGATTATTGCCAGGCTTTTAAAATCTTCCTGATTCACACAGAAGAAACTTACAACATGAATGGTAAAGCTTAATTAACAGAAATACTAAGGAACATTACTAGAAACTTGTGAGCCTGTAGGTTGTGAATGGAAGCGTCTTAATGAGCTTATTTATTTCATGACTTGTTCTCTCTCAGTGCTGGGTAGAGGAGATGGGGAAAAACATACAGTAGTTTTTCAGCAATGAGTTAAGAATGTTTAAAAAGCTGTTCTCAGTAAAAAATCCCTAGTACTCTGCATGTAAAATGACATGTTTTTAAATTAGCAGGCTGTAGTTCAGTTTGTGAACTAAAGCAATTTTTCTCTTCCTTCTAGTTGGTTTGGATGCTGCTGGTAAGACAACCATTCTTTATAAACTGAAACTAGGAGAAATTGTCACCACAATTCCCACCATTGGTAAGATCACCAGTTCTTACATCTTTATTCTTGTTATTGTAAACCTGACAAGCCTCTGAAGAGTGCGGGCATTTGCTATCTTTGTGGTTAGAATAAGAATCAAGACAAACTTAACTCTCTGGTACTGCCATAACATAACTGTGTCAGAGCAAAGAGACATCCAGACCAGAATCCAGCTACTGACCATGGCCAGTGGCAGATGCTCAGGAGAATAGGAGCCAGATCAGTAGCACCACTTTCCCCAAACACTGTGAGCCTCACACTTTGTGGCTGGAAGATTTGCTCAGCCACTTTGACTTGGTTTTAAGTGATTAATGTTTTTTCCCCCTTCAGTCAGTTTTCCTCCTGATTTACCAGTTCAGTATTGATAAGCCATTTTATGCATATTTGGGAGAAGTGTACCTTAGGAAGTATCTATCTTTAACGTGGTTAGAATTATGTTTTAAAACTAGAATTAACTGTTTCTAATTACTAAACTCCTTCATTTTTAGGTTTTAATGTGGAGACGGTAGAATATAAAAACATTTGTTTCACAGTTTGGGATGTTGGTGGTCAAGATAAAATTAGACCTCTTTGGAGGCATTATTTCCAAAACACACAGGTAAGAGTACTCAGATGGCCTATAAAATAGTTAAAGACCTATTTTGTAAAGCCTCATTGTGATTTGTAGAGTACATATGGAAAGTTGTTTTCTTTCTTTCAGAAAGGCTCTGCACTACTTCCTGCAACTTCTGAGGGTACCCAGATTTTATTCTAGTTGAAGCTAGTTTGTTCTTCTGAAGGCTTCAAACCTAGTTGTGGGTGTAGCCTCTCAAGGATCAAGTCCTTTAGGATCTACCAGTGTTCTGTAATGTGCCAGAGCAACTGGTTGGTTGTGAGGAGCTCTTAAAATAGACAGCTTTTACTGTGCTAAATCAGTGTTTTTAGTAAGCTGAGCATCTAAAATATGGTAAAAGGTCTTGTTACTGGTTTATTGAAAAGTGCCAGCTTCACACTGATGTAACTACAGTTATACAGTTATACAGTCAGTTTTTGGGACATAAATGTGATACATTTGGTTTTCGTATAGTGAGGTACATTGCTTATTAGTATCAGAAAACTTCTGGAGCAAGTTTGGGTTTTTTTCTGTTGAATATAGACTTGTTTCCATATTTGTGTGCACCATGATGCATATGATTGGTGCAGAAAAATATAGAGGTCTGGATTGACAAAAGGGACCTTGCACCACCATACCGTTGTGAATAGAGTAATACTGAATTTCTGTTCCTTATTACTGTCCTGTTACTAAATACTTCTAAAAGATACTTCTCTTTCCTTGAAGAGAATTATAAAAGCAAGGTTTTCAGACTCAAAGGTTAAGAGTAAACTGTGTAAGAAGAACACTTGAATAACAGAGATGCCATTAGAAATAGTGTTTGATACAAACTTTTTAAAACTAATTCAGACATTACTTTAAGGGTGTGGGTTTTTTCAGTGAAATATGAGATGGTGAAGCACTTGTGATTTGCAATACAATGAGTGAAAGGGGCGGAGGAAGAGTTAGTGTTTATGTGATTGTGTTAGTTAGTTTATGTGATTGTGCTGCATTTTTTTCCCCTAACTTTATTTTTGAAGGTGAGACTTAGGTAGTTGTTCAGACACACATCATGCATGTTTAAACAGAAATTTCTGTTAAATTTGTCCCCTTTCTTAGGTAAGCAATCATAATATTCAATGTGAGTATTTTGGTGGTTTTAAAATAGTGCTGCACATTTACAACAGTTTTTTCAAATCTGTTTAACTTTCTGCAGGGCCTCATTTTTGTGGTAGACAGCAATGACAGAGAGAGAATCCAGGAAGCAGCAGAAGAGCTGCAGAAAATGGTAAATATCAGTATCTTCTGAAGTATCATTGTTAGACTGACTTGTCCTATTTTTGAATGTTTGTCAGCTTCCCTAAGAGATTTAGGATTTTAAAGTTTCAGGGAGTCTGTACAGTGTGTATTGTATTCAGCTGGTAATTCTGGGTCACATAGTGCACTGAGGTGTAATTTCCACTCTGTAGAGAATTAATGATGTGTCAGAACCTTTCATTCATTAAACCACGATAGAAATGCAGCAGGAAAAGAATTTTGGAAGAACAGATTGGAGCTAGATAATATTTCATCAGCAAGGTGCCCATAAATTTAAACTTTTTAAATTGAAAGGTGGCTTTCTTAATTGCAGGAGTTCTGTTGTATACTGGTTAAATTTCACTCAATATTTATTAGTGACTTCAGGAGCAAGAATGAAAATGTTTAAAACCCTTAAATCAGAATTTAGATTTTTTTAGTGTTTGTTGAAGTAACTGACTTACCTAACTGAGGCAATTTAATAACATGCCTGTTTTTCCTGTTAGCTTCAGGAGGATGAGCTGCGAGATGCAGTGCTGCTTCTGTTCGCAAACAAACAGGATCTGCCAAATGCCATGGCAATCAGTGAAATGACAGATAAACTAGGCCTTCAGTCTCTGCGTAACAGAACTGTAAGTGCTAAACTTTCTGACTGCTCAACTCCTTTCTCTCTCTATTATATATCTCATGAACATAAAGTTCTTCTAAGGGAAAGGGTAGTTTTCACCTCTTTCTGTAGAAAGATGCACACACTTGCTGTTAAACTTCATAATGCATAATTCAGGTTCTTGTTCAAAATAAGTGATTTAGAAGTATAATCCTGTGCATTCAGCTGTTATAGGTGTTTCATTTCTCACCTTTTTCTGAAAACATACAAACACTCCAGTCTGTCATTGAAATACAGACATCCAGCATTTCACAAAGTATGTGATGGGCTTTCCTGTTTTCTCAGTATGCATTCCTACTTCCAGGAGGAAAATATGTAGCTTCTGAAACATTAGATTCCATCTGCTCGAGCTTTAGAGACACAGGTTTGCTTCACGTGAACCATCCCACCTTTTGTAATCTTAGTATCTGTGTTGGCACACTAAGATCCTGACCATAAAAGCTGTTTCAGAGGTCCATTCATATAGATAATTCCATGTTCAGAGCAGTCTTTTGGAGACAAGAAGTAGTTTTCAGCATGTAAACCAAATACAAGTTCTGTATTTGTTTCTTGATGCCTTAAACTATGTTGTAGCCTTTACTAGGCCAACACTTGAGTTTCTGGATAATGTCTGAATCTCCTCTACAGTACATGTAGTTCTCAACATTTTTAAAAATACCATTTTTTCAATCTTGACTCTACTTACAGCACAAAACAGTATTTAAAGAACCCTGTTATAACACACAATTATAACAACACTAAAGACTGTCGCATACTGTCATAACTTAGCTTGCATTTTGTCAGTATTTAAATGTAATTTTTGTGTTCTGCATTAACAGTGGTATGTCCAGGCTACCTGTGCTACGCAAGGAACTGGTCTGTATGAGGGACTTGACTGGCTGTCAAATGAACTCTCAAAACGCTAATTCCAACTGGATGACTCTTTCACCAGGGACATGTTTGATATAAGTGGTCTAGGCTTGTTACAACAAAATTAGTTTGCATCTTGGTTATTACAGTATCTGGAACTGATATTTGGGCAGGATATTACAGCGTTTCAACTTGTTTTGTTGCCAATTATTGTTTACCGAGCTACATGTTGCAAAGGTAGCAATATGCTTGGGTAAAAATCTCCTTAACTTGGAAAAAGTGTATCTTCTGATTTTATTCCCCTTGTTAGCCTAAATGCCTGAATATAGTTATTGTGACATCTTTAAGATCTGTTTTGAATACTCTTTGAGCCCCAATTAATTAATGTTTTAATTTTTTTTCTCCCTGCTACTCTTAGTTTACTGATGCCCTGTTTCATTCCTCAGACAGTCTGCTGATTTAAAAATGTAGCATTCCGTATGTATTTATTTCTCTCCCTTGCCAAAAAGATTTCCTAATACTGCTTGTTCCAAGCCAAGGAAATGCTCTAAAACACTATACAAATCTACTGCACTGAGGAACATTTTATTAATCCTTGGGTTCTGTCAGCCCAACTTGCCTTTGTGTGAATTGGATTTGATGGGTAGAATAGTTCTGTGCTGGTTGCGAAGAGCTCATGTTGAGGTTGTTTTTAATATTCAGCAGATTGTCTTCCTTTATATTGTATCTTTTTTTTATGTTGCATGTTGCTTTTTGGTATCAGCCTGACTATTTTTGCCCAGTGTATAATAGTTCTGCTGAAGTTTTACTGTTTGTTGGTGAACATATCTTCATAAGGAAATTTTGGAAAATTCCTCAAATTCAATGGATTCGTTTCTTCATAACCCACTTGGAATTATTCCTAATAAAATGATAAAATGTATAGTTCCGTGTATTCTCTTCTTGATTCCTGAAATAGTTGAATGCAAATTATCACTTATTCTTTCTCCATATACTGAGCTTTCCTGCAGCTTGAATATGAACACCAGTCTCAAATTTTCACTTATTTGGAGCTGTGTAGAGTGGGACATGGAAGGGAGGCAACCAAGTTGTATACAGTGCAGTAGAGTAGCTGTCATCGGGGCTTACATAATTCTGTAATGTCTTTTGAAGTTGTAAATCTAAAATTCCTTTCAAGATGTCCAGATATGAAAATACTAACAGTTAAAAAATTGTAATAAAACAAATTTGAACTGCCTGAAATCATGCATGTCTGTTTCATAGTTTTATCTACATGTCAAAACCTACATGGGTCCCAGCAGGAGAGTCACACATTCTGTTGGTGGCTAGCTGGGAGGGTAACCTGAGTGCTTTTACAGGGATATAGCAAATATTACAATAATGCTAATAATCACCCCTCAAAAACCATCTCTATACAAATGCTACTGTCTTGTTTTCATTATTCTGTCCCCTTACACCTTTGTAGTTCAAAAGGCATAAATTAATATGTGTTTTGAGGCTGCTACTAATGCGTAGTTTAGAAACTATTTTTCTGTTGCCTGTCTGCTGTATAGAAGCAAATATTGCTCAACCCTCAAACAAAAATGTGCTGTCCTATTGATTTGATGTCTTTAGGAATTCAGAGCATGATTCTGTTACAGTTTCACCTTAAGTGCTTCTCATTTTCCACCTAGGTCTGGTTACCCTTGCTACAAGAAATCCCAGTGACAAGGTCTGGTAAACTCAAGCTAGTTTTGGTTCAGAACACCTTCCTGGGCAGCTTCTGCTGTAAGTGAGGTTTAAGTTCTTAGGAGGTGCTGTTACTGTGAGCACAGCTAAGCAGGGAACATTCCAGAGTTTTTGAATACAGTCCTTAAATGTCTTCAATGTGTAATGGAAACCCAGGAGACAGTGTAAGGTGAGAAGGGTTTTGCCTGCACCTTTAATGAATTGCTGATTACTTATTAACCAAAGCTGATATACTCATGCATTTGATCAGTAGCTGTTGATGTGCACATTTCTAGCAATGCAGTTCCTTGAATTAAACCTTAAAAGGTACACCTTGTTCAGAAGAGACAGCTTGTCTCTAATGCAAATTGGTTTTTGTAGTCCCAGTAGGTTAAGATAAACCATGCTTGTTACACAGTTGGCGGTAGTCTTTAGATGAAACAGTAGATACTTAAATTAGGCCTGTTACCATGAAGGAACCATTCTGCTTGGTAGAGATTTAATTATTTAAATGAGTAAGTATTCAGGTTTAGGTGAGCTCTGTTGAGCCACCATGCTTTTCAGTTGCAGCATGTGTATACAAAGTTCATATTTCAGAGTCATCATGTTTGGGTTTCTGTATCAGTAGGTGTAATTCTGCTATAAAATGAATAATTTCTCAAAGTCAAAAAGTAATGAAGATCTTAAGCCTCATTTAAGAGAGATGGAGTCTGCCTGAGGGTTAAGGCTACAGGTTGCACTGAAATGCTGTAAAACAAAGTCAATGTTGTATATCAGTAACAACGTACAGTACAGCCCTGTTCTTCAGAGGGAGATGAAATGCCCATGAACATCCAACTTTATCATGTCTGTTAAGAGTTTAGGTACTAACATGGTTTGTCATTTCCCTATCAGAAGTCAAATACCTGAACTGAGCTGCTGTCCCTGAAGTTCAAAATCTTGAACAGGCATGAGACTGCTAAAAATGAGTTCCTCATTCACTGTAGTGACAGGAAATCCTGAGTTCCAGTAGTTGAAATGTCTCTTTGTATATGTTACCTTCTATATTCAAACAAATGGGTAAGTTCTGCTGCTCTGGGGAGTTAGTCAAGTAATATTTGTGTACAGGAGGCTTTATTTCAGTGTGTCAGATGAAAATACAAAATACTGAGGAATGAGTGGGTTTTCTTTTATTTTACCATGGTGACACAATTTATTTCTCAAATATTAAGTACATGCATGATTTTAATTTTTTTTCATTGCTTACAAGAATAGCCCAGGTTGTGTAAAACATTGGTTTGGGTTTTGCCAGTAAAGAAAATTCAGAGCCTAGTTATTAGTCCCTTGTTAGTCTAAGAAATCCTTCTATAAAGGTCTGGACAAAGGCAGTTTGAGTGCAATATGATGAAATTTTGCACATCACCTTGTCCTAGTGTGGCTTTCCCACTCTTGTCAAGAATGGGGACTTAAGAAATTTTGGCAACATATGCTGCCATTGGATTTATGAATAAAGCTGAGCTGCCAAAACTGAAATGTTTAAGGCTTTCCTCTTACTGGATAGGAGTCGGAAGACTTGAAACAATTTTCTTTCTATGCCAAGAATATTAGAGACAAGGCAACCACACAATTAATTTGACGTGTTGAAAGCTCTGATGCCATAGCACACTGGGTATTTTTCCCCTTGTTTTTTCATACCATTTTTCTCCTCCCTTTTCTTTGTCCTTCTCTCAGTATCTGGCATCCTTGCTTGCTTTATCATGATACGTATAGGTACTTTACTTAATGCTTGAATTACACCTTTCAAAAATAGCAATGATACAAGAGATGTGCAAGAATTCAAGTACTGTCACAGGAGGGTAAGAGACCCCTTTGTCTGGAATAGATATGGTCAGGTAAAAGAACAATAGGACTTTCAAGTTGCCAGACCAGTCTGAAGGACCTGGCAGAGCTTGATTTTGTACATATCAAATACACAGGTAAACATTTCACAATACCCAGAGCCTAAAAACGAGCCAAGTCTGCTGCCTTCAGAAGGTCAGTGTTTTGAGTACCCTTAGGTCTGTAATGTTCTTGTGAGTGATGAGTTTGTCCACAGCAGGAGCCACTGTGAAAGAAGAAACTTCTCCCTCCTGAGACAACAGCCAGGCAGGAGGCAGCACTGTCTCTCTAAGTTTAATGAATCAGAGATGGGAAATTCAAGTAGAGGGCAAAGAGGTTTTCCTTTTTCCTTAACAGGTGGTCTGGGAAAGCAGAGTAACAAAAACAAAGAAATCCCACACACATTTACAAAGATGCAAAGAAAATCCTACCCAGTTTTTTATTGTGAAGGATGTGGAGCTTTCCAATTGCTGGATGAGGAACAAGTACAGGTGAGTTTAGGTTTATGAAATAAAATGAAGACAAGCCGAATAGGACTTGTACAAATGTGGGTTCTGGCTGTGATTTAGAGAGGAAGAATTAATTGCTGGGCAAGGTCCAGAGGTGTAGGGGGAGCCAAAATAGGATTTTAAATCAACATAGGTGCAGTAGGAAGCACCATCTGTTACCTTACACAGATGTAAATACAGCTTGGGAGAGTGGAGGCTCTAGGCCAAAGGAATACCTAAGGTTCTTTTACCCCAAAAAACTCAGGTTTTTTCAACTGTGCCTTTCCTAATCTAGACCCTAGTGCTGGAATTCTCGTTCTAGACATGCAACAGGTTCCTGATACATTGTTGCTTTTGGCAGTCAGCCTCTGCTGCTGCAGTTGCCTAATTAAATGGAGGATACTCTGGAGATTCCCCAGCATCAACTCATGGGGCTGAATTGCTCCTAAATATAGTAAAGGATTATTTGCCATGTGCAAGGGCCTGTTCAGTGCCATGTTTGTCCTCACCACTTGCTTCCTGCAGATTCCAGCTTCCCTGTGCCCTCCCTCTCCATGGTCTGCAGGGAGACAGAAGCAGCAGCCCAAGTGCCAGCATAGCAAGCAGGAGGGAGCTGCTGTTTCTCGGGAAGGGAGGCAGAGCACCAGGCAAGTCTGTTCTCTGAGCAGCTCCATCTTCTGGTTCCAGGGACAAGTTACAGATTTTTAATGTTTTGGTTTGGAAAAAGACAAAGAAAGCAAGTTGTGATGGATTGGTAGTTAAAAATGAGGAAAAGAATGTTCTTTGGAGTTATAAGGGGAGCTCAGTTAGCCTATATAAGTAATACAATCTTACTTCCAAACTTCACAATTGCAATCTCACTGTTCTAAGTGACTGGGAGATTTCTCTTGCCAGCCCACAAGCATACTCAGTGCATTACTCAGTGGAGTTTGGTTTTTTTTCCCCCTCAATTTTTCAGAGCTGGCAATTTGTAGGCCTCTGTATTTCTGACTCAGCTGTAATGTAGTCATTTTCAGTGTTTTCCCTGGTGTTGATACTGAATTTTTTTCTTGAACAGGCCTTCTAATTAATTTTTCTGTCCTTTAAGATGCCATATGCTTGCAAATGTTACATCTTCAGGTATAAGTGTTCCCTCATTTACTAAATTAGTAAAAATTATTTGCACAGATAGGGAGTTCACAGCTTTCATTCTGTCTGCAAGATTTTCTCCTCACACCTGTATCTTGAAGTTATGAATCAGCAATACTTTTATTATGAACTTTGTGGTCTAGGAGAGTACAGACACCAACTCATGCAAGACTGAATTACACATTATTTTTTAATTAGACTTATAAAAAAAACTGATCAAAGATCCACCCAAATTATTTAGGGTCCAATTTTTCAGGCAGAGTCCATCACTAGTGCAGTGATCTAACATCCTTCATTGCCACTTTTATTGCCACATTCCATTTGCTTCCCTTTTGTATCCAAAAGTCCTTAGATACCATATGGCTTAGCTAAGGTGCTGACTTAACAAAACCACAAATCTGAGGGTTTACATAGACAGCTGGCAAAAGCTGTTGGAATAAATGAGCACCATTTCATTTTATTGAGGTCTTGTGTTATGTTTTGGGGTGGATCTGCTGGAGCAGGTTATGGTCTTGCTTCAAGCTTTCACCACCTCTTTCCACCCACCTCCAAGCCTGTGTCTGTTCTTTGGGCACAAATGGCTTTAAGGTGACTAAGTTCAGGACATAAAGATCCACTAAAATGATTATACTAGCAAGAGAGCAAAAGGCCCTATTTTTAACAGGATCACACCCCTGTTTTAGTTTGGTGTGGCATGAGCAGGAACAAGGAGACAATTCACAGGTGATAGAGCAGATCAGGTAAGAGTTTGGGATAAGAAGGAAGGCTAACTGCCTATATTGCTGAAAAGAAGCTGCTTTCAAAGGACATTTACATGATCTCTTCAGCAACAGAGGCTTCTACAGACTCAGTACTGGAACTTGTCCATTTCCCTTTATCTGTGGGCAGAGTTGGTAAGGAAATACCAGACAGTTCCTGAGATTTGTCTTCTCACAGCCTGCTGTTTGAGACACGTTTGGAGATTTATGGTCCTCTATCATTTTAGCCTTGTATGATCTCTGAAGGTAAACCTGCCTTGAGGGTTTTGCCACTGCAGCTACCAGCACCCTGTTAGATGCCCAGACAGTACAGCAGCAAAACACAGAAGCAATTGTATTGGAAATAACAGACAAGAGCAGATATTTAAAAGCTTCTGCACACCACCACCCTTTACAGCACAGCAACTACTGTGGCAAGAAACAGCACCAGCAACACTCAGAAATATCCCACCTGAAAGGGACTTCCTGGTTTGAGTAGTGTTTGTACAGTTGAGTGAATCCCAGCTATAGCTACAGAGCACCAGAATGCAGGGGAGGTGAGCAGGTGTGCAGGTAGAGTACACAGCTTCTATCAACCCAGGCAGACTTGTTTTGCCATGAAAAGTCACCAGTAGCTAGAAAAAAAACCCCAAACTGACAACAGCACCAGACAATTGATAAAGGGAGTTTTATTAAGTGAAAGAGGAAGATCTAGAAGAAGATCTTTGAATGGTTTCCAAATGCTTTTGTTTCCTATGCAGGGCAAGAAGATTGTTAAATGATTCAACCCACTCCAACATATTCAATGAAGGTATGGATAAAATACACTTCCCCACATCCTACAAAATAGGGCAAACTAGGCTATTTCTAGAAAGAAAAAATGCATGTAAAAACACTTAAGAATTCAGGCTGTCTTTGTATGCAAGAGAGGAACAAAATACAACCATTGTGATAAAGGTTTGCAAGTCACTTGTGTTTTTTGTAAAGATTTAGGCACAGATAACTAATGCACCACACTGTTCTGTATCTCTCCCCACCTGAAAACAGATTATAAAAAGCTCCCTCCCATCCAAAGCTGGTTGTCCTAAACTCCAGTATCCTTTACTGCTGATGACTCAAACCAGAAGGAGCATATGTTCAAAGTAGATGCTGTTTCTTCACGTAGTCCAATTTCGCAAGGTGTTAACATTATCCTCATTACCCATGTTATGTGGGCAGAGAGATTGCTTCCAAATCAATTATAGCCTTGAATTTAACATGGTTGATTTTTGACAGAAAGTCTATTCACTGATAATTAAGAACATCTTTTCAAGATGTTGGTTAAGTACAAGTACATTGTTCATGCAACTTACTAGAAGTTGTGCCATAGTAACAGTAAGTGAACAAGACAATTTATGAACTTAAATTACCATTACATTAACTAAGGTGGAGTCAACTAAATCCATTTAGGTTTGGGTTCTGTGTTCATTTCTGAATTAAGCAGGGTTCAATTTGTACACTGTCTTAAAAATCAGATTAAATTCCCTATTTTCTTAAACAAAATAATTCTTAATCCTTTAAAAACACCACTAAAAGGGTATATGATAATCCAATTTTCAAAACCCTGTCTTCAATATATTTTTTCCCATTAGCATATAAAAAAGAGGGAATTTGTCATGCAAATATTCTGAACAGTGTGACAATATTCAGTAGAGCCATTAACCACATGAACTCTTCATTAATCATTCTGGCTTTCCTTTTAGTAGCATACAAGTCTAACCTCAGTTCCCCAGCAGTATATTAAATTTCTTGTTTCAAAACCTCGAAAAGCACCATGCCAGAGCTACTCTATTTCCACTTCAAGTCACATATTAGTGCTATATGATCAGAAGGATGTGAAACACTTGGCAAAGCCTGATGGGTTGTTATTTCTTCATGACTTGGCAATGGAATAACTTGTTCAACCTCTAGAGCATTTCTGTCAATGAAAATGTAGTCCAGACATCCATGAAACCCACCGACATAGTTTGTATAAGCAGGTTCTCCACAAGCACTTAGCAGTTTGAAAGGATGGCTTAGAGACATACTGCACCTTTCTTCTTCCCCATTTGAGACCCAGTCTTCATGATCTTCAGCAATGCCACCACTGCTGATAAAACTGTAAGTTCCTGACGAGGGTGTGCTATTAAAATCTCCACAGAATATGATTGGGATCCTGGGATACAAGTCACATGCTACGTGCTTGATGTGAGACATGGCTACAGCAATTTGGATCAGACGGATGTTCCCACCTAAGGACATAAAGAAGTATTATGTCAAATAATGCAGAACAGCACTGGAGGTGCTCACTGGGTTGCTAATTTAAGCATATATAGCTCTGAAATAGCAATCCTGAATTTTAGAATAGTTTTCATGAATTAAGAAGCCTTTAAAATTTGTGACTATGAAAGTTTTTGAGTGACAGACAATTTCAATTTAAACTTGCCCATGCAAGAACTCTGAAGCTTTCACACCCCTATATAGCAGTTTTCCATTTCATGGCAACCACCCTAATAATATTCCCAAAAAGGCACAGAACCAAAAGAAAACTAACTGTTAGAAGAGAAGAATCTCTCCTAACAGCTTCTGCAGCCCAATCTGGTTGCCCTCCTGGCAGTCCTCTGGGAGAGCTCCATGTTCAACAGGCCTGAAAAACCATAAGCACACACAAAGCTCTATTTTCTGATCTGCTTTTTGGGTGAATTGTGTGTAATGTGACTTGCCTTGGTTTCAGCTGGATTCTATTGACTCCTAGGCACACTAGAAAAATAAATATATAAACAGACCTAGGAGTCTGGCTTGATTTCATCTAGACAAGAAGTAAAGCAGAAAACCCTCAGTTCCAGCAGAAAAGGCTATAGCTGCAAAAGAACGGTGAGAAATCTATTCTCCCGAGGAAGAGCAAAAACCTTTCCAAACCCAGTTATCCTACATGCAGGAATGTGCCAAAATTACCTTTGGGGTGCCAGTATAGGTGGGTATTTGCTACACAAAGCTTCCTGGAAGGATCAGTTGTAGACTGAAGAACTGAAGCCTTTAAGAGAAAAAGCAGTCTCTGTTAAGTCTTGAATAGAACAGTTATATACTTTAAAAATGCACTAGTCAGCTTATGCCTTTGTGGCAATCCAGTTCAAAGAATCTGATGCTTATAACCAAAAAACTCAATTTAGGAGCTGTACTTTTCATTACTCTCCTATGTAAGGTCAGGGTATCAGCCAAAATATTACCACTACATCATTTAACAAACATTCTTTTGACTCTCTGCAACAGAACTGGAGCTGAATCTCTGTTTTTAGCAAGTAAATGTAGCATTCCGTAATTGTTAAATCGAACAAAAATTTGGAGGTGATTTCAGTTATCAAGGAAATCCTGTTAGTCCTACTCAGCCCATAAGTTGGAAAATTTTGCCAGTGTTCCTGCAATTCCTGACACACCCTTCTATCTTACATACTTGTACTTGCACAACAGCTCTGTAGGCAGACCCTCTGGCATCAGGAAGCTCACACACCTGTCCAACCTTATTTGTCTCCCTCCTGTCACTTGCTAAAGAGGCATAATAAACATACTCAACTAATTTACTTTAAAATGATTTATAAGACCTAAGTTTTATAAAATATATTCTGAAATATAAAAGTAAGTAGTAAAAAACCGGCTGCCAATACCACCAGCCAGGAATCACTGCCTGACCCAGAATCTCCACAGCTGTCTTCATTTTAAAGCAAAATAAATAATATTACATTTTTTTACCAAATTTTGGTAATTCCATATATGCAGTTCAGTAAGATCTCAATGTTTTGTTCTCATTCCTAAGTTGATCTTCTGATCTATTCATTACCCCAGCTAACAGAGAACAGTTCCATGTTTCAAACTCTTAATCCCTCACCTCCCTTCTGCTGCTTGAGGCTCAACAACGCTGGCCTGGCTGCACCTGGAGACAGTGGGACGAGGATAAAGGGGGAAAAAAGAGGATAAAGAGAAGAAGGCACGTCAAAGCTGGTACCTGCAGCACAGATGACCTCTGCAGCACCTTCTCCTGCACCAGGGGGTACTTGGCCAGCTGCTCACACAGCTCCTTGTGCAGCGGCTCTGAGAGCAGGGCTTCGCTGAAAGCGATATCGTGCTGGCTGAGGAGACTGAACTTGTCCCTACGATAGAAAGTGGCCAGGCCTTCGTGCTGCTTCTCCTTAATCCTGAACAGCCCCTCCAGTCCAAAAGCATCTAGCGCCGGGGCCAAGCTGTCCACGAAGACAGATTTATCCACCTCTTGCAAGCAGATGAGGTCGGCGCTGTAGCCCGCCAGCTCCTTCTTGAGCAGGTTCTGCCGGTAGTCGATCTCCAGGGCGTAGGGAGCGCAGTAGGGGTAGAGCACGGTGCGGGAGAACTCCGTCTGCGCGTAGGTGTCGGCCAGGATGTTGTAGGAGACGGCGCGGACAGAGCCGTGGCCGCAAACCTTCTTGGTGTAGAGGTGCCGGGCGTCGAAGGTGCAGGCGCCGGGCCCGGCCTCCACGGGGCCGCTGCTTTCCACCTCGCGGGCCGGCCCGTAGCGCTGCTCCCCGTCCCCGGGCGTGCAGCGCAGCTTCAGCCGCAGCCCCACCAGCGCGTTCGACGGCGTGAACACGCGCTCGGCCGCCGCCGTCTCCACCCAGGCCTCCCCAGCCGCGTCCCCGCCGTCCGCGGGGCGCTGCTCGCGGAACCAGCGGAACAGGCAGTGCTGCGGCGCGGCGAACTCGGCGCTCACCTTGGGGCACACGGGGAAGCCGGCGAGGAGCGAGCGCGGCAGGCGGAGCTCGGTGAGCGCGGGCGGGTTGCGCTCCACGCGGTACCGCGCGTCCCCGATGTGCAGCACGGCTCCGTCCTGCCAGGCAGCCGCGTTCGGCACCTCCTCCGCCACCGCCGCGCCGTCGCGGGAGAACAGCCGCACGGCCGGCACCGCCGCCTCGCCCTCCGCGCCGTCTTCCGCCCGCGCCTTCTTGCTCTTCTTGCCCGCCTTGCCGTGGCCCTTGGCGGCGTTGGTGNGCCCCGCGCCCCTCGCCCCGCCGTTAACCCGCCGCCACGGCGTGAGTCAGGCCGACCGGAGAACCAGAGGGTTCTGCTCCCTCAGCAGCGAAACCCCCTCTACGCAGCGCAGCTTTCTGGCCAACAGATGTTCGAGGCGTGGGCGGGTCTCCCTCATAACGCCCCGATGCTAATTGCATATGGATAAATCCTTTAACGCCAAGGGTTTGGTTTGTGTTCTGTTCGTGAGAAAACATTTCGTGTCTGGGTTGAGACCTCACTCTGAGTAGTCCCGGGCAGTGAGAGCCACGCTAGGAAGGTGCCCAAGACTTTGGAAAACACATAAAATTCCCGCCCGCTGCTCCCACAGGCTCTGCGCCTGGGGCTCTGTCCACACAGACACAAAATTAGGGTTTTAAAGCCTCTTCTGTCAAGTGTGGGCAGGTGGGTAGCAAGTCTGTGGAATTTCTTAAAATTTCCATTTATAGTTGTACAGAAAGCAGAAGCTCAGCAACAGCCACCTGATGCTTGAGGGTATTATATTTATAATTTCCCAAGCATTCTTGCTGTGATCTGCTTGGTGCAGGCAGAGGCTGGAGCAGAGGGACTTTCTGACTCGCTCGGGTTGTGCCAACCCTGTGGACGGCACGGTCAAGGTAACGTTTTTCCAAGTTTCTTTTTATTTTTCTTTTTCTTTTCCTGTCATCACGAGAGGCACTGCTCTCGGCCAGGGAGAGCCCCGAGCACCCCTCACGGGCCGGGCCCCGCCCTCGGCTCCGGGGTAACCGCGCTGTTGTCCCGAGCCGGGGCCGCGGCGCCGGCAGAGCGGAGGGGCTGAGGGAGCGCCGGGAAACGGCGGTGTCCCGGCCGGCCGTAGCTGAGCTTTGTGTCCTTTGGTGCATCCACCACCGCCCGGTTTGGTGCGATTTTAGGACATACCACTGATTTAGGAGATAGCTTTGGTTTTCCGCTCTCCTGTGGGAAGCTGTTGAAATGCAGTGGTGAGTTTGTGCATCGTGTTTCCAGGGGAACCCCGACCATCAGCGTTTAGAATAGCCCTACTCAGGCGATTAAGCCGCCATAGAAGGGTGGCCTTTTAGTTGAACCTTAGCCCAATCGCAGAACACAAATTTGTTGGGGTTTTTTTTCTTTCTTTCTTTCTTCCTTTTTTTTTTTTTTCCTTCTTCTTATGGCATGGTCTGTATGTACATGCTTTCCCTTGAACTTTGCCATTTTATCATATAAACTATTGTTCTCTTATTTGAAACAACTTTCATACCTAAACAGTGGAGATCCTTGAGGTGACCTCATTTTATGCCTTGTGTACATTCAACTTAATAGATGCATGTGTTAAACTCCTTTCTGGATAGGATTGTATTCTAGAATTTTGGTTTTGTTATGGTTTCAGATGGAGCACTCAGATGAAGGAACTTCCAATAAACGGACTTTGAGAACTTTGTTTCGTCCTGCTATTTTACCTTCCCCAGTCATACCTGAAACATCACCATCACAGAAGAAACTATTGGCAAGAAACAGAACCAAAGAGCAGCAAGAGATGATTAATCAGTTACTGTGAGTTTCATATAATTCAAGACATGTTGCAGTTACTGTGAGTTTCATATGATTCAAGACGTTGAAATTCAAGTGAAAGAGACATTACACATTAGACACTTGACAAATAACAGGGTTTGTTTAATATAATTATAGTGAGATTTACTGATCAAGGAGTTGGTAATGATGAAAAAATAGATTGTGTCGATTAAAGTGCTAGCATTATTTTTAATGTATTATTTGTAGTTTTTCTGCACTTCTGATGCTGTGGTTTACTTTAGAATTGATCGAGCTCTTGAAGTCTATTACATTAACATGGAAGAAACAGATGAGAGAGATGCTGCACCTCCTTTCACAGAACTGCCTTCCACTGTGAGGAAATATTTCTTTATTAAGTGTTGCCTATTTAGTTCTTTGTTATTGAGACATTTATTTTCCTTAGAGTTTACTTCAAGATACTTGTTTTGCTCCTCAGTAATTCACAAATGTATTTATATACTCAGGTAATCCAACTGAAGTGTATGTATGTATATCTACAGAATAAAGTTTTTATTTAGGAATAATATTTGCTAAATTTTTTTTCAGTATTTTTGTTTGTATTTTCTTCATATATAACGATTTTCCATTTCTTTATATATAGGTGGACAGTGAAAAGCAACAAAGAGTGAGTTAAATTCTTTCTTTTTTTTTTTTTGCATAGAAGAGTGAATGGCCCCTATTAAGAGAAGTTGAGTATGTTATGCAGAATTATTGTTATTAAACAAGAAAAAGTAGTCTTGGTGGGGGAAAATTGAATAGGGGCAAAATAGGAACCTTGTCTTGTGGTCCTGTAGAGGGAAAGTATTTTTCTGTTTGAGGAAGTGCACCTATCAATAATTAATTCAACCTTAGTCAAAGATCATTACTTACGAAAAAAAACCCAACAGGCTTCAGGATTTTTTCAGTTGAGGTCATAGATTGTATCTTGGCCTGTACAAAAAGCAGCCTTTGACATTGTTCCCTTAATTTGAAGAACACACAAACTTCCCTTATTTAAAGAACACAAACTTCAAATTTGTGTATAGCTTTTAAAGTAAGACTTCATCTCTGCTAGCCAGTTGAAACTTAAATTGGTATTGAAATATTTATATTAGGTAGCCTGAGGTAACACCAATTTTGCCTAGCTGTTTTTAGGTAAACTCATTCTGTAGACTGTAGAGATTTTATAATAAAACTGTCAATCAAAAGCAGAAATACCAACGTCTTTGGCCAAGACCCACTCCCCTTATGGAGGATGTTTGTCCACTCTTTTTGCCAGATAAATGTTTGTCCAAAGAATAATTGAACTATTTTATTGTTAGCCATAAACTTCAGCAGAGAACCAAGGAAAATGCCATACTGACAAGTACAACATTTTATATTTAAACATTAAGACAGAGAGACCATGTTACCAACCACAGAGCCATTTTTAGGGTATTAGTCAGTGAAAACTGAAAAGATTAGATTAAATACCCTGCTTTTAAAGAAATTAAGAAATTTAGAAATTAAGAAATCGTGAATAAAAAGAGACTTTTGCCAAACCTAACACAAAAATACATGCATAGGAAGTTATTAGACCTCTGAAAATCTTGTCCTTTCAGGCAGACTACTTCTTTTTGAAGAGTCGTGTGCAGAGTAATCCGATGGTTCCCATCCAGCAGCAGTGGCTGAGGTCCATGCTCACCATGGTGCCACAGTGGCTCATGGAGGGCAGAGACAGAGAGCTGCTCACTGAAGACCTTTTAAAGGAGATAGTAAAAGATTATGAAAAAAGCATGCAAAGATGTGTGTGTAAGTACTGCAAATTACTCAGCATTTACATTAATGTTAGTATATATATTATAAGCTCCAGGTTCTCATGCTGAAAATAATTTTTCTGGTTTGTTCTTTCAGCCAGGTGGAATCTTTGTAATTAACTACTGATTTAGCTTTTCCTGCCTTATCAAATGTGTGTTGGCCATATTGTTTAAGGCAAAACTTGCTTATTTTATTTGAACCGGTAAAAAGTTAGCCAGCTGAAAGTACAGTTCCAGCAAAGACAAAGATAGCTGCAGACCTCATGTCAAAAAGCTTGATTGTTGATGATATTATTTCATTATGTCTTTAACCTATTTAATTAACTTGAAGCAAGAATGTATTGTTGTTTACTGTTAAAGAAAGGAGAAACTTTTAATGTACTAGTCATTCTTTCTCCCTCTCCAGGAATAGGAGCATTTTTAAGTTGTTTATTCACAAAGGCATTCATAAGTTTTCTGATGATGCTTTTGTTGCATGAGGTAGCTCACAATAAAAATCTGCAAAGATAATTACTGTTTTCAGATATCACTCACACAACTCACTTCAATTTTAAAACCTTTTAAAAAGAGTCATGAACTGGAATTTTGAAAGTGTTTTCCCTTGAAATCATGTATTAGTTTGTTTACATTTGTAGAGCTATCATTGAAAATGAAATTGATAAATCCAAAACTGGAATCTGAAATTGAGCCCTGAGTAAAAAATCTGAAGTTTTGTTAACTTTAGTGAATGGCTGATCTTTTTTAAAATGTAGATTAAAAAATAGTTTAACATTGGACTAACTTCTTTGTAATGTCATGAGTGGCATAATTATAGTATCTCACTGTAATTATGTAATTATTTAACGAAGTTGCCATAAATTCTTGCAATCATAGAATATATCAAGTTGGAAGGGGTCTATAAGGATTAGAGCCCAGCTCCTTGCTCCTTGCAGGGCTATCTAAAACTCAACCATACAACTGAGAGCACTGTCCAGATGCTCCTTGCACCATGGCAGGATTGGTGCCGTGACCACTTCCCTGGGGAGCCTGTTCCTGTGACTGACCATCCCCTCAGCAAAGAAACTGCATAAGTATTTAATTATTTAAACACAAACCCATCTGAAAACCTTCAGGAACAGGAGCCAGAATTGGAATTAAGGCATTCAAATCTGTATAAAGATTTAGCAGAAACTGTTGGTTTTAAATTACCTTTGGGAGAACATGTTTGTAGACTAGGGTGACACAATTACTTTTTCATCCTACTATGTGGTTCAAGGAAGTACACTGTCTATTGAATATGGCCTAATTTTCTTCTAATGTTCATGTACTTTTTTTTTTTTTAGTGAGAAGAGCTCTTATTAAACCAGACATAAAAGAACTTGATCAGTTGGAAGAGGAGGCACCTTTGCCTTTATTACCTCTGTGAATGGATTAGGTTAGCAAATAACCCACTGGCAAAACACACTGAGTTACATGAGGGGCATTCTTGTTGAGCTATGTAGACAGAGTTATGAAATAAGATTAATTCTGGAGCCCCTTACTGGGACATTTTTATATCTCTGTAGAGGATCTTGCATTTGAACATCTCTTATCTGAATGCTCTACAAACTTTTAGCACTGACAATGTTTTATTACTGTTGTTACAGTTACGTAAAGCAGCGCTCATGACTACAAATTAAACCTGGCTCTGAGTGCCCAGACACTAAAGTCACAGTGCAGCTGCCTCTGGGATAAACTGTGTGGGCAGTTTTCTGGCAGATAGCAGCATTGTACAGTACTTTGACATCCTAAAACTGCATATAATACCAAGGTTTTACGTGATTTTAGTTTTATGAGATGAGATCTTGAGACTGAAGGCAAATCTATTATGCCCCCCCATCATGGAAAAGGAGTTCAGGTAGACGGAATATAAATACCCAAATTGCACAATTTGCTGATGCATCAGAGTGTGTGCTATCAAAATCTGTTGATAAATGCTTCCTGATAGTAGTTGGTGAAGTTGGGAGTTTACATTGAATGGGCTTCTGTAAGAGGAGGTGATCTGAAAATACCATGGAGGACAAAGCATGTTTTATCAGAGTATCTTTATGACTTTCACTGCATGGTAGTGAGGACATATGTGTGGCATTTAATTAACTATTCACGCTACAGAATAGTCTTTTGAACACTACCTTTTATGTATGAATACTTCATTCAAGTAGTGCTTGAGCTCTTAATTTTGGTTTCTTTATTTGTTTTAGTTGGTTTTTTTATGGTTGTTCATTTTTAGAGGCCTGGATTTTTCTAGTACGTGGAAGAGCAGTTATATCAAAGCAAAAAACCAGATCATTTCCACTTTACGTATTCTTCACCCTACAATGAAAGCTCTACTGGATTTTGGTTATACAGCATTCTTTAACTTTCTTGTAGTGGATTTCTCTAGTTCCAGGTAAAGTCTGTTTTGCTGAATTATTGACCCATATAGGTTTTTGAAGCTGGCAAAGATGAGCTTGTTCAGTTCTAGTATTTGTCATACAAAATTTCTTTGATGCACCATTTTAATGTACTGTGATTAAGTTACTCTGTGTTATGACATGTGACTTTTCTTCTCTCTGTTACGTATTTTATTGTTCAAGTTGTTGGTAATATCAGACCTTTTGATTTGTATTTTGCCTTTAATTCTGTAAAATTCTCCCCATTATTCACTTATTCTTAATGCTTAATTCCCATGGAAATCTGTTCAAAGTAGTATTTGAAAAATCAACTAGTAGTATTATCATCTGTATGGAATTCTATGCTAACCCTGAAGATCAGACTTCTTGCTAGTTTTCATCAGTTGAATTTTCTGTTTAATCTTGGAAATTTTCATAGTTTTCAAAAACATAATTTTCTAAATATTTTTCCTCATTATTTTTTCTGGTAATTGTTCTGTAAATCCTGGAGTTTGAGGCAGGCTTTTTCTTTCCTTTTAGTCTACTGAAGCAGTGTGTAAGTTCCCACTGTGCTTTCTGCTAGAAAAAGACTGGGCTTGTAATACAAAAGTTTGTATTGTTACCTTACGCCATGTTTGTTTGTTTAAATTTTGTTTATAAAGTTGCCTGTAACTTTCTTTTCTAGATTGAAAGGACCAATTGACTGTAAATCTTTAAAAACTGATGCATCTCTAAGCTGTTCTAAAGCAGAAGACAAGATAATGAGTACATGGTACCAAAGAGTTATTGGTCTCTTTACTCAGTCAGAGGCCTTGGATGGTGTAAAGCTGGATCAGCTTGAGTCTTTTTATAACTGTGTGGCTGTGCTTTTGTCTAATCAGGTAAATATCTTTCCTCCCCGTGATAAACCTAATGGGATTAAAACATTACTTGCTTTGTAGAAAAATAATGGAACAGTAGTCTAATCAAATTATTGTCATTTGAAAAAAAATAGTCAGAAGAAAATGCTTTTAAGATATTTCATTTCTACATACATGTATTAGTAATAAGGCTTACTTTTGGAGCTAAATAAATGCATGGACTTTACTGAAATGTTTACTTGTTCATTAGTTTTCATAATTTAAGGGTTGGGACTAATACCCACTGGAGTTATTAGAAAAATTCACACTCCTTCAATTATCCATGAATCAAGCCAGAAGTACTAAAATGATTAGAAATCCTGGCTTACTGGTTGAATGGAAAATGGGTTGGGCCCTTTTTATGTCAACTAATAGGTGATCTGTGTTATTACCTAGCTGAAAGAATTACTGCAAAGAACGACTGAAGCTTTTGTGAAACTTTTTGATCCTGAAGACAGAAGACATCTGCCTTTATTTAAGATGGACTTGACTTTTGATGAAAATAGAATGGAGTTTTATCCAAGCTTACAAGACTTAGAAGAAGCAATTCTGTTTGTAGTAGATTGTATAGGACAGACTCTTCAGGTGTGCTTTTGTCTTTATTTAAATATGTAATTGTTAAGGTGTTCAGTATGTGAAAATACTTGTGATTTAGGAGTCTGACTACCTTGGCAATGGGATCAGAATGCAACTTTTATTTATTTTCCACAATTATTCTACAGGTCACATCATGAATCTTGATGCCCAGTGGCACTCCAGGCTCTGAAGTAATTTTGTAATTCCTTGTTTATAAAAAATTGGTGCACCTGCTATTGATTATTTTAGTTTGCTCTTTGGGTCTGCCATTATAATAATATCTTTAATTATATGTGTGATGATTTACAATAAATTTGCATTAAAGTTAAGATCTCCAGAGAAACACAAGGAAAATTTGAGTTGATATTCCTTTTCTTTCTAAGAAAAAGAAAATACTCACATCTCTAAAAACTAATATATACAACACCAAAAGATGGATGACTTGGTAACCTGCCTATGGTTTCAGGGAAGAGAGCCTTTCTGGGGGCTTTAGATGTGAAGTGAGTATTGGTCACTAGTCACATGTGATGGTACTTTCAGAGAAGTGTTTTGGGGTGGGTTTTCTGTATTTGCATATATATGATATAATTTAATTTTATGCAAGGTTGGATAATTTTTTGTTTTCCTTTACATATTTCACGTTAAACATTTTGCTTCAGGAAAAGTCATTCTACATGTGTATAAATCATGTGAACTTGGTCACGGTTAGGGTCTCATACTTTTGTGATCGTGTTTTCTGCAGATTGCAACTTACTTTTAAAGTATATATATCCTTGTGCCACTTTTTAAAATTTAAATAATCAACACTTGCACTGCTCTTAGAACGTACAAACGACACGTGCTTGGCTAACGGGTGGCACTGCAACTGTGGATGCTGAGCTTCCTGCTCACATTGTACAATGGGCCAAGTCCACTCTGCAAAAATCTATCAGCGACAACTTAGAAGGCCCAAAGGAACATTTTAAAGGCTATGGTAAGTGATAGAAGAGTGTGTAAATAGCTGTGTCACTTCTTTGTAATAAGTGACTTGATGTACAGCATATGCATTTTAGTAATATAAATACATTGTAATTGAATTGTAGTTGAAAATTATGGCTGGCTTGTAGATGGAACTGCAGAGGAACGGATAAACAGATTTATAGCAGAACAACACAGTTTTGATGAATACACTACTGTAAGTTTCAATTCTACACTTTATAAATAATTTTTACTATGCATAGAGCAATAATGAAAAGGTAACAGAGGATAAGTGCTTAGCCCTTAGCTAAAAATATATGGACTACCTACAATGTAACTGATTTTTCCCCTAAAAATTTATGGTAAATAGAAGAAAACATTACTTATTTTCTTCAATGTCAAATACTTACTCATGTAGCCAAATATTTAAACAACGGCTCTGATGTGTAAAGTGTAATGTTTTTCTGAAGTTCATAGATGAATTTTTCACCCTCAAGAAGGAAATCATGAGTTTGCCAGAGGTGATTTATTTCCCTATGATCTGTTTGAATTGTGAGGATTTAAAGCAAGGTTTGGCTAATTGTGCAAGCAACTTTGCAAAAATGCTAATGGACAAAATATTTACAGATTACAGAGAAGAAAATGAAAGGTAAGTCGAATTTTTCTGCTTGTGAATGCTGTATGTGTTAAATGCATAGTAGAAACATGTAGAAGAAATATACTTTGTTTACTGAAGGTTCTTGGCTAACTAACGATCTAATGCAGTTTGCACCAGCTGTTTTTCTGCTGTTTTAGTCTCATAAAAGGTAGGAGAACATATTAGTATAGACTTGGATAATGGAGGAGCTAAAAGATCAAAGATCCAATAACTTTATTACTGCTCTGGATTTTTAAGTGTGAATTACACTATTACTGCAATGTCAAAGAAAAACCTAGTTAGATTCTCTTATTACCTGACAGATGCCTCATCAGGGCTGCTCTCACGCCATTCCTCCTCCAGTATTTGTGCTGGGTGTTTCTCCATCCTGGGTGCAGAATCTGACATTTCAACTCATTACCTTCCATCCCCTTAATCATGGTCAAATGTTTAATTGTGCAAGGAGTCTCATCCTTCAAGGGAGTCAGCAGCACCTCACAGTTGTATGATGAGCAAACTTGCTGATAGTGCATCCAACTCTTGCATCAAAATCAGTGATAAATACATTGAACAGAACTGGCCCAGAAGTGAATCCTGAGGAACACTGCTGGTAACGGTGGCCAGCCATTTGCTACAACCCTTTGAGCTCTGCGCTTCACCAGTTCTTCACCCAGCACACCATGAACACACTCATCCCACACCTGGACAACTTTTCTAGAAGAATTCTGTGAAGGACAGTATCAAAAGTCTTATTAAAACTGAGAAAAATTATATACACTGCCTCTCCTTTATCCTCTACATGGGTGAACTTGTAGGATATCAGTATAGTTAAACAGGAGGTTAATTTGCAGGTATGGATTAAGTCATGGGGAAACTCTTACTACATTTTTTATTTAAAATGAACAATTATGGCCAAGTTTTATAGTGATTCTACATTACCAAAATGAGACAATATTTACTGGGAAAGTGTTTGTGTGTACACTAATGATAGTTTGCTAAAGTTCTTTTAGTAACAACAGCATTTATTTTAGAAGAATACTCCAAAATCCAAACAAAGCAATTATTACAAGTCAGAAACCAGTATTTGTCTAGACTGACTTGGTCATATTCCCCTTCTAGTTTCATAAATAATGGAATTTGTGAGGGGAGAATACTTAAAGAAGTAATTTGAATTTTAATTGCATTAAAGCTGAGCTTGAAGCCAGTCAAACTAACATCTTAAAATGTTGGTATTTTACGTAAAATAAAGGATATGCAGCGAATGTGAAGCCATTAAGGAATCTGCATTAAAAGTTCCTCAGTCAACAGAAGAAATGGTAGAAATAATTGAATACATCAAGAAAGTCAAAACCAAAGATTTTCCAGAGCTGGTGCAAAGGAGCAAGGTAAAACACTATCCTTTAATTCTTGATCTTTTATTAGAGATGCTGACTATACAAATTGAGAATTCATTCCAGAGTGCAGACTTTTTTCTGCCTGTGTGAATAAACTCAGTGTTACTTCAGACAGGAGTGGGAAGTCCAGCTTATTCTTTGCCATATGCTTTTGCCTCTTGTTCCCATTCCTGTGTGTTCTACAAGTCTGTGAGGAAATGCAGCTTTTAATAAATCACTCAGTTTATTTTTTGCACCTGGAGACTTACTTCATGACTGCTTAAAATCTATTTGTGAAAATGTAACAGACAGTATAATGAACATTTTATGTGTAAAAACAGTCAACAGACTTTGAATACACGAGAAACAATTTACTCTTTGAGCAGAATATAGGTGATGTTACATTAGGAGTAGTTTGTGTGTGTTAATATGTATCAGATTTTCTGTTACAGTAATAGGTCAATAAATATGTTATGTTTATATCTGCAGAAATTATATTTTGTATATTTTTAATAACATTAGGATTTCTGCATATAGATTTACAGATTTATAGATTTACAGGAGTTGTATTTAGAGAAACAAGCTCATGATCATGGCAGGGATTTGAAAAATGTTACACGTATATTTTGAATGTTAGTATTCAATTGGCTGAAGGAGCTCTGAATTATGAAAAGTGTATGAAATGTAGATTTTTATTTTATCTTTGTAGATAATATTGTCCTGCCCTATATTTTAAACAAATACCATACCTAAAGTTTTGTGTAATCTTTCTTTGTAGGAGTGCTGTCGGCAAATGAGTTACTTGATAGATGTTTATCCATTTGCTCCTGAAGACCTTGAACTAAATTCAACAGCTATATCTTGGCCAAAGAAGATTAACCTCGTTTTTAAAGAGCATGATTTTGTAAGAGCATTTTCTTAGTTTATGGTATACTTCGGCTTGTTAGACTTCTCACTTTGCTTGAGCTATTTATTTCCTCAGCGGGCTAAATGTATATACACATATAACATGAACCATACTAATTTAGATGTGCATGAATAACATATTTCCAAATTTTTGTAACAAAAGTGGACTTTTTGTGGCTAAATTTTAAAACTGTCACTGTAACTTAAAAGCTTTGGCAAGTCTTATTATCCTAATATGCTTGTGGTCAGTACTAGGTAATACATAGGCAGATGAAAATTCACTACACTCTACTTGTCTAGTACTGAAAATGTAACTGTGAGGCCCTTAATAAGACTGAGTGCCTGGACAGGAAGTAATTTAGTTAAAATGGCATTTTGTTCTGTCAAAAAATGAACAGGGGGAACAATGTTTTCTAGCAATCATTAACAGAAAATATGCAACAACTAATTTTTTCTGTGTGACTGAAGATTACTTTTCTTCCACCGCATATATTCATCTTGCTTAGCATGCTTTGTCTATGACACAGTAAGTCAAGCCTTTTAGTGTTCTCTTGCCTCTCTGTAGTAATTTAGCATAGATTTAATAATTTCTTCTAAAATTTTTAAAGAATTAATCATTAACATTTAAAAAAACCAGTATCTTTTAAATATTACAAGTAAGGATTTCTCCTTCAATAAGTTTTGCTTAGATACTAAGGCATATGTCCAAGGGTAGTAAATATGCCTCTGACTGAAAAGATACCCAGCCTGGGAGACTGCTATATCTATAAAATACTTTGTTTGCATGTTATCCCCATGCAAGCAAAGTATTCTTTTAATCCTCAAAAATAAATCAGTAAAATTAATTTTCTACTTCTACACAGAGAGTCCATGATGCTTGTTCTAACTCCTTTTAATGGAAATGGTAGTGCAGAGTGAATCTCACTACTTAGTGAGAATCCCTCAGCAGTGGGACCCTGTAGCTGGCTGTCGAGTGACTTGCATTGTGCTGGAGGTTGAGGACAAGAAAAATTTCACATCAAGTTTTCATGAATCTGTGTATTTGCATTCTATACTCTCAGATATGAGTCTGTTCTTATTCTAATGCAAAAGGAAAAGATTGGTTCCTCCTTTGGTGAAATTCTGTTTGTCTGTTTCATAAATTTTGCATGGCAGTAGGTGTCCTTGTCTTAGGAAATCTCTCTCTTGATTGATCTTTTGTTTGGTACCTTAAAGCAAACCCTTCAGTGTGAAGACCCAGTGCTTTAAGGTGGTCTTATGTTCTAGAATTTCTGCCTTTTACAGCCACAGGTACATGTGGGAAAACACTGGCTTTCAACAACTGCAGGTGTCCTTTTTGCCAGTAAAATACCAAATCTCAAAAGTGAGAATATCTATTTTTTTCTATAATGCTTTACTTTCTGTTTTCTGATCCCTGAAGGAGGCCTTTGAGGGAATCCTAACTGCTATGATTATTGAGATGAGGGTTCCATGCTAGCATATAGAGGTTGCACACACTGAAATGGGACATAGGAAAAAAAATTCAGCTGTCGCAAGGATAATAATTTATCTGTATTGTTAGTTTTCTGTCTGTTTGCACTAAATGTTTAGATGGTAGTATGTATGTTATTCATTGAAAGGACTTACAACCACCTCATTTTCATTGCTTTATTGTCATGAAAAAATAAATTCTTTTGTAGCTGATCCAACAGTCTAAAGCTGAACGAGAGCAAGAAGTGCAACAGAAAGGTGATGACCTGCGTGTTGAATTAGACAAGCTTTATAATTCTGTGACAGAATTAGAAGAATACTCACAGCTGGATCGCATGCAACAGGTTGGATTAATAGTATAAAATCAGTAGAAATATTTTTTGTGTTTAATACACAGGGATCGTGGAAAAAAATTGTAATTAAAAGTAATCCGTGTAACAAATGTGAACTAAAACATCTATATCACCCTCTTGCCACAGTGAACAAGCTCAGTCTCCCTCCTATTTTTGTTTTTCATTGGCACTTAACATTTTATTTAGTGGAAAATTTGCTATAAAGTTGTGCTTGAATTAACTAAAAGGTAACAAAAATAGCAATTCAGAAAGAGTGTGTGCACCCATGAAAATAATTTATTAATTTTCTCTCTTCACCGCAAATCAATTAACACAAAACCAGCACAGGTAGCAAGTTGATATTTTTTCCTACAAACCTCAGAACTTCATTGTTACGCTAGTGAAGAGCAGACCACTGGCTCCAAAACTTCATTAATTTCTAGCAGTATTTTTTAATTTTCAGAGCCTATCTTGTGCTTTAATTGGAGGATATTGCATAGTAAGAAATTTTGGTTTTTTAAAAAACAAAACACTTCAAAGCACAAAACAGAAATCCTAAGCCAAAAAATCCCGGTTGCAAATATGATATGCCACATACATAAAAAACTGTGTACCTGCCTCTTGGAACAGTAAGTTTTAAAGCTCATACATTTTGAAAATACCCTAAAATTCAGTAATGACAACCAGTTTTATTTTTCATAATGTTTCATCTGGGTTCTTCACAATTTATGTGCTCATCAATAAGCAGACAAGTTTTTAAATCTTGTTTCCTAAAATTTTAATGTGAAAGCTTATATTTTGATACCTTATTTTGATATCTGTTCAGAGCACAATTTGGTTATTTCTCAAGACATACTATTATTTGATTTCAGTATGTGACTGACCTGAGGACTTTACAGAAAGCAATACAGGACACTGATGAAATAGTAACTGCTCTTAATAATGAAGAGACTCTGCTCGGATGGAAACCAACTGAATTCCCACTCCTCAACAACTTAAAAGCTGATATAGAACCATACCATAAACTCTTCAATCTTATACTGAAATGGCAGCGAACAGAAAGAAGGTAATTCAGCTCTAAATACTATAAGAGGGAGAGTGAGAAAAACGCTTATCCTGGTCTTGTTCATGTCAGATGTAGAATATGGATTTGTTTTCTTGTTAACATGTGTTATTAGCAAGCAAAGTAAAAGGGTAATATAAAATACACATAAGACTTGCTATTTTTAATTCAGCTAGAAAAAATGTTAATTTGTTTTTATTTTTAAAATGTAATAATGGAATCATAGAATCATCAGACTTCCTAAGCTGGAAGGGACCCACAAAGATCATGAAGGCCAGGTCCTGGCATTGCACAGGATAGCCCCAAGAATCACACCATGTGCCTGAGAGCAGAGGAGCATATCTCAGACTGGGTTCTGATTGTATTGGTCATGCTGCTGTAGCCTGAAATAAGACAAGCTCTGTGAGAGAAATGTATTAAGAAAAAAAATCGTGTTATGAGTCATTTTGTGTTCCTGAAAAGGAAGAAGTTCAACTAGAGAGCTCATCATCTGTGTGTAACCAAATCTGGTTTTAACCTAGCATCTGTCCAAAATGGTGGGTTCAAATGATTGTGTTGCTGTTTGGTGGTTAGATCCTACCACAAAAACCATACTCTGTGTATAAATTGAGGGAGATTGTTTATCATTTCATGCATTCTTCAGAAGTTATAATATGCTATGGCTGAAAGCGTGGGGGGTTTTAAAATACGAGACCTAGTGTATTTTTAAATGGCGTACGTCGATCTCTGTCTAGAGTTTAACTTAAATATTTGTCCATTCATGCAGTTACTCAGTTTCAGTATGTGACTGAATTGAGAGAATTACACAGGTACAGAGAAGAACGTGGTTGAACCACTTTTAGCTGGGCATTAGAATTTTGCAAAAAATAACAATAATATGGAAGAAGAGCTTTGCTTTAATTTAAATAGCTATTAATATGTTGCAAAACAAAGTGATAATTATTTGTGGGCTACATTTGTTACTCTGATTTGTAACCTTATGTTTTTTCTCAGATGGATGGATGGGACCTTTTTGGAACTAGATGGGGAAAGCATGGAGTCTGAGATTGATGAATTTTATAGAGAGATGTACAAACTGTTAAGACTCTTCCAACAAAAGCTGAAGAAAGCGGCAGCGGACAAGAAAAAGCCAGTGCGACACACAGGTGTAAGGGATAATCCAACTCTTACAATGTGTTCTTCAGTTCTGGATCAGATTAAAGAATTTAAGGTAAGAAAATGTGAGGGATATTAATATCTGATACTGAGGGACCAATGCTAAATTCAGGGCTCAGTACCTGTAGATGATGCAGTGTCAGAGATAGAGTGAGGCTGTTCTGGGTCCGCATTTGCAGATTGTACTGTCCCATTCATTTTAATAAAATTGGATTTTTAAATTTTTTCATAGTTTCTGGATTTGTAATGAGTGAACACATAAAGTGTTCACATAAAGAACAGGAGAAAAGTCCTTTTTGGATGCAGAAAAACATTTAAGGATGCAGTTGGGAATTTTGAAATGGGACTCTGTTATGTTAATAGAAGCAACATTTAGCATCACTGAAAAATTATGCTTAATAGTTTTTTATTTTTCTTCTTCAGTAGTTGATATAATTATTTAGAAATGGAATGAAAACTGAATGGAGCCATCTGCAGTTTTTGGAAAAGATTTTCATGTCTTTGGCTACTGTAGCAGAATTTTAAATGCACGTGAAACATTATTAAAAATCAAGAAATCATGTATATGACAGTATTTACCTTATAAATGTCTTTTCTGAATTAGGAGCATATTCCCACTGTGGCTGTCTTTTGCAACCCTGGCATGAGAGAACGTCACTGGCAGCAGATGTCAGATATAGTAGGATATGATATAACACCAGATGCTGGAACTACCCTGAGAAAAGTTTTAAAGCAGAATCTATCCTCTTACTTGGAAAAGTTTACAACAATAAGTGTATGTGCAAGCAAGGTAAGCACAGAGATTTGATAGCGACAAATATGACATCAGGTCTCTTAGTGAATACTTTAATGACTTATTAGCATTATTTGTCTTTGCCATTATGCAACAGAAGACATTCGGTGAAACTTTGGCCCATTATATGTTAATAATGAGTGTAATAAGCATTTGTATCTTGTGTCATCATCAGTATTTCTGAAGTGTGCTGCTTTCTGTGTGCAAGAAAAGGGTATACTGAGGAAAAATGATAACAGGTAGTTAATTTGTGCTGCTAGAGCAAAATAGTTTATTCAGCTAGATATGCTTATATATTGACTTAGAGGGTTGGAAAAAACCAATTCGGTGACTAGACCAAGCTATTTTCTTTTTAAATAGGAATTTTCCTTGGAGAAAGCAATGCATACCATGATGGAAACCTGGGATTCAATTTCCTTCATCACAAATGTCTATCGTGAGACTGGTATTCATATTCTGTCTTCAGTGGATGATATTCAGGCTCTTCTTGATGATCAGATTATGAAAACTCAGACAATGAGAGGATCACCCTTCATTAAACCATTTGACAGCGAAATAAGGGTACAATGAGTACTTTTTCAGCCATTTTTATTTGTAGGATAACTGTAGTGCAATAGTATATGGATTGTATTACAATTTTATTGTTTGAGTTGTTAATGAAATGCTTTCATTGATTTTTTCAGCAGAATCTTTTGAGTTTGTATGAATAATACTTAACGTTATTTCAGTTTTGGAATTCTCTCTTCCATTCAGATTCAAGTGCAACCAAGATAACGTGATTATTTTTTCTCATATTTTGCAAAATCACTATTTCCATTAGTCTTGTTTCTTAATAACTGGAAATAATGTTTCTATTATTGCTAGTAAGAACATTTATTTATTTATTGAGTTTTGGACTCAAATTTTGAATGACAGTGTTTTCCTCAGGGCAAAGAAACTTCTTGATGGCTGGGAGAATGTTTTTTAATCAGGCGTCAGAGCAGTGGTGGCAGCGCTTTACACCTGCTCTTGAATTTTAGGGCTAGAGTAGCCTTTGTGGTGCTAACACCATGGCTATTGACAGGAGAGAAGCTGGTGGAATTGCTTTGCAGTTAGCCTCCTTAGTTCATTGTTGGTTTATGTGGGAAATGCTCAGGCCGAAGCAGGCTCAGTGAACATACACACACTTTACAGGCAGCCCGCTCCAGTGGTATCTGCTGCTGTCCTTAGGAACAGGATGCTGGACTTGCTGGATCTCTCCTATGAGCTGAGGTGGCTTTTCTGGTGTTGTGTCCCTGCTGTCATTCAGCTAAAAGAACCCTTGCTGTGGGGAGATGAAACAGAATTTATCACTGGTAGCCTCCTGGCTATTGCTTAACAATTAATTTGTTGAAAGTTTATAGCACTAAAGTGATAAATGCATTTTGGAAAATTAATTTCCAAGTAAAAATTTCTGAGCTCCTTTGGCCATCTGTCTATGTGGAAGAACTTATACTCCTAAATATTTTTCTTTCATTTTGTTTATTGATAGACTTTTTTTTTTCTCTTTGGGAGCTGGAATACCACAATGTCTAGCTTTCCTGAATTTGTTGTCTCTAACATTATTTGTTTGGAAATGTCAAGTTAACATTCTTGAAACATTTGTTAAGGAATGGGAAAGCCGCTTGCTTCAAATTCAGGAGAATCTTGACGACTGGCTGAAAGTGCAGGCACAGTGGCTGTATTTGGAACCCATCTTTTCTTCTGAGGATATTATGCAACAGATGCCAGAAGAGGGGCGGCAGTTTCAGACTGTGGATAGACTGTGGAGAGAGATTATGCAGTTTTGTGCCGAAGACCCAAAGGTAAGGGAAATATGCATTACTAACAGGAAACAGTAGCTTCTCTTGCCTTTTTTTGGGGGCAGGGGGAAGATATGCTTAGTTTTCAGATTATGTGCAGTGAGCTATGATTTCAGTTTCCTAGGCTTTCTAGAAACAAAGTTATGTTGTTCTTTATTTGATTAATTGCTACTGTTGGAAGTATCTAATTTATAGTTGGCTATTTGCCCATGTTTGTTGTTACAGGTTCTTGCTGCTACTTCCTTGCCAGGATTAACAGAGAAGCTTCAGACCTGCAATGAGCTTCTTGACAAAATCATGAAAGGGCTTAATGCTTACCTTGAAAAAAAACGTCTCTTCTTTCCCCGGTATGATGAGCTTTGGTTATTTAAAACCCACAGATTCTGAATGAGGCTTTTTTGTTGTGAATAAGATCAGTCTTAAAAATAGCTTCATAATGCAGTTGTAATTTTTTTTTCCTAATTTTTTAGCTTCTTTTTCTTGTCTAATGATGAAATGCTGGAGATCCTGTCGGAGACTAAGGATCCTCTTAGAGTTCAGCCTCACTTGAAGAAGTGTTTTGAAGGCATTGCTAAGCTGGACTTCCTTCGCAATTTGGATATCAAAGGAATGTGTAGTTCTGAAGGCGAGCGTGTGCAACTGGTTTCAAACATTTCTACTTCTGAAGCTCGAGGTGCAGTGGAGAAGTGGTTAATTCAAGTAGAAGATATTATGCTGAAGACTGTACGTGATGTAATTGCCAGATCAAGAATGGTATGGGTTTTGTCATAATTTAAAAATGTAGCACCTATCTTTCTTTGATGGCTGTCTCTTGGCTTTCTAAAATTCTTCCTCAGCACAGGAGTTGATGAAGTTATGTGGCCAGGACCAAGTTAACATGACATGTATTTATAGGCCAGTGATATATGTTAGAGTTTAGTTTGAATAACACACAAGTAGTTTTCCTATAACACTGGATATGAATTCTTCCAGAAGTTTCACACTGGTACTATTTTACAGGATATATCATCTGATGTGATAGTTCAGGTTTCTTATTAATTAGAAATAGAACACTTGTAATATGCTTGCTTCCTCCTAAAAGAAAATCATTAGACAGAAAGTGTTTCTTTGTATGAAGTTAACAAGTTGTGAATATTTAGTAATATGGAAAGATAATTCTAAGAATATTTAAAATTATTGGGTAAAAAATTGTAAACCTAAGGGGAAAAGAGCATTTAAAACTCCATTTGGACATTGCAAATAGGAAAATAGTATTCTTCACCAAGGAATATTAATAGGACTACATTATAAGCTTCTGTATTACATTGTGATATATATTCCCAGACACTGTATTTGTATGATGTATGTAACTCTTTCAGGCATATCTAGAGACTGAAAGAAAGCGCTGGGTTCTGGAGTGGCCTGGCCAAGTAGTGCTGTGTGTGTCTCAAATGTACTGGACAAGTGAGGTACATGAAGTTCTTCGCAGTGGACCCAAGGTACTGTGTAATGCATCATTTTTAAAAAATATTTCTTAGTGTTTCATTTCAGCTGGTGTATTTTGCTAATCAAGAAGTTTTTACAATTAAAATAAAATTTGAAAAATTATAAGCATGTGTGTTTGACATACGTGAATTTATGTACAGTGATTTATACCTTTCATTCAAGTAATTGAATATTCTTATTTAGAGCAACCATAGTTTAAAATGTAGCTTTGCAACATAAATGCATAACTGGTGATAAGAGAGAAGTTGATGCAAAACAATGACAATATAAAAGAGTAGCTTAATAAGCAACCTCTGTTAAGATATCTAGTTAACATGAAGAAGGCTGGAACACTTGAAACTGAGATTTAACCAGTTTCAAACTTACCTTTTGTCTCCTAGGGCTTAAAGGGTTATTATGATACACTTCAGCTTCAACTTAATGATATTGTGGAGCTGGTGAGAGGAAAACTGTCAAAGCAAACAAGGATTACATTGGGTGCCTTGGTTACTATTGATGTTCATGCTAGAGATGTCATCAAGGAAATGATTGGAAGTGGTAATTATATTTGAAGACATTTTTCTTAACACATAGTTAATGAAAAATCGTTAACCAATCAGATTTTACTGCCTAAAACAGTACAGTACTAAGATGGGTTTGTGAGTATTTGGCTACAAGCATCAACATTAATAATTTCAAAGCTGTTTTAAATTTAACCATAATAGAAAATCCATCTATCTGCAACATCTTTTATGATTGCTGCCAACTCTTTGTTTGTCAGGTGTGCAGAATGAAACAGACTTTCAGTGGCTTGCACAGCTGCGCTATTATTGGCAGAATGAGAACGTTCGTGTGTGCATCATTAACTGCAATGTCAAATACGCCTACGAGTACCTGGGGAACTCCCCACGCCTGGTGATCACTCCTCTCACAGACAGGTGTTACCGCACCCTGGTATGAGCTTCCTCTGGGGTACTGCTCATTGTATTTACTGTGCTACAGCATTGCTTACACCCTTCAGTGCAGCCATCCTTTTAGGGCTTATGGTTATTGTCAGACTCTGCTATTTCTGCCAGAATGAGGTTTGTAATTTTTACAGAATATTAAACATGAAAATCACTCATAAAAACAAATCTGGACAGCCCACCAACCTGACTGAAACATTAGTGTGTTCTTCTGTTGTGGTTGTGCTTTTTTAAAACACACAGGAAAAACAGACAACCTTAGATTGCTGTGTAGATTATGAGAACGCAAAGTGTTTTTCTGATGTTCTGTGACTGCTAAGTTAAATGGAGAAGGATTCACTCGTGATCACACTGTTCCTAAGACTAGTACGAGTTTGGCAACTTTTTAGTATCCCTGCTCTTGGCAGAGGTGTTTATTATTGTACTGGTTTATCCTCAGCTAACCTGACAACTGAAAGTTACTAAAGTCATCTCAGACACAGCTTTTCTCATGATCAGTTACTAAAGTCTCTTTGCTGGAGTATAATTTCAAGTTTTGCTAGGCACCCATGGTGTGGCTGTAGCTGATGCTTGGCATCTGTTTGTCAAAACATCAAGGTAGGTTGATGTGAGAGGGTGATGCAGCCAGTAGTCTGTTTTGGTTTTTAGCTCACAAGACTTGAATCAGAGCACAGCAGGTGGAAGTCTGGCATTCTGGCAAATAGAAGTCTTGTCCTTTGCCCACCAAGGTCTTAAGCATTATACTTAATACTTACACATATAAAGTATTCCTAGAACTTGTCAGTCAATACAGATGGACCCTGTAACTGTGGATTGGACACTTTGTTTAAAGTCTGCAACTTTTTTGTTTTCTGTCAGATTTCCTCCTACTTCAATGGAATATAGGAGAGAATATGGAATGGTCAATGGAAGGCACATACATCAAAGGGGGGTGGTGTGGGAAGGAAAAAGAAAAGAGGAAATAAGTATATTAAAGGACAAACACAGAGAGAAAATAGTAGCAACAAGTAACTGCAAGAAATTTAACTTGAAAGGTGCATCTAAACAAGAACTGAAAGATTGGGTATAATAAAGTTTGAGTAACCAATAATGGTCATGATGATAATAAAACTAAACCCTCTGTTAGGGTCAAAATTAAATTATCTTGCCTATTTTTCTCAGCTGTAAGTACATTTCAGATTCCTTTTAATTAGTAAAACCATACTTTTTATGTTAAATAAAATAAGTGTATGAAACTATCAAGTACAATTTAATTTTACCATTTTCATTCAGAAGAATTTCATACAAATGATGTACAAATAATTTCCATAAACTATTTCTTTGCTTTAGATTGGAGCCTTTTATTTAAACCTTGGTGGTGCCCCAGAGGGTCCAGCAGGAACAGGTAAAACAGAGACCACCAAAGATCTGGCTAAAGCTCTCGCTGTTCAGTGTGTTGTCTTCAACTGCTCTGATGGCCTTGATTACCTGGCAATGGGAAAGGTAAATAGAAAATAAATATATGTTGTTATTTTATTTTTAGCATGAAAATTTTAGGGTCCCTATTTTGCAGACACTAATAAATGTGGCACCTGTGGTCTGCTACCCTTGGATGCTATATGCTGTTCTCTACATGTTTCATTTTCTGTGCTTTATGAAAGCCTATTAAGTTGCTAATTAAAACATGAAAGAAACAAGAGTTCATGGGATTGGGATCTTCTGATTTAGCTTACTTTAGAATCAAAAACGTTTTCTTCAATACCTCACTGATCTATGATCTAGACAGGTTTAAGCATTATTATCATAATTGTATTTTTAAAATCTAATTAAACTTCCAACATTATAGTCCTAGTTTCTTTTGAATCTTCTCTGTTAGCAATATTACTGCTTGCTTTCTTCATTTGCAGTTTTTCAAGGGTTTGGCTTCCTCAGGTGCCTGGGCATGTTTTGATGAATTCAATCGCATTGAACTGGAAGTGCTGTCTGTAGTGGCACAGCAGATCCTTTGCATCCAAAGAGCCATACAGATGAAGCTAGAAACATTTAATTTTGAAGGAACTGAGCTGAATCTTAACCCCAACTGTTTTATAGCAATTACTATGAATCCAGGTTATGCAGGACGTTCTGAACTTCCAGATAATCTGAAGGTAAAATAAAAGGATAGATGTGTCTGTGACCTTTGTGATGATTGTTTTGTCCAGATGAGCTGTTTCCATGAGGAGGCTTTGCTAACTGAAAGCAGAGATAGTGCAGCATGAGAAGCACACCAACTGCAGATTGCTGAAAGAAAGGAAGTGCATTCTCTCACCTGCCATGGTTGACATTTTCCTTCCTTACTGCTGGATGTATCTGTGCAAGAGGAAAATTGCATTCTTGCATTTTTGGGACAGTGCTGAGGGAAAAGAGCTGGGGGGGACAGTGTCTTTTCTGCACTGCGTTGTACATTAAGATGGATATTGGTGGTAGCTCACTTAGGTTAACTTCCAAGGGAGTCATAAGCTGCAGATATTGATAATTCTGTTTTATGGTGGGATGAATACTGTAAAAGTTCTGAATTGCTGTCCATTCCTAAATTCATTATTTAAAGATATTTCTCTGGGTATGTATTTCAGGTTCTTTTCCGAACGGTAGCCATGATGGTTCCAAACTATGCTCTGATAGCAGAAATTTCCCTCTACTCATATGGATTCTTGAATGCTAAGTCACTTTCAGTGAAGATAGTCATGACCTACAGGCTTTGTTCAGAACAGCTTTCCTCTCAGTATCACTATGACTATGGCATGCGGGCAGTCAAAGCTGTGCTGGTGGCTGCAGGGAATCTAAAGTTAAAATTTCCCACAGAAGATGAAGATATATTGGTGAGTTCCTGAGGGAATATTTGTTTAAGGAGTTTCATAGACACATGCAGTTCTGAGTTCTGAAGGCAGTTCCAGCTCGTCTTGTCTCATCACTGATCCATCTTTTGTAGTTTGTGAAATGAAGACAATAAAATACATGCTGCATTTTCCAGGGCTGTGCTGATGATTGCATGGTTGGGCTTAACTTCTTATCAAAGGCCCCATTTAATGAATTCATCTTTGCTACATACTGGGTTATTTTAATCACTGAACATCTAATGCTCTGTCTCGTAATAAGCACAGTAAAATGCGTATTTGTTTCTTCTAGCTTCTTAGATCAATTAAAGATGTGAATGAGCCCAAATTTTTGTCGCATGATATACCTCTGTTCATGGGTATAACCAGTGATTTATTTCCTGGAATCAAGCTTCCTGAGGCAGACTACAATGTAAGTACTCTGCTAATTTTTCCTTGGTCATGATCATTGTTGAATGTTTTGTGGTGATTTGCTTTGTAATCAGGTGCAATTAATGCAGTGAGATATTTCAAGATAAGAAAAATTGCTGAATGTTTGCAATGAAACTTAGTAGTAAAGGGAATTATTTTATCTGTGTTGAATATAATCCACATCTGAGTTCCCTTACATTCAGAAGGGTCGTGCATTACAGACTGGGAATTGACCTGCGCATTTACCAAATTTTAGGCTTTCTGATTTATTTCCTAATTTTAGGATACAATTAAGTGAGATAAAGGCTTGTGCTTGTGTTTTATTTTTAGCAACATTTGAAGCAATCTTTGTAGGAGAATGGTTGGACAGGATGAGTATGTTGGAAAAACCAAATTGGATTAACTTTTTAGTTTTCAGTATATACTATGATCTTGAAAAAAGTGTATGGTTCTGAAGCACACTGCTGGTTTCCTGTGGGTGATATGCCTTTTCCTCAAGATAAAAATTGTATTTGAATCCTGTTCTAGCACATGAAGTACAGAAGTGGGAATTTTTTCCTCCAAAGAGTTTGCTATGTTCTGGCTAATACTATTTTAGTTATTAATTAATTTGAAATCCTTTCTGATAGGCATAAACTCTTACATTGTACAGAACAGTAATTTAAATTGTAGCAGGAATAAGATTATGATTTGTTTTGATGTTAGGAATTTCTGGAATGTGCCAATGAATGTTGCACTCAACATAACGTCCAACCTGTAGAAACTTTTATGCAGAAAATGATACAGACATATGAAATGATGATTGTTAGACATGGGTAAGATTCTCATCACTGCACTATCTGTTGTAATTCTGACTTATACTGTAGCAGTTCTTTATATTAAGTTATAGAAGGTTTTGAGGGTGGCATAATATTCCTCTTTGTTCCAATCAGCTTTGGAACAGCTGATTACTGATACTGCTTTTGCACGTCCCAAAATTCTTGTGAATGTATGTCTGAGGAATTGTACTCTTCCTGGTATCAGAAGCACTTGCACATGTGTAATGATTTTAGGTGCTGATATCAGGATGCTGAAAACCTAGAACTGTAAAAGCTTATTTGTATTAAAATATTAGTTGTCAGATCTGTGCCATTTTATTCCTAGCTTCTATTACAGAATAGCAACTGGAGGAAATATATACAATATGACATTAGCCATGTGATGGTTAATATTCAGCTCATTAATTAATCTTCTCAGTAAGATTGTGCAATCAGATTTGCATATGCAAATAAACTGGGTTTGTGGAAAAGATGTTTTTTATATTCAAAGAAAATTTACCTGCTTCACATTTGAAAATTACGTGAAAATTATCTTTAAGCATATGTTTGATACTGTTGGCCTTCATGTGATCTGCGAAAGTCTAAATTACAAGACAAATGTATTAATAGCAGGATTTTTTTTCCTCTAACAGCTTCATGCTGGTGGGGGAACCATTTTCTGGGAAGACCAAAGTTCTACATGTGTTGGCAGATACTCTGTCTCTTATGAAAAAGCGTGGTTATGGTGAAGAAGAAAAAGTCATTCATAGAACTGTGAATCCAAAATCAATCACTATGGGCCAGCTATTTGGGCAGTTTGATCTAATATCCCATGAGGTAATGTAGGTTTAAAAAATGCTTCTTGTATATTATGTTTCTGTTATTATGGATAGTAAACTCTTGAATTCATAATTTTACGATTTTAAACATGGATGAGAACACATTTGTAAATTTTACTTTTACTCACACTTTTGTGGCCTGTTTTTAATTAGGATATAAAAGATGCAGTACCATGTGTGTATGCAGTTATATAGGTTTAAATATGCAAAAAAAAAGCAATACCATTTTGAAGGTCATTATCCTCTTATAGTTGCGTCCATGCTAGGAGATCATATCAAACATAATTGTATTAATTTTTCTGTCTCTTCTTAACTTGTATAATCAAAGTAATGCAAAAACTCTCTAGAAAAATCTATGAACTCATGGGTTCCCAAGTGTGGAACTTAGGTTTGGAGAAGGAATGATACGAAGCAGCAAATGTGAGATAGTGACTCTGGAGAGAATTAGGGTGACTATGGAGAGAAACAGATGCAAGACAGGGCAGAAGCATTTCTAAGTTTCAGTAAATTGAATTCCTGGTCTTTTTTATTACAGTATTTTTCAAGTGAAAAAAAAAATTAATTTGCTGCTGTTTTAAGAACCTTGGTGAAACTCCAAAGTTACATGCTGCTCTCTGCAGCACAAGAGGAAACCAGTCAAAAGTGAGGGATAATGGAAAGCAAAGGGATGGGTTTCTGTGGCTGGCAGCTCAGGTTGAACTCTGTGTTCTTTGTCTCACTCCCCATTGCCATGCCCATCCTGTCAGTGGACAGACGGGGTTGTGGCTACAACCTTCAGGGAATTCGCCTTGTCCGAGACCCCCGAGCGCAAATGGGTCATCTTCGATGGCCCCATCGACACTCTGTGGATAGAGAGCATGAACACGGTTCTGGATGACAACAAAAAGGTATCAGTCAGTGAAAAAAGTGCCAGAAGAAAATTATGTGACATTTTGAAAATATTCTTCTACATGTAAAACCACAAATACAAACTGCAGTGCCTGACTTTTGAAAAGAACAAGAGCAAGATGGCATTGGTGACAAGTCGTGAGCTTTCTTTTTTCCACTGGTTCTTGACTGGGGTTTTTTTTTGTTTGTTTTGTTTGTTTGTATTGGAATCATAATCACAATATCAACTCATTGCTGAAAGGCATGAAATATGTAGTATTTCCTTAATGCCATAATGTAATTTTCTAACATAAATAATTGAAATTTAAATGTTATAAATTACAATTAATTGTATATTTTAAATCCCATTATTTCTAAGACTGCAATAACTTAGACACTTACATTCCAAGACAATCCCAAGACACAAAGGGTTGCATTTTCAAAATAATGGCTTCTGCAGTCAAAATTGTAACACCACTTCTGTAAGTGGGCCCTAGGAATCCCAAAGCAAATATAAAAATGAAAGACAACATTTGAACTTTTAAGTTCTGTATGATAATGTGTCAAAATACTCAAACTGGACTCTTACTTCAGTACGAAAGGATAGTGTGTCTCCAGCTGGAATGCTTCAGCATGAGCAACAATAGCTACAGATGTCTTGTGTCCTTCCTTCTTGTCTTTTCTTTATCCTGTCATATGCAAGATTGATTGTAATGAACCTACTGGTAGGTTACTATGGAGTACTATGGTTTAAGTGAAGAATTTAGCCAAAACTTGATAAGAATCAATTGCTACAAGTGGGTAAACATTTTATGTAGTTGACCTTACTTTTGATTTTTCTTGGTTTGCCAATTTTCATATAGCGCTTCCCTGTGATAGGAAGTGTAATTTATTATAATTTTTTTTTTCTAATCCTGCATATTTTTTATCTTTTAAGCTTTGTTTGATGAGTGGGGAAGTCATCCAAATGTCCCCTCAGATGACTCTTATTTTTGAAACTATGGATCTTTCCCAGGCATCAGTAAGTTTTGTATTTAATGAAAATATAAAACAAAACTCAGTCTATTAAATGCACAGTGAAATGAATTTACCCTTTTTCCTTAGCCTGCTACGGTCAGTCGTTGTGGCATGATTTATTTGGAACCTTCTCAGCTGGGCTGGAGGCCACTTGTTACCTCTTGGCTGAGTAAACTGCCTGAACCTCTGAATTCAGAGGAACATCAAGATCTGCTGCAGGGACTTTTTGATTGGTTGGTACCACCAGCATTAAGAGTCCGTCAGAGACAGTGCAAGGTATTTTTTGTCATTTTTTCTGCAGTAGTTAGTGGCCATTTCCATTCTGTTACCCTTGGTAGGAGGTGACTGTTCTCTCATGACAAGCACAGTCAGAATGAGTATGCAGCTCTTGGGACCAGTTTGAAGAGTTAAAATAACAATGTCAGCTAAGGCTTGAAACTTCATTATCGTTTACATCTTCTTATTTTCAAAAGTAAAGTAAGTATTTAAAACACTGATTTAAAAGTCTTCCCAAGAGAATTTTGTGTATTTTTTTTCTTTAAAGATGTCATGTTGTATAAGGAAGTACTTTTTTAAGTTTTAGGGGAAGTGTGTAGTTCCTTGCAAGCTTAGTGTGACAGTGCTTAGAATTTTGCTCATATTTTGCTGTAGTCACTTCTGTGGTTTTTGTTTTGGTTTAGGATGTTTAATTGTAGTGTTCACATTGTAGCCATGAACATGGTTAACAAGCTAAAGGTCTTGGCATTTCAATGACTGAGGAGGGCAAATGATCTTTTGAGTAAAAGTCAGTGTAAACCTTACCTTCTAGTGTGTGTTCAGAATTAGCTAGTGATCTAACTGTTTTAGTGTTTTATCTCCAAAGGATAAAGTCACTGAACACATAAAGTATGACATCCAACCTTTTGAATTTCTTAGGAACTGGTACCAACAAGTGAGATCAACGTTGTAGTAGCTCTCACACGGATTTTTGAAATGTTGATTTGTCCAGCTGTTCAAGAAGATCCCACCAACAAAGGCATCCGTGCCTGGATTATGGTTGGTTTTTTAGCATGGAGTGAAATGTAGATTTGTTTCTCTGTATACTGGTTTTCAAAACAATTTTACTAATCCAAATAACTTAATTTGTGAATAAGAGACATGTGAAACAATTTTACTACCTCCTTGCTCTCTCTCCCCATACTCTGGAGGTACCTAGGTGAGATGGAAGTCTTACAAGTGACAAATATTATTAAAAATGTTACTCTTTTTCAAATTGAATGGGAGAGTGTTTTTATTAAATGTGCTTTTTAAGTAACCAAGAAGCTAGCTAAAGCAAAGGGATTTCTTTCTCTTAAAGGAAATAAATATTCATGCAACACTGATTGGCTTGTTTGTTTGAGCAAAAACTTCTATCTAAGAGGGTTTTCTGACAGTTAGATTAGTTGGATCCTCTGTCTGACCTTATGTGATTATTCTTATGAAAAACTGAAGAAAATAGAATTTTAAAGTAGTTCTTTAAAATTAAATTATGAAATTACTAGATCCTGGTTTGTCATTAGAACTCTTCTCAGGCTTTGTCATGTGACATACTTCTGCAGTCAGTGGCCTTTATTTTTTGTTCTCTCTCTCTCTCTCTTTCTGTCCTTGAGTAAGATTATTTGTGTGCTCTGTCTACAGTCAGATTTCTAAATCTCTTTAGGCAGGGGTATTCAAGGGCAGTTGCTAACATCTCTCTGCTTAACAATATTTTTTAGAATTATGTTTGTTTATCAGACTGTACAAGGTTCATGCAATGTGTCAACTTATGATACAGTTACTAATTTTTTTGCCTTTGCAGGGTTGTTTTGCTTTTGCCACAGTCTGGTCCATTGGTGGAACTTGTGATGGTGACAGCAGGACAATTTTTGATAATTTCTTGAGGGAAACTTTGTCCGGGAACTCTGAAACAAATCCTATACCAGAGAATTTGGGAACATGGGAGTGTCCCTTAGAAGAGAAAGGCTTGGTCTATGACTATGTGTATGAGGTAGGACTGGCTTCAGCATCCACCAAATAGATTCTTAGAGTCCTAATAGAAGGGAGATGCAGCTGGGTGGGTATTTTAACTTTATGAAGCCTGTTGGATGTTGTAGACTGTTGGTTGGATTAAATTCCACAGTACATTTTTCATTTCTTTTTCGAATACCAGTGTACTGACCAATTTTTTAATAAAATACTAAGATGTATGTTTCAGTTATGTTTGTAATACTGCCACTGTACATTTCTTCTGTAACCCAAGCTCAGTTGGCAGATTCAAATCTGCTTTTGTTTAGAAGGAATAATGTGGACCGTTCAGAAGGAAAGCAGAGTATTAAGCCCATAGGTAGTGTGTGTTACAATTTTTGTTTATAGACTTACAGACTTATTAGACTCCTTTCTTTTGGTGGTTTTTTTTTTTTTTTTGTGATTTTGTGTGTGTATGGTCTTTTGTTTGTTTTCACTGAACAAAGTTTTTAAGAAAAGGAAGGGGTCTAAGTTTAGGTATGTACTTTAATTCTTTGTTAGTGAGGTAAAGCAAACTAAATGTGCAAACTTTTGAAACATCAAATATTCATTAATTTATTAAAATCCATTACTTTAATTTTTCAAAAGTGAAGTAGTAGAGAAAATCCTTCATATGTATAACACCAATCTGTTCTGCATCTATGTTTCTTCCTAGCTTAAAGGCAGAGTAGGTTGGGCTCACTGGAATGAATTTATTCAAAAAATTAGTTACAGCGATCAAAATGTGAAGATTCAAGATATTATAGTCCCAACTATGGATACAGTTCGCTACACCTATTTGCTAGACCTGTTCATTACCCATGGAAAGTAAGTTGCTTCACCACGAATTTCTGAAATGAAATTTGATCATAGGTAGAAATATCTCTTATTCTTTCCTTAGAATTCATTGTTTTTCTCAAACCCTCAGTTTATTTGGCCTTTTAAAACAGACATTTACTACAAACAAAAAAATTTGCCCAAAAGTCTGATTTTAGTTTTTTGGTTTTTTCTGAAACCTTATTACAGTTTAACTGTAGTATTTGCAGTCTGATGATGCTCTGAGGACAACCCAAAAATTGTTGCACCCTCTTTCTACTTTAGCAATTAAATACGTATTTTAGGATATTTTTTTCTTTGATTAATCCTATCAAAATCAGTTATATTAACCATGGTCAGATCATATAAGGGAATGAAATAAAAACCAGCCTCAGGTTCCAAGGCTGAAAGCTTGATGAAGTTTGACTTAATGAAAGACCTATCAGGAGAAATTTACCTCCCCTGTGTGTTCATGTACTGTAACTCCCTCTAGTAGAATGAGGGAATGAAAAATGTTTATTTCTCCTCCCATTTTCTTGATGGTGGAAGCAAACTAAAATTATGAGAGAGTTTAATGAATGCCTTAGAACACTTCAGTTTCTTCTTTAGGCAAGTAATGTTTTTAGAGGTAGAAGAAGAAGGGCAAGTAAGTAAAACCTTTGACTTCTAGCTGCTTTTAGTTTACAATGTTAGGTTTCTGCAGTCTGTGTGCTTTATTTCTGTCTTTGTGAAGACCACTGCTTCTAGTGGGACCAACAGGAACTGGGAAATCTGTGTATGTCAAGGACAAGTTAATGAACAACTTGGAAAAGGAGCGCTACTTCCCCTTCTTCATTAATTTTTCAGCTCGAACCAGTGCCAATCAGACTCAGGTTAGTAGAACAGATAATTTTGGTCTCGAGGAGATTGTGGACATGAATATGTAATCTGTGTTCTGAATAATCCTGTTTGCATTGCAGAACATTATTATGGCCAGGCTGGACAAGAGGCGCAAAGGAGTTTTTGGCCCTCCAATGGGAAAAAAGTGCATTATTTTTGTAGATGATATGAATATGCCAGCTTTGGAGAAGTATGGGGCACAGCCTCCCATAGAACTTTTAAGACAGTTTGTTGACCATGGATTTTGGTAATTATTTGAAATACAACTGAAAATTTTTTGTTGCTGTATTTGCTGTTACATTTATTTATTCCATTGAATTTTATTTTCAAAACTTTTTTGAAGTGGTTTGTAAATGTTAAGATAGATTTAGTTTATACAAAAATACATTTAAAGTTGAAGCAACTTGTACATTACTCTCTAACGTCTTCTCAGTTTAGGAAATTCATGATCAAATTAATTTTGAACATTTTAGAATGTTCTAGTGCTGAACTTCAGCAGAGTTAGTATGCATTAAATGAAATGATTCATTTACACCTAGATTATTTTAATCTTTTTTTCCAGTGCAGTTTCTTGTCCTTTTTCTTTCTCTTGCTCCTTAGAGTGAGTTGGCAGTTTTCTGTACATATCTATATATATGCAGTTATATAAAACTTCTGATTTTATTTTTTATGTTGGTTTCCCCTATTATCCATGTTTCTATTAGTCACTAATTTTTTTTTAACAAGATCTCAAAATGTTTTTTTTTAAATTCATAGTGAAATCAGATCTGATAATAGGCATGAAATGAAATAGGTTGGAAGCCTTCCCTGCTTTTGAGGTTTTTGGCTTTGCATATATGGGAAGATTGGAACAGGTGTTTTCTTGAGTCTGGATCATTCTACAATTCCAGGCACTTCTCAAATACAGCCACTCTTGTGATTCAAGGCACTGCTCAAATATCTGTTGCTCTTGAATAGAGATAATATATCTTGACACGTTACAGTTTTAATACTCAAAATTTCTTGTCAGGTTTTACGGAACGCAGTTTGAACAAATAATCTTTCTTTCAGGCCAGAAAATAATATGTTGATATTAACTGGTACACATTTAAAGGACTAGTTGTTTTTTTTGTTTTTTGGGGGCGAGGGGTTGTTTGCTTTAAAAAAGATAAAATATATAGAAATATATTACATAATGCATACTATGTTTTTATCTATTTTTACATACTTTTTTTGTGCATGTGGTCTGTCATATAGATGCATCTAAGGTGTAACAAATGTGTTATATCTGTATTTAAGTGTCACGTGGCATTTTATTTTGAAGGTATGATTTTAAGGACACCTCTAAAATCACCCTTGTTGACATCCAGTTAGTGGCTGCTATGGGGCCTCCAGGGGGTGGGAGGAATCCTGTCACCCCTCGGTTCCTGCGACACTTCAACATTTGCACCATCAACTCTTTCAGTGATGAAACAATGATCCGCATCTTCTCTACTGTAGTAGCTCTTTACCTAAAGGCTAATGAGTTTCCTTCTGACTTCTCCACAATTGGAAATCAAATTGTCACTGCCACTTTAGAGGTAAGAGGCAAATGCCTTACTGGAAATTTCCTTCAATTTGTTCATTGAAATTCCTTTGCGTCTGTAGTGTGAAAGGGGTATTTTTTGAGAAATAATATTTTAGAAGGCATTTAGGAATTATGATAATAAGACAGTCAGTGTTACTTTTTCCATTCTGTTGTTCTTTGTTGTTGTTATCTGAAGGTGTATAAGAAAGCCATCCAAAATCTTTTGCCCACACCAGCTAAATCTCATTATACCTTCAACCTGCGTGACTTTTCACGGGTTATCCATGGCTGTTTGCTCATTAAGAAAAGTGCAGTTGAAAACAAACACGTGATGATTCGGCTGTTTGTGCACGAGGTGTTTCGTGTCTTCTATGACCGTCTGGTGGAAGATGATGACAGAGCCTGGTTGTTCAATCTAGTGAAAGATATTGTGAAAGAGCATTTCAAAGAAGCATTCGATAGAGTTTTTGCACACCTGAAGGGAGAAAAATCATCTGTGAGTATCATGTTTAATCTGTTAGAAAACAATTGCTTTTATTGCAAATTTAGGACACAAAAGTTAATTATAGGTGAAATTTTGATTCAAATGCACATGAAAGTTTGAGTTGAATTTGGCAAAATGTCTTCATGAGGAAAAAATGTAGAAATGAAAATTGTTTGGGAGGGTTTAACTGTTGTACATAAGCATTCTTTTCAAAAAATATTACATATAAAATGTGAGTAAACTTACTACTTTTCCTTAAAATAAATTTGTATATCTGCATCCTGTGATTGCTATTAAATTTTAGTATCCAAAATGCTGTATAGTTGTGTTATATTTTTATGGCTTGTCTTCCTTTTTTGGAGTGCTTATTCTTGTGCCTGGGGTATTTGTCTAAATTCTCCTTTGTATTCTAAAATTCCAATGAGGAATACATTTATTAAATATTAAACTTGACTTCATAATTTGTTGAATATTTGCCATAGGTAATAGAAGAAGACATGAGAAGTTTGTGTTTTGGTGACTACATGGTTCCAGAACTTGAGGGAGATGAAAGACTTTATATTGAGGTTCCAAGCATTGAGGAGTTCAGTGAAATTGTGGAGCAGTGTCTGGATGAATATAATCAAACTCAGAAAACAAGAATGAACCTTGTTGTTTTCAGGTGTTTATGATCTGTTTTATTAAGGGCTTTAAGCTGTAGTTGATAATTCGGTATATTCAATTTTGTGGACTGTGGTTTTTGGTATGTCTCCTCTCCTTTATGCATCCTTAGAAGTGTTTGTGCTGTTACACCTTTTTGAATAGAAGTAAACTGATTTTTCCTTTATGCTTCTCCTTTTTCTATCTGAAAGTCAGTAATGAGAAACTTTTCTCCTAAGAGGCTTTGAATATTTTCCTTAGTTGTTACGGAAACATTGTACACTGACTCAGGTAGGTGCTGTACTTCTCCTAGGCCTCTGTCACCAGTGAAGATGGATGTCACTGGATTTTCATTCCCCAAGGACAAGCATCCCAAGAGGGAGGTGTTCACAATCATAGCTGGCTGTCTGCTCTGTCGTTATACAGCACAGCCATGCACCCAGCTGGTGCTGCAGCTAATCCTGTGAAATTTTAGACTCTGCAGGCCCTTAACTTGTGATCATGCAGAGCTACAACTGAGAGAGATTAGGAGGTCCAACTCCTTCCTCCTCTCTGTTGCTAGAGATTACCACCTCTTCATATCTGCCAGGGTAACTTGACACATAGATAGTTTGTGAGGGTGATTAGGGTTACTTCCAACAGTTCTAGCAGCAGCTTATTTTAGTCTAGGTTATTTGGCCAAGCTGGATTTCTGAGTGCCTGTATGTACAGCTAGGCTCTCACTTTGAAGAGTTGGCAGCCTCTGATCAGAGGCCACTTCCTGGGTGTAGAAGCAATATTCCAGTGACCTTACTGAACAGTAGCCAGGAGAGCATGTCTGACTGTAGCCTTAGAGTTCATGGATAACATCTGAATTTGTTTCTTTTATTTTTCTAACCAGTAAAAATAAACAAGAATTCGTCTTTCTTGAAATGTTTGAAAGTTTTTTTGAGACTATTTTTAATAGCTGCTCAGCTTGCTTTAATTACCCCATACCCTGTGCTTAAGCAGGTGATCTTCTAGAGGCCTTGCTTCATATTCTGAGATAAATTATGCCTGAGTTTTGACAGGGACTCTCAGTAACATGCAGATACTGCTTCCTGAGGATGTTCCAATGTCAATTCCAAGTATAAGTTATAAAACACTGTCAGAGGTAGAGGAAAGGGACATGTTTGTTGATATAAACAATGTTCCCCCAGTGGTTTCTTTAAAAAGATACTGAAAATGCTATTCTTCAAGAAAGCTAAAATTGGTAATACTGCTGTTATTTTGAAGTAGAGAATTAATGTTTTTCTTTTCCTTTAACACATTTATCCTTGTAGTGCTCCTGTTCTTACTTCTGCATGTTCTTTCTAGCAATTTGTAGTAATTTAGCTAAATACTGATATTTGTATAATAGAAGAATTATAAGTTTTACTTTATTTTGTGGTTCATGCCCACTCTTTCTTCCTCTTCCTCCCTACCCCACCCTGCCCTGCATTCAGAAATTTGTTTTGGAGATGCTACTCCTTGATTTGTGTCGCAGCCAGGCAGTGAAAGGATGCTGGAGCTACTGGCAGCACCAAGGAATGCTGCAAGCTGCTGCTAGCTTCTTGCTCGTTCTCCTTCCTCAGTTCTCTGGTGCCGCCTCTTACATCCTTGATGCTACACCTATTTCACCTGTGTGCCCTTTTGAGATTGGTCAGTACATGGCTTATTGCCTTTAATACTAGGCATCTGCTCTACACAGGTGTAGCCCTTTAGGGAGGAGAGTCAATCACAGCCCTATTCCCAATGGCCACAAGCTGTGTGCCTACAACAGATTTGTTTCACAGATTTGTAGGTGTACAGATGGCCATGTGTTTCTGCTGTTGTGGTAACGAGCGCGTCCCCAATGCAGGTACATGCTGGAACACTTGTCCCGGTTAAGCCGCATCCTGAAGCAGTCCGGGGGCAATGCTCTGCTGGTTGGCATGGGAGGAAGTGGGCGGCAGTCTCTGACCCGCCTGGCAGCCTTCATGGCAAGAATGTGTGTTTTTCAACCAGAGATTTCTAAGACCTATGGTACAAATGAGTGGAGAGAAGATCTGAAAGTGAGTATTAATAACCTGTCTACATTTTGACTTAATTTTGAGGAAGGGTGTTTTGGAATGTACAATTTTAACTGTCTTGCATTTTCAGAGACTTCTGAGGAGTGCAGGTGTTAAACGCTTGAAAACTGTATTTCTAATCACAGACACACAAATTAAAGAAGAAAGCTTTTTAGAAGATGTTGACAGTGTCCTCAACACAGGAGAGGTTCCCAATCTTTTTGCAGCAGATGAAAAACAAGAAATTATAGAGGTATCTTTAGAAACTCTCTTTAATTTCACTTCCCTTTTAATCTACTTGGTCAGTTCAGTATTAAAATGTGGCTTTTGGACATTCTCACTTAATTCTGTGACTTCTTTTTGAGACCTTTTGAGATAAATCAACTTAGTAAACTTATGGAGCAGTTTATGCCAACTGCAAGCTTTAATTCTGACCTAGCAGTCTGTTCACAAACACATTAAGCTGTGCATGTAGAGAGCTTGCGCTGTTCACAAATACCCGTGGCAGTAATTATTTTTGTAGTGTATTGTGTAGGACAAGATTGTGCATCATAATGTTTTCATTGCTCAGTGAAATGCAAAGATGTGAAATTTTTACTGGAACACGTGGCCTACCATTCTCAATAGACTCCTACTCTCTGGGGCACTAGGGCATTGTTAGACAGAATTTCATAGTCCTGATGCTTCTATTCAGAGACAAGGTGAGCAAAGGTGCTCCATGAAGTAAGGATGCAATGTACTCAGGCAAATTAAAACAAAATTAACTGAAATCAGACTTGGATTTTCACAATAGCAGTCACAATTTGGGAGGGAGGAGCATCAATCTTTGTATACATCAAGTTGGAAACTTGATGTTAGCAAATGATATTTGGTACTGTATGCTGCGCTGTCTTCCTATCTCTGTGATGTTTTTACTAAATTAACTAGGCATGCTTCTAGTTGACTTTCAAAGTGGTTCTTAGTACACACACAAATGTTCAAAAGTTCTTTATTACAGTATCTGTATCACTTGATAGATGTTACTACTGGTTTTTCTTGCACTTAAGTTATGGAGCATGTTGACACCTGGATTCATGTGTCTTTCAAAGAAGTTAGATTATAATTCTTGTGATTTTTTTCTATTACTATTTCATTCTTACCAGGTATATAGTGGCAATATTAAAATAATATGGCTCTTTTCCAATTGTACAGCTTGTGTGAACATATTCAGTGGGTGTATGCTGGAACTTGGTAGCAATCCACAATGTGCCAGCTGGCACATCTTCCCTCCAAAGAATTCTTCTTTTACTCTATTGTTATAATTTCCTTTCAGGTGCTCAGACCAACAGATGATCATTTCTGGAATGAGTTGTCAGGGTTACAGATAAATAGTGCAGTCATGTTCTCAGACAGTGTTTACTGCTTGTTCTAGTTTTCTACTTTATTTTGCCTGTTTCATTTCCACTAAAAAATTTAATTTCCTGGCAATGCTACCATCAATAGGATTGCTATAAGACTTCAGATGTGCTTAATGAGAATTTATGTAACATTTTTTATGCTATGTATTATTCCTAAGTCTGTTCGTGCAGTAGCTCAGGCTGGTGATAAAGGTGAAGAACTCAGTCCCTTGGCCTTGTATGCACTTTTTGTGAACTTGTGCAAAGAAAATCTCCATATTGTGGTGGCATTCAGCCCGATTGGAGATGCTTTCCGCAATCGTCTGAGACAGTTTCCATCGCTCATCAACTGCTGTACTATTGATTGGTTCCAGGTATGGGAAAATATTTCTATTATTTCCTCCAAAATCTGCTTCAGTTCTCTAACACTCTATATTTCTAAGCGCCGTTAGATTTTCTTTTGTCTTCCTTGTGGAAGTACTCCTTGTTTTTCAAAATTTTAAAATTGCATAAGCTTTTTCTGTAATATTTTGGGAGCTCTTTGATGTGTGATCTCAACATTTCTACGTCTAAATAAAGTTAAATTTTGTTGCTACACATTTCTGAAGTATGAATAATTTTCGTTTGATGATGGAAATTTGTAATTTTATTATATAATATTAATGTTTTAAAGGACACATTATGTAATAAAATTAGAGAAACCATTTGATTGTGACTGTAAAATTATCTTAATTGTGGCTGCCTATTAAGCAGGTCATCCATTGTAGGAACCACTAGCAAATACAAATCCTGTTGTTTATCAGTAAATCTTTTATAGCAGAATTAAACTTGGAGAAACAGTATCGATGTAAGCAGTATTGCTCTCAATAAAGCACAGTTAACTCTATAGCTTGGCCCAGTGCTGATGTCAATCAATTTTTCTGCCAAAGGATGAATAGATGGAGAACTGTTTGGATGGAGTGTTAATGTGTAGCTTTGAGCTAGAAGATCAACCAGGAGTTGCCAGAAAAGATTGCATTGTGGTGACCTTACTGCCTGAGCTAACCAACACTTTTATCAGTTCATTGTTCTTGAGACACAGCTGGGACTAGTGTGTCTCATTCTGGTGGTTTGAATGGCAAAAACTGATTTTAACATTTGAAGACTGCTAATTTTTGAAGACAGTTGCATTTTACAAATTCTTTCCTCCTCACTTCTCTCTCAGCCATGGCCTGAAGATGCCCTTGAACGTGTGGCTAGTAAGTTCTTAGAAACACTTCAGCTCACAGACACTGAGCGTCAGGGAGTTGTGCCCATCTGTAAATACTTTCACACTTCAGTTTTGTCACTCTCTGAAAGGTCAGTCTATAGCTTTTGCAAACAATCATAAAGTATTAGATGACTGAGTTTCAATGCTAGTTATTTATATATTAAAAGTTAACACAACTATTTGCCTTCATAAAAATGATATAAAATTGTTGAAATTATTAATTCCTATCAGTTACATAACTTTGCTAATGATAAACTAAAAAATAAATCAAAAAATAAATCAAAATTTTAAGTTACTCCTTCTTTTTTTACTTTTTTAATAGGTTTTTACAAACTCTGGGACGCCATAATTATGTGACTCCTACTTCTTATCTTGAGCTTATTGCTGCATTTCAGAGACTTCTTACTGAGAAACGAGACAGTGTAATGAAAGCCAAGAAGAAGTATGTGAATGGGCTAGATAAACTAGCTTTTGCTGAGTCACAGGTGAGTTACAACAAATACGGAACTGAAAATAGAAAATGTTTGTCAAATGCAGGTCTTTTTCGGGAGAAGTCAGTCAAAAGTGCTACTTCAGATTTTGTTTAGCTCAGTCTTCAACACTAAAGCTAACAAATGCATTTTGCCTTTTCTTTCCTACAATCACAGAACTTGTGCTAAAGCCATACATCTCTAAGCACATATTGTTAAGTAGTATATGAACAGAGCTGTCATTTCCTTGGTGGTTAACAGGTGACTGTAAGTGATCATAATTCTTAAAATTAGACATGGTACATAGGAGATAAAAATAAGTCTTGGAAATGTTTTGATTTGAAACTGAATGTTACATCCTTCTATCAATAAATTAGTCATTAGGTAAAATCTAGGTCTTAAAGAAATTGCTGGAAATTGTGCTTGACCCTTCTGGATCCCACCTGATTCTTTTGTATATGCATAGGTTGGCAGGATGAAAGTAGAATTAATTGAGCTGCAGCCCAAACTGGAAGATGCTAAAGTGGAAAATGCAAGCATGATGGAGGTAGGGTTGTACAAATACAGGCTTTTAATGTAATCCTGTGTCTTATTTCATTGATGTGTGACTTTCAGAAAGTAAGAGTTGAATTGAGGTTTTTGAGCTCACTCCTTTTTTACAGAGGTTTCCAGTATTCTGAAACTGGTTGTTTATGTTTATAGCCTTAGAACAGAAATAAAATTTCTTTATGTAAAATACATTCTCTGGATATACAGTCATTGCCTAAGCTCCATGCTGAAGGATATTAGAGGAACTTTCATGCTAATAGTGATTACATCAGGTTTCCCAAGTTGATTCACAAGCATTGTGAAAACTTCAAATGGTTTTTCCATATGACCAGATATGACAAAACAAACAAGAACAGTTTTGCACAGTCTGTCTTTGATTTATAAAAGGATCCTAAACCCAGATAATTTCATGGGAATTTAGTGGGATGTAGGATCAAAAATCTTGGGTATTTTGAAAATTTCAGTATATCAAAATATACACATACTTATCTAGTATATGACTGTTGGGTCACCAAAAAACCATGATTTAATTGGCATGTTATGCACTTGTTTCTGATTCTTAAGTGTTTTTACAAATACAATGATATCTCTTCTACCTCTAAGAAAACTGAATGTCACTTCCCTAGAACTGCAAAGGGAGTTGGATAAAGGCTTGACTTATTCCTAAAAAGAAAATAGATTTCAGTAGTCAGTGTATAAATTTCAATAGTCAGTGTTATAGACTATGAAGCTAAAACTCCCTGTGGGAGCTCATCCATTTTGGTTACAGCATGATGCACAAACATGAGGAGCTTCTTCTCTCCTGAACTTCAAACGTATTTTAAATAGCTTTGATTGAGAGTAATCTGATGTCATGCAGTTTATCTACTGTTAAAACTCCCTGATGATGCAATATCCTAAGAAATTACTTCCTTAACATAAATTGAAATTATATTAATATATTAAAAACTTCAATGTTCTCTTTATATTTTACAGTGTTCTGTAGTAGATGATGTCAGTTTATTTGATCATTCAAGGCACGTTATAAATAAAGCCCACTCATGGTTTTTCTTTAGATTATAGAAGTAGAATCTGTAGAAGTAGAAGAAAAAAGAAAAATTGTAAAAGTGGATGAAGAATTTGCTACAGCAAAAGCTGAAGAAGCTCAGGCACTGAAAAATGAATGTGAGAGTGACCTGGCAGAGGCACTACCTGTCATGGAGGCTGCAATTGGTGCTCTTGACACTTTGAAGGCAAGCTGATCTAAATTTCAGCATTTGAAACTGTTTTGTAACTCTCTAAAATGAAGTAGGAATTTAGAAGAATAAGAGATATCTTAGATGACACAAAAGTGTATCAAAAATATTCTGACCTGGGATTTTTCAAACATAATTTTATTTAATCATTAGTTTACAGTTTATTAGCATTTATTTAATTTTTATTTCCTCTGCATAGAGGATATTGATGGATATTTTTAATTGTGATGGTAACATTGTATCATCCCTTCTAAAAGTCCTCTATTACCACTTATGTTCATTGGTAATGGTGTTGTAATTCCTCTTTTTTTCTGTCAATTCATTTGTTGAGTGCTGAGAAAGACATAGTGTGTAATATATTTGTTATTTTAGCCTTCTGACATAGCAGTTGTCAAAACAATGAAAAATCCTCCAAATGGTGTCAAACTTGTCATGGCTGCTGTCTGTGTCATGAGAGAAAAAAAACCTGAAAGAATTCAGGATCCTTCAGGATCGGGAGGCAAGGTAAAATGGAAGACAATAGTCTGAAATAAAAATGTACTTCATGTTCTTTTCAACACTTACCCAATAAACAAGATAACCCAAGGGTCCATTAAAGTAGGCAAGTAGTTACAGCCTCTACCCAGGATTTTACTGAAAATTTTCAGAATTCATAATTTTCCAAATTTTGTAACGTGCCAGATTTAATTTTCTTTATGCATTTCTTGAGACTAGATAATACATAACTTCCCTGAGACACTGTTTACTTTTTGGCTTAAAGTGTGGTTGGAAGGAAATGTTTGATCTGACAGACTTTCTGCTTTATTGACATCTCAAGGACATACCAGGTTGTCAGTATTACATATTCATGACTTTTAAGTAAATTAGATTTGTAATTTGTTGTATGTGTATTTGTTTTAAAGCCTGAAATGATATTTCCTACTTTGTTTTGTAGATTTGGGATTATTGGGGTGTGAGCCAGAAAATGCTTGGCAACATAAATTTCTTAAAGGAATTGAAAGCCTGTTCGGAGAAACCCATTCCAGTAAGGCTTTTTCAGTAATTTTTCTCATGTAGATAGTATCTTGCAGGGAAAAAAAAAAAAAAGAGAAAATATTCTATTGGAGACATCATTTGTCCAAATCAATCAGTTTCTTCTGAGCCTGTGTTCTTTTAGCCTCATTTCGCATATTCTGTTTTGGGAGTTGATTGGGGTTTTTCAGTGGAACCAATGGACATTTGATCCATGTCCAGCCTTCCTACACCTTTTTGTTTTACTAGTTTTGCTAGATCAACCATTCAGCATTGTAAACATCTTTTTATTATTGACTGCCCATTGCTGCCTTTCTTAACATCTTTTTCTAATTGTATTATTTTTGATTAAATGAATGAATTAAATGAATGATGACAAAATGGGTAATATTTTGTTAATTATACTGGCAGATATACAATAAGTGCCGCAATGGAGTAGCTATATAACCTTTCAAATATGATCTTTTCTCCCAAAGGTCTTGCTGTCTAAGGGTGTGATTCTTGCCCTTTGCTGAATTAATCGGAAATTGAATATGCTTTGTCCTCTAGAGAATATGCTTTGCCCTTTATAAAACTGATCCCCAAGAGTAGGCACAAGCAATTACATTTTGTATTACATTAGAAGAAATGCATTTTTGTAGTGATCCTCAAAGTTGTGTATTGAGAAAAAGATAGCAAATAATGGAATTGGTGTATTTTCCATAAAGGGCAGTGTAAATTAAGACTTCTATGTGACTGTAATGCTCTTAGCACTTAGGGAGCTGCTACATGGAATATACAGCAAATGCATCATTATAAAGGGTAAGGATAGGATTAGAATGAAAACAGGAAAAGACTATGAAACATGATTCTTGTTTCATTGTGTAGAGAAATGACAATGAATCTGTTCAGTTTTGAAATGTCAGCCATGAGATCTGATGGGCTATAATGCTTTTGTTACTCAGGAAGCTGTCATGCAGAAGATTCGGACTGAGTACCTGACTAATCCAGATTTTGATCCGCAAGTAGTGGCTAAAGCTTCCTCGGCAGCAGAGGGTTTATGCAAATGGATTAAGGGAATGGAAGTCTTTCACAGGGTATCAAAGGTGTGGTTTTGATCCTTGCCCCTCGGTGCTAATCAATCTTCCTTTGCTCCTTCACCCTAAGCATTGTACTTAAAGCTACAAAAACAGACTAAAGCATTTGTGTATTGGTTGTAATTGAATAGGAGATTGAACCCAAAAAAGAACGATTAAAAGTGGCAGAGGAGTCCTTGGCAACGACAATGGAACTGTTGAATCAGAAGAGAGCAGAACTTGCAGAAGTTGAAGGCCGTTTGGCTGCTTTGCAACAAACCTTTGCTGAAAAGACAGAAGAAAAGGCTCGTTTAGAATTCCAGGTTGAAATGTGTGCTAAAAAACTGGAGCGAGCAGAGAAGTTGATTGGAGGCCTTGGTGGAGAGAAAACAAGGTCAGGTTAAAGTTCAAATGTCAGATAAAACAACCACTGTAGAAATAGAACTTGAAGTTCGGTTCTCTAAGCCTTTAATACTGTATTTCTGTCTGAGGACTGTAACACTAAAGAATATCTGGCACCTTGAAATACTCCTAATTGGTTGTAGCATAAAAATATGGGCAGCAACACTGGGAGAATTGTAGAGGAAATCTTTTCGAAATGAGAATAGCATACATGAATGAGGTTTTAGTATTTTTCACCTATTCTTACCTAAGATGAACAAAAACAAGCAAAGTTGGTTTTTAACATCAATATCATTAATGTGGAGGTTTCAGCATGACTTTTCTGCCTGTCATAGATGGAATCAAGCTGCATATGATCTTCAAGAGGAATATGATAATCTGACAGGAGATATTCTGATATCAGCTGGTGTAATAGCATATCTGGGAGCTTTTACTGCTGGATTTCGACAAGAATGTACCAAAGATTGGAGCAAACTGTGCGAGGTTAGAAGGCTGTCTTAGAGTTAAATAAAAGTTTTTGAGACTACTGCAAAAGGCTTCAAAAATGCCTTGAAATGAATTTTATATTAGCCTAGTAAACCTCATTGGTAAACCAATGGGGTCAATTCTGCTGATCCAATATTTTGTAGATTTGAATTTAATTAAATCAATTCATTTACTCCACACTTATACTTTACTCCACAATAGCATATCAGAAACTAGAGACCATCATTGATTTTGTAAGGCTGGATTGTTACTGAAGTAAAATCTCATTGTTTTCTGTATTTTGTCTTTAAATGAAAGAATTACATTTAAAATACAGTTATGTGTAAAGTAAAACGTTCTATAACTTATACCATCAAATATTTGTATGCTGATTAGATGGTTGATTGTGTGGTTTGCAGAGAGCCACTTCCAACATACTTACATGAATGCTATAATTCATAAATCAAGTGATTTGGAATCACTTAAAAATGCATTAAACAGTAACAAATCAGCACTGGATTGCTGTACTGAGTTAATGGAAGTTATAATTAGATATTTCCAACTGTGTATGAATTTCTTAAGTCATAACTTTATGTAACAAACCTCCCACATTATAAATGTACCAAAAACTGGACACATCTTACAAAATCTGAAGAGAGAGTAAATATTTAGTGGGGAAATGTAGTTAATTATTGAAATTATGGTTTTATTTTCCCCAGGATTTTTACTTATACATGACTTACTTTGGTCTCTTAAAACAAAATGCACATTGTCATTTTTGTATTGAAGTGGCATTTAATAAAGATATAAAGAAACACAGAATAAAGAAAAATGTTTATTTTGTTGGGTTTTCCCCCCTCTTTTTCAGGAGAAAGAAATTCCTTGTTCTGAGAATTTCTCTTTGAGTAAGAATCTTGGTGACCCAATAAAAATAAGAGCCTGGAACATTGCTGGTTTGCCAACTGATGTATTTTCTGTAGACAATGGGGTCATTGTTGACAATTCAAGACGTTGGTAGGTGACAAAAAGGTTTAATTTTCAAATCCAAACAAGTTCCCACTTTAAAAAAAATTATATATCTGTAAACATTGTAGCTTCTGTAGAGCAAATAATTGAAAAAGGAGTGGAATCTTTATATTCCAGTCGGGAGGTAGAACAATATTTTACAAGAATTCTGCATTCTGGTTATTTTATGAAAAATGTTAAACATTTTTTGCAACTTTTAAAGCTATTTCTGCTATTACTTTTCAAATTATTGTAAAACACCTATGCATCCATTATTCACTGATATCTTAAAATAACGTAATTAAATTGTATCACTTCTTCTTGACAGTCTGATACAGGAACATGTAAAATAGTTTAAAATTTTGAAAAATGCCTGCAAGCACTGAGAAAACTGTCCTGTATTTTCTAGGCCATTAATGATTGATCCTCAAGGTCAAGCAAATAAATGGATTAAGAATTTTGAGAAGGACAACCGTCTGAATGTTATCAAGATCAGTGACACAGATTACATGAGAACTGTGGAGAACTGCATTCAGTTTGGGACTCCACTGCTGCTAGAAAATGTTGGAGAAGAATTAGACCCATCTCTTGAACCTTTGCTGCTTAAACAGACCTTTAAACAAGGTACAGCTGAATTAATTTAGACCCCTGAAGGAGAGGACATTAATGTTCAGTTTCTAGTCTCTGGCACCACCTGATGTTTTTCATATTGCTCTCTTCTTTCCTTAATTCTGCCTCTGGTAAGAGAAGGGTAATTGCACAACAGCCTGAAGTTTTACTTTTTAATAAATGTCATTCTTGCCTATCATGATAATGGTTTTATGTGAAAACCTTCACCAGATCGCTGTAGGAGACTAAAGAAGTTCTGTGAAGGAAACACTGTCAGTGAAATTGTTTTGCTTGTTCATTTTTATATGTTTTAGTCTAATAATAATATTTGCTAAATTTTGCACAAATCAAAAGAAGCTGTCAAGGCATTTTGCTTAAGGCATAGTTTTCACTGTACTTAGCAAGTAGCTATGAATTTGGTTTTCAACTTTTCCTCCTGTTAGATGACAGAAAAGTGCACATAAAGAAAAATATGTTTTCTCTTCCTTCTTACCTAGTTTGTCTTTTTTGGTTTTCGTGTTCATAATTAAAAACAAAAGGAAAGTAAAGCTCAAATATTTTTTTTTCTTTGTGGTTTCCTCTTTCAGACAAGTAATTCAAGGAAAGAGTAGTCTGTAAGAATAGAATATTTGGGAATAATTCCACAGCTCTCTGTTGCCGTCTCTAGTTTTTGTATATGCAAATTGGAAGTACAGTAGTAATTGGATTGACTTGATTTCATCTACTAAGAGTGATAGGTGGCCCCATTGAGGTCTGTGAGAATTTCTCAGATTATCACATGTATTTACTCATTTTTGCTTTTCAGGAAATTTGTCATTGATGAGAAGTTTGCTTTTATTTAATGATAGAAGTATTTTTTTTTCTATGAATAATTGGAGTAGATAAGTTTTCTTAATGTTTCTCTTCTAAACTTTAGGGGGTGTGGAGTGTATCAGGCTTGGTGAGAGCACTATTGAGTATTCCAGTGATTTCAAGTTTTTTATTACCACAAAACTAAGAAATCCACACTATATGCCTGAACTTGCTACAAAAGTTTTATTACTCAATTTTATGATAACTCCAGAGGGACTTGAAGACCAGCTGCTAGGTATTGTTGTAGCAGAAGAGAGGTAAGTCTCTCTTTATGGTGAACAGCCATTAAAGGTTTTTATGGCATAATTCCGAGGAAATGAGAAATTAATTTATTGTATAGGAAAATGGATGTTACGTGGTGTAAATGTTGCTCAATAACAGCTTTAAAATAAAATTTTGTTATTTAAAAAGTTTATTAGGGAAGTGTTGGGGGAAAGTGTCCACAAATTATTTAAAATAGCAGATGTGAAATCATTGTAATTTCATGGCAATTTTCTCCTGAAATATTCCTTGAATGTTAGAAAACTGTGTAAATTTTATTTGAAGTTTTAGTCATTACTGTTATTTTTCAGTGTGACTGAACTGCCAGACAAAGGTGCAGAACTATGAGGATTTAATTTTAATTTTGTATGAAATAAATGCAAAGTACCTCTGAAACTGATTATGGATCATATCTGAGCCCTCACAGAGGCACAGAGGAATAGTATCTGGGTTGGACAGACATGTCTGTGTAACTGGGGTAAACTGTTTGCTAACAGAAGTGTTTCCAGCAGTAAACTGGCTCTGCATAGCACATGGTGGTTTTTTTTCAGGCTATAGGTATACAATAAAGGAAAAGTAGGATGCACTGCCATTTGCAAAATGCTAAGACGTTAAAGATTAAACCATCATTTCCAAATACTGAGTAGAGTCATGCAAAGAAATCTGTACTCACCAGTATAAATAGATGTTAAACAGCAAAAATGTGCTTAAACTGAAAAGAATATTCCCAAGTAACTTCCTGTAGGAAGAGAGAGTAATTTTCATGGGCTTCTTTTGCAGCCAGTGCAAGGTGAGCATTGACTGATTTTGGGTTTTGTGTTTTTCTTCATTAGACCAGATTTAGAAGAGGAAAGAAATGCTCTCATTGTTCAGTCTGCAGCCAATAAAAAGAATCTACAAGAAATTGAGAAGAAAATTTTAGAAACTTTAGAGTCATCTGAAGGTGATATTCTGGAAGATGAGACTGCCATCCAGGTCTTGGATTCTGCCAAAGTCATGGCTAATGAGATCACAAGAAAACAGCAGGTAAGGAGTGTGTATGTGTGCTTCCCTCAATAATACTGAGAAATTAAATGTTAAAATTTGCAGCCAGCAGAAGATCTGTGATTTGCATGCATAGGACAAGGAGCAAGTTCTGTACTTTTGAAATGGGAAGAGAAATGAAATTGGACCTTTTCTAGAATCTCCACTGGTAGTTTATTCAATCTTTAAAATGTTTTAAAGAATGTGTATGTGTAGTGCAGGTAAACAGATCAGGCAGTGCTGGGGTAGAGCCGAGTGCTTGTTTTACCTCCTGGGGCAGTGCCTTGTGGAGCAGAAAAGTTGCATTACTCTGGTGTTACAGCGCTGTATGGAACTATGTCAGTAATGTTATCAAGTAGTAATATTTTTGTAGACTATGAAGAGTATTAAGACTATTAAAGCTGTTGTTTCTCCCGTGGTGTTGATGTGCAGATTGCAGAGAAGACGGAGCTGAAGATCGCGGAGTCGCGGGAGGCGTACCGGCCCGTGGCGCAGCACTCGGCCGTGCTGTTCTTCAGCATCGCCGACCTGGCCAACATCGACCCCATGTACCAGTACTCCCTCATCTGGTTTGTCAACCTCTACATCAGCTCCATTCATGAGAGGTAAAGAGGGCCTGTCTGCAGAAAATAAGGGGGTTTCATTCTCTTATTATGAATAGTTTTTTCCATTTGGAAACAATTTGCCTCCTTAAGTGCAGGCTTTTGAAGGAAAATAGGATTTAATAATGAATTTTTAATTGCTCTTTTTAGTTACTATTAAAACAAATTATGAACTGTAAGGATGTGCTATATTTAAGTATTTTTAAGAATGTGACTTAATGTGGAGTCAGGTTCTGAAATAGGATCCATTTTGAAGACTGAGTGCCACCACTTAACTGTGGCAAATTGATTTCAGCTTATTATTTTGCTTGGAACCTCTAAAAGTGCTACAGTCTTTTAAAAAGACAGGTAAAATAGTTGAAATTTTGGGGAAACTGGCACCTAAGTCCCTTGTGGAACCTGTGGATCTAAAATAAATCCTCTGCAACCCTAAAAAGATGAGATTTCTTAACAGATTGTGTATGTTATTCAATTTGAAGTCTCAGTTTATCACTTCTTTTCTTTTTAGTAATAAATCCAAAATTTTGAAGAAGCGACTTCAGTATCTAAATGACCACTTCACCTACAATCTGTACTGCCAAGTCTGTCGTTCACTGTTTGAAACAGACAAGCTGCTCTTCTCGTTTTTGTTGTGCTGTAACCTGCTCATGTAAGCTCACTTTTGTGAAGTCTCTTACTAACAGAAACTAATGCTCTTATCATGGAAGCAGGTACTGATGAGATGGAATGTTCTTGTGCACATTGATAAGAATACCTTTGGTGCAAGGTCATGAATACTTTGGGCTTTCTAAGATGTGTAGTATTAACAAATAGAAGAGAATGTGAGTGCATGTATCAGTACTACAGGACACATTATGAAAAAAAATGTCTGCCCATGATATATCTATCTCTAAAGGATCTGGGTAGTGTTACATAGCATCCTTATGTCAAAAACAATTGCTGTTATTTAAGAAAACATTTTAGAAAGAAAACTTAGGCAGTAATGTGTAATGCAAACAACTTTTAGGTTTTTGTCTTTGTTTTTCATTTTTTTTCTCTTCTCTGTCTGTTACCCTTTTGCATAACATGATGAGATTTCAGAAGCAGTCTTCTCCTTTCCACCAGCTTTTTTGTTTTCTCTTCCTAACTTTGTGTGAATACATTACAAAAGGAATAATACATTTAAAATTGCACAACAATAATGTGCATACTTAATTAATTGGAGTGTGTACTCATCTGTACATGGATGTTCTTCCTGGGCCAATTTGTAAAGGTACTGTGATTATAGAACACATTACTTTCTGCAAAGCCTTTAAAAATCAGGAATAATTGCACTTTAAAAAAAAAAAAGCAGGTATTAGGAACAAGTTCTTCACCAACAGTGTTGTCAAGCACTGGAACAGGCTGCTCAGTGCAGTGTGGAATCACCATCCCTGGAGGTGTTTAAAAGCCATGTAGATGTGGCACTGAGGGACATGAGTTAGTGATAGCTTGGCAGTGCTGCGTTAATGGTTGGACTTGATCTTAAAGGTCTTTTCCAACCAAAACTATTCATTGATTCTAAGATTTACCTCTTGCAGTTTTCTAATAATATAGAATATTGAGGTCGGATCTCAGCACTTACTGAAGTAGGTAAATAAACTTCACTGCCTTCCTAAAGGACAGTGAAGTGTAATTAATTTTAAACTACTTATATTATGTGAAATTGTATCTCAATTACTGATTTTTTTAATACATAGGGCTAATAATGAAATAGAACATCAAGAGTTTATGTTCTTACTAACTGGAGGTGTGGGTCTCAAGAATGAGCACAAGAATCCAGATCCATCTTGGCTATCAGATAAGAGCTGGGATGAATTATGTCGTGCAAGTGAGTTCCCAGCTATGGAAAACCTGAGGTATGGTAAAATACTGATGGGAATTGGCCTGAATTGGTTTATGTAACATGCTGAAAGAAATGTTTGCTATGTTTTCCAAATCAGTGCCAGAATGTAAATGGGATGAAACCAGCCCCTTTTTTCATTATCATGTTTGCTTCACTTACTTCAATCAGTCAGATCACTAATTATAGTGTTATTTAATAAAAATATTTTTTCTACATTATTTGAGGCATTGCTAAAGAAACTTCTCTTCTGAAATGTCTTTATGGTAGAGAAACAGTGTTTTAAGGGTTCAGTGAAAGTCAGAGATGGTAGATGTAGCAGAATTCCACTGCAGTTCTGGGGAAGGAGTTTTTCTAGTAAACCCCCTTCTCCTGAGCTCAGTACAATTTCATCCTGGGTTTAAATAGAATTTAACACTAAATTCTGGAGACAGCATGGCTGTACAAGACTTCCATAAATTAGCTGACTGAGTGCAAGTATTTGGAGCGTTTGGATCTGAGTGCAGTAACACTGCTCTCTTAGAAGAAGTTCTTTGAGGTTGTTTTGTGTTTCAGCCCCTTTGGAGTTTTAGTAGCAATGTGGATGATGATCCCACCTTTAAATAATGTGAGAATCGTCCCATTGCCAAGGACATATTCTGCATGTTGTGTGAAGGAAAATAATGGTTTTTCCCCTAGTTGAGTTTCCTGGTAATTTTCTTCAGTTAAAGTGTGATGTCTTCCTGAAGTAGTGGAGGCAGAAAATTCACCCGGACCTGTGAAGGTCCAAGCAGTGCTGGCTGAAGGAAGAGACAAAACTTATTGCTAGCTTGGAACCTTTCAGGTGGGGTCTCTCCTCAGCAGCATGGTGGAAAGATATTTTTTACCATTCAGCATGGAGAGGCTCCACTGTGGGATTATTTTCTGATGTAGATATGAAGTGTCTTAAATGACAATACAATGTAATTTGCCTTTGATAAACATTAAAAAAAAGACTCAATGTGTTTATAGTACTTGTGGGTTTTTTCTCTAGGAGTCATGTCTCTGAAAATATAGGTGAATGGCAAAAAATGTACGATAGCAAAGAGCCTCAAAACTTTCCATTACCAGAAGAGTTGGATAATACATTAACTGAATTACAGAAGATGATAATTCTTCGGTGCTTAAGACCAGACAAGGTAAAATGATTGGTTATGGAGTGTTTGTGGACTATGCCATGCCTTGTAGCATAGTTTGCCCTGCCTGTTCCAGTAATTAATCTGTTCTTCATCATATTTATTAAGTAAGTGGATGCTATTCTTATTTTTCAAGTGACCCATACAAACATCTCAAGCATCAGCTGAAATCTTTCTGATGTGATTTAATGAATCTTTTGGAGGATTCCCATTGTTCTAGCTCTCTTGAAGTATTTTTTCATGGCTAGGCTGTTTCCTGGTGCACCCAAAATACTTGGGAACAGAACATATTAGCCTGAAAAAAATACACAGGCTATCTAATACCATGTGCTTTCATGCAAATGATTTTTAAGGCACAAAGAGATAAAATGTGTTGATTTGAATGACCAAGATGAACTTTCAACAAATTTTGCATTTGGTGCTCTTAATAAATTGTATTGCATTTTCTTTAGGAACTATCAGTGTTAGAATTTAAGGCATATTGCAATTGCTCTCTTTAATTTAAAATAATTACATTAATATTTCCTAAGGGAGAATGTACTTGTCCTCCACATCAGGAAAAGCCTGAATCAAGGTCTTAATGTTATTTAATATTATTTATACGAGGTCTGTTACTCTTTATTTTCTAAAAACATTATTATTCCTCTTGTAAGGAAAAAATAAGGAGGGAGGTGTCAACAAGAGGTGAAACCTTTGCTTCTGGATCACTCTGCAAGACTGGTCTCAAATCTCTGCAAATCAGAGAAGTGTCTGCAGGCTTGGGAATTTGGCATAAAAGACATTGTCAGATCTGCAGTTATGTCTATGTTAATGGTTTGTATTTGCCTTTTTTTTACCAGATTGGTCCAGCTATAACAACATTTGTTACTGAAAAACTGGGGAAGAAATTTGTAGAGCCACCACCTTTTGATCTAGCAAAAAGTTACTTAGATTCAACTGCTACAGTCCCTTTAATATTTGTGCTGTCTCCAGGAGCAGATCCCATGTCTAGTAAGTATACACAGAAAGAGAAAATAGGGACCTCAAATTCCCCTTCAGTACACAGTGAGGATTATTTTGCACTTTCTGCAAGTAGATTTGAGTGCATTATGTCAGGCTGGTAGAATTCTGTGCCTGTTCAAAATGTGAACTTGTATGTACATGTAAACAAAATAGTAATAGAAATTTTTCAATTTTTTTTTTGTGACATAACTTCTTTTTAATGTATGAATGCTAAAATCTTATGCTTTCTGTTCAAGGCCTCCTGAAATTGGCAAATGACAGAGAAATGGTTGGAGATAAGTTTCAGTCCATCTCCTTAGGACAAGGACAAGGACCAATAGCTACAAAAATGATTCAAACAGCAATGGAAGAAGGAACATGGGTTTGTTTACAAAATTGTCATTTAGCTGTCTCCTGGATGCCAATGCTGGAGAAAATATGTGAGGAACTTAATAGTGAAACATGTCACCCAGAATTCAGACTTTGGCTTACGAGTTACCCTTCACCAAAGGTATATGTGTGGCCCCATAATCTCTGTTTAGGGAAAGTTGATGGCATTTTTAGAGAATTTTTGTATACCTGAATGAGCTGATAATACAAAACTTCTCTGAAATGCAACAAGGCTTTAAATAGATAATTTAACTGAGAAAGGACATTTAAAAAATAATTATAAACATGATAATATCAAGCTTCCTTTGTAATATTTTGATACTGTGATGTCCAATATTTTGTGTACTACTCAATGGAACTGCAATCTGTCAGCATATATGATTAAGAAGGTTCTTTTGCTCTCACATAAATTAAAAAAATTAGTCTTGCATTTTGTCTGTGAAATGTTGAATACTAAGAAAACATTTTAAAATACAAGTTTGTTATTTACAGCAGAGTCTTACTTTCTTGATGCTTTGGAGAATTTTTTATAAGCTGTTGACCTTTAAAATGTCATTTCTTGCTGATAGTTATTTATGTAAAAAACACAGAATAATACTATATTGTTAATATAGAATCTATTCCATGCTTTCTCAATGCTGTTTTGCTATTTTTTATTTCTAGTTTCCAGTAACCATTCTGCAGAATGGTGTGAAGATGACAAATGAACCTCCTACTGGTCTCCGGTTAAACCTACTTCAGTCATTTCTTTCTGATCCTATTTCTGATCCTGAATTCTTTGCTGGATGCCCTGGAAAGGAGTTGGTAATGTGCCTATCCCTTGAGAAGTTTTTAGGCTTTGGGTTTCTTTTATCCACAGATATATTGATTTCTGTCCAGTGAATAATTACAAGCTAAAATTTTTACTGTGGGTGTGAATTTAGGTTTTGCAGTGATAAAGAGAATTAGTTAAAAATTACCTCTGCCAGGTAATTTCATATAGCAATATTTTAAATGGTTTCTTAGGCTTTATTAAATCACTTACATACTACACACACATTGTACACAATGCACATGGACTCTGAACATTGATTAGAAGGGTATGTCTGTCATTATTGAGATGATAAGCACTGGGGAGACGTTTTCTTGCTACCAGGGACCAAGTACTGCAGTGCCCATATATCTTATTGATACCTGGTAAACAACTTAGCTAATCATTACCTATGAAGGAAGTGAAAAACACTGGGATCAGAGATATGAGTTATCAATATACATAGGTGTGACTGCACCTAAGGACTTGATTTAAAAATACATTTGTATTTTTTGTTTATCTAATAAACCTTAAAAATAAATACCTGGTGCTATGGGAATTCTTATGAAGTCAGTTGCCCTATACATTAAAGAATATCATGGTACTTGAGGAACTGGCTAAATGTGTTTGCATATGTGGCACTGTGTGTGCACTTGTTCCCAAGGCAAAAACCACAAGGTACTTAGTGGTGGCCTGGATTTATACCTGGGTGGAGAGTGGTAATCCAAGGGTGCTCACTACACAGGTTGCACACTATCATGAGCTTACAGACTTGTTAATAATACATTTTTCTTTTGCTTTTCTCAAAGGTATGGGAGAAACTACTCTTTGGAGTTTGTTTCTTCCACGCTCTTGTTCAGGAGAGAAGGAAGTTTGGGCCCCTTGGTTGGAATATACCCTATGGATTTAATGAATCCGACTTGAGAATCAGTATCAGACAGCTGCAGGTAAAATCACTGATTACCTCCTAAACTCTGACCTTGCAAAGCTGGGAGTCACAAGGAGCAATACACTGAAGTTACCTCAAATGTTCATAGATACTCAGGACTTCAGCTGTAAAGGCAAGGAATGTCAATCATACTATAAATATTTTCAAAATTACAACTGACATAAAAAGTTTAGATTTCTACAGACATATGGAATATAATGAATACGTGTGAGTATTATAAAAGTTAAATTTGTCATGTACAAGAGCTCGCTGTTCTTTGAGTAGCACATGTCAATGACAGTCACCTATTAGGGTGGTTAGTGGGAGGAAATTTTTTTTACATGTATACAGGTAGTTAACAGAACCTCAGACTATTCTCCTTCCCCAAGATGAGATGGTGAACAGTACTTGACCTTGAACATTTTATAGGCACTCTGTAGAAAAGTCAGGAGAATTAAAACTGAATTACAGAAATTGAGGCTGAAGATTTTAAAAAGTTACCAAGAAGTTAATAAATGTGATTGGAGGAAGATTAAAAGATAAAATAAGTGAAACATACGTTTATTTCTGGTGCAGAAAAGTGTCCATCTACAAAGTTTGAACTGGATAAACCACCCACTTGTAAATAATTCAAGAATGACTTGGATGACTAAGTAATTTTGATATTCATAAGAGGTTTTTACTCTTAACTCATCTTGATTTTAAACAATAATTTTTACCTGAAAATAAGATTTCATAATTTGGATTTCCAGCACCTAGAAAGAAAACTCCATAAACTGCAGCTTACACATGCTATGGCTTCCAGCCTTTTAGTCTGTTGTGTCACACTGTTGTTTAGCAGATACTGCAAGTCTCTAGAATTGCTCTTATTTCTGTTTCAGTTATTCATCAATGAGTACAGCCATGTTCCTTTTGAAGCTGTCTCTTACCTGACTGGTGAGTGTAACTATGGAGGTCGAGTGACAGATGACTGGGACAGACGTTTGCTGCTGACAATGCTGGATGACTTCTATAACCCAGATATCATTGAAAATCCTCGTTACACTTTTTCTCCCAGTGGCAACTACTATGCTCCACCCAAAGGCACATATGAGGAGTACATTGAGTTTATTAAGGTAAAAAGTAGCAACAAGATTTTGCACTGTGACAATGATGTGCTAAGAAAGCAATCCTTAAAGGCTTAAAGAGGTAGTTTTACAGCACAATTAATTGTGTGCTGAGGTTCTTGCCTGGCATCTTTGTATGATCCTTGCCATGATCTCAAATGTTTTAGAGAGGGAATCAGTAAGTAGGTAGGAGGTTGTGTAGCATAGATAATTGAGAATTCCTTGGAAATTACATTCTGTGTGAGAGGTGGTGGCTCTATCACCAGTAATTCTGTCTGCAAACACCTGCCAATAAGGCCCTCACTCACTGCAGTTGAAGTCAGTGGTAGTTTCTCACTTGACTTCTTAAAGAAACCTGGGATCAGATTCTTCCTGCTTTATGTCACCCAGACTTTTTTTTTTGTCCTAGAATCTTCCCTTTACTCAGCACCCAGAGGTATTTGGCTTGCATGAAAATGTGGATATCGCAAAAGATCTTCAGCAAACTAAGACCCTCTTTGAATCTCTGCTTTTAACACAAGGAGGAGGCACTCAGGGAACTTCTGGGGGTGGTGACAGCACTCTTTATGCAATTGCAGATGATATTCTCAGCAAGGTATTGTATTTTACAAATTACTTCAATTTATCTTTTTACAAAGCAGAAATTCCTTAACTAGAATCTTCAGTGTAAAGTAGATTTCATGTTGAAAGAAAAGCATTCTGAAAGAAATTTAGTGCAATGTGAAAGTAAGAACTTGTGTGGTTGTAACAAACCACAGCTATATTTCAATTGAAAGAAATTTTATTAAATAGGCAGAAGACAGGAGAAAGAGAGAAAACAGAGCAAAGAGTACTTGAAAGAACAGTTGGTTCATTCACATGAACAAATTTAAAATTAATAAATAGAAAAATATTCATAAATTTTCATTATATAAAAAATTCTAGGGTTTTTTTTAATGAACATTAAAATACCCCAAATTTTTATTTATATTGAACTACTGAATTCTGTATTGCTAAGATGCTAATCAGAAAGTTCAGTGGTTTCTATTGCTCTGCAATTTTTCACATTTGCATACCTTTAATGTCAAATCATAATGATATATGGAATGATTTCCAAATCTGTTATCATTCACAGCTTCCAAAGGATTATGACATTGAAAGTTGCCTAATTAAATATCCTGTGAGATATGAAGAAAGTATGAACACTGTGCTGGTGCAAGAAATGGAAAGATTTAACAAGTAAGAATGTTCTATTTGATTAAATTTACCAGAAATCATTCCATCTGCAGAAAAATATTTCTTGCAAATCATATTCTGCAGGCCCTGTGGTGTGTGAAATATTTTATTTGTTCCCTTCTAATTGCCTGCAGTGATATCTGCAGTCCAAACACCCTTGCTCCTTGTGGAGAGTCAGAGTGTAAGATAGATGCCAGGAAAAAGGAAGTGGCAAAATTAATTGAAAGAGAAAAGAAGGGAGTATGAGGAAGTACTGGGAAAAGAGAATGCAAACAATATATGTATTTTTTTTTTTTTACTTCGCTTTCTCTTTCACCATCTTTACCTTCATTTTATTTTATTTTCCTCATATGTCTGACCTGTAGGGTAAAGGAACTAGAAACCCCATATGCACAGTTATAGTTTATGAAATGTTTCCTGTAATGGAGATATTTTTGTTTGTTTCTTAATTTTCTCATGTGCTTCTGTTTGAATTTTTTCCCCTTTTTCTGATGCTTTTTTCCCTATGCCTAATTTTCACAATTATTCTTCTAAGACTACAAACCTAGAATCACATTTCTTTTTCTCCTTGGGTCCTCAGTCTCTTTTTTGACTTTGTTTCCTAATTTTCTTTCCTATCTTCACCTGCCTCTCCATTCCTTCTTTCTGATTTTTCTCTGTCCTCCTTCTTTTCTATTTGTCTCTTTGTGTCTCCTGCTTAATTTTCTCCCAAATGCTCTCTGGCCTTAAAGTCTCCAAGTTATCCTTATTGCACACCCTACCCACCTCTTCTTTTACAATCTAAACCTTTTTCCTTCATCTTGTATCTAGTGGATACATTTGGAGTTCCAAATTTATCTTCTTACCAACCAGTTCAGGATATCAGAGATAACAAAAGAATTTATTACTGTTCCTAGTCTTAAATAAATGTGCACTAATGCACAAATCCATGACTTTACAGACATGGCTGATTGTGCAGATATCTATATAGATATACAGATAAAAAAGCTATAAAAGTTCTATAGATGCCTCCATAATCCACTTCTTTTACTTTTTTCCAATGGCATAGTCATGCTTAACAAATCATGCAGAATTTGTGAATTTTTTTTTTTTTAATTCTAGTTTAATCCGAACCATTCGCGTTACACTAATTAACCTGAAGAAAGCCATTAAAGGACTGGTTGTTATGGATGCTGACCTGGAGGCTCTGTCTGGCAGTCTCCTTGTTGGAAAAGTTCCTGAGAAGTGGGCACAGCAATCATACCCAAGTCTAAAACCATTAGGGAGCTATATTGTCGATTTGCTATCAAGGCTGAAGTTTTTACAGGTAATGTACAAGTGGCAGTGCTGCCAATTGTTCATTCTACTTTTCCATATAATTTATCTTTATTGGGTGATAGGCTTTGTTTAGATTTTCTGAGTACAATTATGTAGAAAATAGTCAAAGAGTATGGGATTCCTCTCTTTCTGATTGCTCCATGTATTGCTGTCCTCTCTCCAGGATTGGTATGAGTTAGGGAAGCCTGCTGTGTTTTGGCTATCAGGATTCTATTTTACTCAAGCTTTCCTAACTGGAGCCATGCAAAACTATGCCAGGAAGCACAGGATCCCTATTGACCTTCTAGGATATGAATTTGAGGTATGGATAAACTGTAAATTAATATTTTATTAATCTGAGTCCTGATGATGTGGTGAGATGTTGTAAATAAATCCTAACTAGAAGGTTCATTTTGCGACTGACTGCAGTCTGAAGATACATATTTGGTAAGACTGGCAGGCTAAATAACCTCTGTAGAAGAGGTATTCTCTAAGTGATTAAAAGTAATTCTATCACTGGACACAGAACTCCACTCAAGAAAACAAGCCTATCCAGTGTATACTTTTCTGTTCTGATTAAAACCTCATTTTGTAACCTACAAGAAAGGTAATTAACAAACCCAGAGAAGTCTGCTGTCGCTACAGGTATGTATAAAAGTTGCATTGAAAGGAAGGGGTTACTATATTATTCTCAGTTTGGTTTGGTCTGAAAATTAGCAATTGTCATAATAGCTCAAAAAGCAAAGAGCTGTGAGAGTTTAATGACTTGGAACACTTATTTCCTGCAGGTTATTCCTCAGGATACTGCTGATACTGCACCAGAGGACGGTGTTTACATCCACGGATTATTTTTAGATGGAGCTCGCTGGGACAGGAGCAAGTCAGTAGCCAAATATTTTACTGTGGTTCTGGAAAGCCTTTTTCAGTGCTCAAACAAGACTGGTTTAAATAATTTAAGTGATACTTTTCATATTATTGAAATAACACACCAAATTAAGTACTCTTTCATGCATGGAAAATAGGGAAGAAAAAACAAACAAGGAAGTAACAACCAAAAAACACCCCCCAAACCCCTCAAGCCACAAACAATAACTTTGTTGCTTTTCTCTCTCCAGGGGAATGTTAACTGAGCAATATCCCAAAGTGCTCTTTGATGCCATGCCAATCATTTGGATAAAGCCAAGTGAGTATGATTTCTCTGATGTGTGAGCTATTCAACAAGAAATTGCAATAGGGGTTTCCTTTTTTTACTGAAGATCACTGAGGAGAACTTTTGACTGAGTTACAGAAACTGTTTTACCTTATGTGATTTAGAAGGTTTGCTCAGGTTATTTTAAGCTCTGTGATAGCTGTCTTTCCTACTAGTAAATTAATTTTCACAACTCTTGTTTTCTTTGAGAGGAGTAAATCCCTGTTTTTATTTATGCTAAAAATCAGGATTTACTACTGCAACTGCTGCAACTTAAATGTTAGCAAATAGGCAGTGTTAAAATTTGCCACTTTTTCTGCTTGTGCCTTCTCTTGAGGTTGGATCAATTTGTTCAGATCTGCATGATTTTATGCTTTGCACAAGTTCCATGCAAGCAGTCTGGGCATACAAAGAGTTCCTGCAGAGTTCTGTCCTTGGCTCTCAGATGACTTGAATTGCAGTTAGGTTCTCTGGCATCCAGACCAGAATTCTTGTAAAGCTGTGTATAAGCTATGTTATAACTAGGTAACTATTCAGATTTTAATGTGCCTTTGAGTATTACAAAGCTGGTAGAATCACAGGAAGGCATTGAGTCTTGAAAATAAATTTTAGCTAAATTAGTGGGGTTTAAAAACAAAACAGACCACACAAGAAAACACAACAAGAAAAAGGCTGATAATTTTATTCTGTTGCTCACAAAACAGTTGTGCGCTTTTATTGACCTTGAAAGATGTTCCTGTACATACTTAACATTTGCATGTAGATTGTGTTTCTCCCAATAGATCTGCTGAGTGTAATGCATTATTTTGGGGTTTTTTTGAAGCTATAAAATCGGACATAAAGAAGTCTAATGCCTATGTTTGCCCACTCTACAAGACAAGTGAGCGCAAAGGGGTCCTGTCCACCACTGGGCACTCCACAAACTTCGTCATCGCACTGCGGCTCAACACGGACCAGCCAGTGCAGCACTGGATCAAGAGAGGGGTGGCCTTGCTGTGCCAGCTGGATGACTGACTGTGCCCAGGTCACTTACAGGCTTCACAACACCTTCTCCTCCCTGCTGGCTTGCAGAGGAAGTGGAACTCAGTGTGTAAAAGAAACACCTGGAGGTTTTTGTATCGTAAGAGGGCATACAAACACTTTCTGACCCTCAAGCTTTTGTATTAAGTATCTGTTGTTATTATGACTGTCTTTACAACCTGTAAGCAACAAAACTAGGATTTTAGCCCTTGGTGATATTATTAAAATGTGAACATCTTTCTTGTGTATCAGTTGAATATCACAAAATGTATTTTCATGGGAAATGAAAGTAGTCTGTGCTTTCTGAGAGAAATATTACAGGTAATAAACTTGATTCTGCACTTTTGTTTTCTTTAAAAATAATTTTAAAATATTACTCAAGCATTCTTTCTACATCTCCTCTAGCAAAGAACTGTTTCCACCTTGCATTCAGATACAGCCATCATCTGTATGGATCCCTCCAAATAATACAGTAGGAATAACTGAAGCACGTAAAGGTGTCACTCCATCCTACCATCACTATCACAACTGAGCATCTGCGTCTCTCATTTCCTTGCTTATTGGGTGTTGAAGCAGAGTAAGTCTGTCTTTCTGAAACTGCTTTTCCCTTTAAAAATTCTATTTTTCAATTGCTTTTCTGTTTATATTAATGTGAATTATGATTAAGCAATCAGGAACATGTAATAATTTTAATAGAGTATTTGCTTGGTTTTGTTTACTTTTATTATCTCACGGTTTTTTTTCTGCTGTCTCACTCTTAAGCAAGCTCCTAAGACCACCTTTAGTTTGCTCTCCTAGGACAGCACTAAAGAATTTTCTTTTTACAGTGTAATTCTTACTGCTATAATTCTGAAATTCTTATTCCAAAAATCAAAAGTATTTTTACAAGGAAACTGGACTTCTAATTCCTTCTTTTGTTGGCACCACTTATCAGGTCAGATTATTAAACATAACTGACGTGTGTGAAAGAAACGTGGAGAAAGTCCCAGGGTATCTCATGATCGGGTATTTATAGTGAGCTATTAATGGACATGGGCTCTGCAGAGATTGTTTACAGTCCTGAAAATGTCACTTTCAACTTAATAATCACTTCTTGAAAGGCGAAGATTTTCCCTCTTTCAGAAGGTGAGGAAACCCAGGATATTTTCTCAATTCATAGGAAAAATTAGTAGTATTTTTAGGGAAAAAAAATAGTCTAGACTTAAAATATTTATGTACTCATTGAGCCATAGTAAAATCAATTATTAACAGTTTCTTGTTGTATTTCTCTTTTTTGCTATATATGCAATTACAGAGCAAGGCCTTGCAATCACACATTAGGTGGATCAGGTAACAAATTAAATGATGCAGATTTGCTGTGAATTACTGCTGCCCAACTTTAAGATGTTTCTAGACTTATTCCAAGCTTTGTAGCGTGCATGTTGACAACTTCCTTAAATTTCCTGTGCTCATTCATTTTGCCAAGTTATTTATTTGCTTTCAGTTTTATTTGTTAATTTTATTTTACTTTGCCCTGTAGTTTTGTTTTATTTTGGTTTTTTTTCAGGCCAGCTCTCTTGAAAGACAGAAGAGGAAGTTTTTATAAGGTAAAACAGATGAGAGGTTTGAGCCTAACAGAACATCTAAGATCTTTAATATGCCGAGAACAGCATGACTACTTAAGCATACAGCAGTGTAGTAATTTATTTTAAACTATGTTTCATTTCTCTTGATACTGACACAGTGATTGCTATTTCTATTACTCCAGATCTAACCTGAAGATTTAATATCTGCTTCTAATTAAAAAGCAGTGTTTACCTACAGAAGTGATCCATGTTGTGCTGATTTGCCATGAATAACTCTGTGTATATGGTTGATGGTGATTCTGATGAGGAAATCTCTACCCAGCGAGCTATTCAGGAAAGCTTACAAGATAGGCATAAATTTGAAACAAGTGGCAGTGCAACAGAGGTTGAAAGGTAGTAAGTTGTTATTTCTGTTTTGGGTGTTTTCTTGGCATTATTGTAAACATTTAGTAGACCTTATTTTCTTTTGTAACTCCATATGTTGTATTGTGCTGACCTTGTCTCATGGATACTGGAAAGCACTGGTAGCTCGCTTGTTCTGAGTCCTCCCTGAAAAAGGGGGCCTGTTTCCTGGAAAATATGGAATGTATGAAACTTTCACGTGATGTTTTACATCCATATGTAAATGAGTAGAAGGCTTTGTGAAGAAGATAAGTAGGTGATGTAGATTTGTATGGGACTTCCCCTCATTTTAGCATTTTATTGTTGGCCTTTGTGTGAAAAAATCAGTATTTGCAGTGTCAGAGAAAGACCAACAAAAAAGTATTTCAATGCGTTAAACCCTCACAAAACCAATGTAACTTAGAGAAATCTAACATATTGTCTAAATTAGAGTATTTAAAGTAAGATATAATTATATCCTTAGCTTCACATGAATTTCCACTTCTCCTTTTATTCTTGTTCTGTTTATGCAGTTTCCAGTATACTGCAAGTAAGGAGCATGGGCAGATCATTGCAGCAATTCGGACAGTTAAGTACAAATACACCACCCTAAGCCTACACCCCTGGGAAAGGCTGAGCAATGCCTACACTTTAGGGGTTTGGTCACCTGATTTAAGTGCAGCTTTCCTTTATGTAGTCTTGGGAGAACTAAGGGAACTAAAACCAAAAGCTAACTTATTAGATAGGATCATGGAAGTGGGATGGGTTCAAGTGTCACTCCTTTCAAAAATTCCAGTGCTTCATCTCCTAAAATTAAGGGAAAACTCCAGGCCTTTCTTTTAACATTAGCAAGATACACTGGTGGGATAAATGGCACTCAGTGTATTAGTTGCCTGAATTTTGTCTTGTGATGAGTAATGGGATATGTATCTGTGTTAAAATATCACAGGCCAAGAGGAGGCCTTGAAGAAGTTGGTGAGGCACAGTTCTGCTTTTGAAGAAGCAGATCAACAAGGCTGGCTTCCTGTGCATGAAGCTGCAGCACAGCTAAATAAGAACATCCTTGAAATAACTTTAAAAGGTACAAAGTCCTTCTAGTTTTCCACCAAAAAGTTTTACAAAGTGAAGTTTGATGAATCATCCAACTTCAAATGTCTTCTGCTTTTCTGTATTTCAGCCTCCCGTGACATTACGTGGGAACAGTCCACTCTAAAAGGGGAAACACCTCTCTTGGTGGCAGTAAGAAATTGTTTTGTGGACAATGTCCACTTTCTCCTGCTCAATGGCTGCAATCCCAACGTTAAAAATGAAGAGGGAGATTCTCCTTTAGTTATAGGTGAATACTGGTTTTAGGGGTGGAGAGGTGAGGGAATGAAGTGAGGATACAGTTACACATTTTAGGTTTTAAGGCAACATATTTGACTTCAATGCTTAAAATATTTTGCTATAAGGAGAAAAAAATGTTAATCTCAGCATTGAATATGTCTGTCCCTGTCTGTTTTTCTCAGATGATAATTAGCTTTCTCCATGAAGTGCAGAGTGTCATCCTCTGCTTTCCTTGGCATCATCTCAGCAGTGGTGCCAGGTAGTGAGTCCTTCTGCTTCTTCATGCTATTACTGCCCTTCATGTCTGCAGGCATAGAACATTCATATTCTCTGCCCACATGCTATCTCCTTTATTGCATCAGCCTTTCTTTCTCCAAAACCCATGGTAATTGGTTTTAATTATCCAAAAGTACAGCCAACCAACCTGATTTATCTGCAGTATGTAGAATGCAAAACAGTGTTTGTCCCTATTTAGACATTTCTGGCATTAGTCCAAGGATGACAAGTGAAGAAGACAGGCTGACATTCTCAGTTCACTTCTCTTTAATATTTTGTAATTTAGGAATAAGTTCCCATACCTACTATAGTTCTAGTGTAGTCTCATACCCACATTCTTTGTGTGAATGCCACTTTGATTTGATCATCCACAAGAGCTGTAATTCATTATTTCCAAAGAACTATATTTGCCAAAATGTTTTCCGAAAGTGTTCTGTGTTAATTTCCTTTGCTTCCCTCAGTCTGGGCTGTGATGCCTTCATTCTTAATGAATCCCACCCAAAAAAAGGCAAGTGTCTTCTCATTATCTAAAATTTTAAGGGGGCACTCTTAAATTTCTTGGGTGATCCCATACATTTTTCTGTATTAGAAGGGTGGGTTCTTTTTCAAAACTTGTTAAAGGAGGAGGAAAAGGCCTACCAATCGTGTAGGACCCTCAGTCCATCCTTGTAAAATGGCTGCAGCTTCCAGTCAGGGCCATCTGCTTAAAAAAAATGTGCAGAACTCCTAGATACTTTTGAAGTGCACGGCATTAAAATGCACCATCCCCCAAGAAGGGGATGCATGGGATTTATCTAAAGCAGCCATGTAGGTTACAGATAATGGGACATCACAGTTTCTGTCACAGAATGCTGTCACTGGTGTTCAAGCAGCTCTGACACATGAAGCTGCTCAGTCTAATCTGTCCTGCTGAAGGACACTGGCTATCCTGCCCAGCCTGGAAGATCAAAGAGAGAAGGAGGGAAGGGTGTTGCCTAATTATTCTATCCTCTGGAGCTAATGCAAATTTCTCTTTTAAGATCCTCGCTGACTTAAGAGTTCAGGCTTATTAAGCTAAGAAGGCATATGAAAGAGTCATTATAAGCTTTGTTTCATGTCATGGTAACTGCTCGTGGAGATTAAACACAGCTCTGGTGGCAGCTCCTGAACACCAGGGCCCTGGGTGTGGTCTCCATCTAGTGGCAAGGAAAGTTGTGTTCTGTTCCATTACCAAATGCAACTGAGAGAAAAAAAATCTAGAGAGAAAAAAAGAGATTACCACGAAATTATTTTTTTGCATAATTATGTCCTGGAAGCAAACCCTTATATTATTCATATGCATAATATGTCCTGGAAGCAAAGAACAGACTTGTCGATGAGTTAAACCTTTCAATGTAGGACGGCATTTCTCATTTCATAAATAGCACTGCCAGGAAGAGTGAGCAGTCACGTAACAGCAGCCATAGTGCACAGAATAGCACTGAGTAACAATCCTGTCTGGTGTTTTGCTTGTTGTCCTACAGCAATTAAACTTGATTCCTATGACATTGCCTCCCTGTTGCTACGATCTGGTGCCAGAGTGGATTTGCGCTGTGTCCATGAGAGAACTGCTCTGCATGAGGCAGCCAGGCTGGGCAGGAGGGATCTGGTGCAGCTTCTCCTGGAGTCTGGAGCAGATCCTGACCCCCGCAGTGGATATGGCCTCACACCTCTAGCACTGGCTGCACAGATGGGACATACAGAAATTATGGAGCTCTTACTGCAAAAAGGTGAGACTTTTTATATAGGACCTTACAGGAAGAGAAGGCTTCAGATATGCCTTCAAAAACAGCAGCAGGAGTAGCTCACCTTATTAGAGAAAATTAAATGTCATCTGCACTGAGGGTTGTTGTGATGTAGTGAAGGCATGATAAATTTGTATAATACTAAAATAATATATTAATAATATATTAATATTTTAGTGAGTACTTATAATTGTTTTTAAATGCTCTATTATTTTCTCATGTAGACAGGTCATCCTAGGGTACACTTGACAAGATATTTATTGTGGGGAATTTTACATGATAGTTTAGCAGCATTGGAACTGGATTGCATGAACTCTTGGATACTGGGTGCCTTCATGTTTGCAGTTACACCTGCCTGTTATTTGTAAAGTAAAAAAATTGAAATACATTGTTTGTAAGACAAAAGCAACTGTTTTGATGAATAAGAACCAAAGCTTTTGCTGGTGCAGTTCTAGGAACAATTCTTACTGTGTTCAAAGCAATTCGGACCTTCTTGTTCCCAGGATTACATAAACACATCTAAAATCAAGGATCCAACATGAAGATTTATGCCCACAGTGGTTCTCTTTGGTGGAGAATAAAATTCAAAATACCATATCACTGGGGGGTTGGAGATATTAATTACAGATTAATATTTACAGTGACTACTGTGAAAATCCTTGCTGCTTCTTCCCAGGTGCAGATGTTCTTTCACAGGCAATGGACTGTGCTTCTATATTGTTTGAAGCAGCAGGAGGAGGAAATCCAGATTCTGTGAGTCTTTTACTAGAATATGGGGCTGATGCCAATGTACCAAAGCACTCGGGTCATTTGCCAATCCACAGAGCTGCATATAGAGGACACTTTCTGTGAGTTAATATACTTAAAAATCAAATAACAGTGACACCAGGAATATTAGTTTTACTAATTTTACCTTATTCAAAGCAGGCAGAAGATCTGTAGCTTTGTATGAGGAATTATTTTTGACTGTGTAAATATGTCTGTTCTGTGTCTGAATGTAAGAGACCAGTTAGGATAAAATCTTCATGATTTTAGAATGTACATCTTAATCCCTCTGGTATTTCCCCATTTGTCACAAGTAGTAACACTGTCCAGTCTGATGCTGAGGTTCTTGGAACATTGTCACTCTTTTTGGGTCAATGTCTCATCTCCACCCCATCACAGAAATGTGAATGGTGAATATACTAAATAGAGAGTAAGAGTTATCCCTATTTTAAAGACAGTAAGACTACTGGAAGATATTTATGCTGAAATCACAACAAATGAGAAACAAGCACCTGAGTATTCTTAATTTCTGTATTAATACTTTCTTTATATTAATTGTTATATTTAAACTTAGGTATAGATATTATAGATTATATGTATTCATGTTATAATACATACTCTATTCCCTAATCCCTATAGGTTAAGCAATAACACTATGCTTTCAACATTCAGGAAAAAATTTCTATTGAAAAGGAATCATTAATTCCTATAGCAAGGAATGGGTTGTTCATGAATAATAGTATAATATAATAAATTTTATGTGTAGTAGGTATAAAGTCGGTATCTATTGCTGGCTAACAATTTCAGTGTTAGCAATTCAAGTCAATGCATGCCATGGTACTGATTTGGTGCATTAAGACTATTCTAACAGTCGTGATGAATTCTGAAGCTCAACAACACACAGAAAGTCAAAGATGAGTTAGGTGAACCAAAATACTCAAGATTCTGAGATGCTTCTGTTTCTAATTCTTCAGAGCTCTAAAATATTTGGTTCCAGTGACTGATTTTTCTGCCATTAAAGAAAGTGGGATAAGTCCAGTTCACTCAGCAGCAGCAGGAGCACATCCTCAGTGCCTTGAGTTTCTCCTCCAGTCGGGTTTTGATGCCAATTTTATGCTGGCTCAGAGAGTTCGCAAGGGCTACGACGACCACCGGAAATCAGCCCTGTACTTCGCCGTTTCCAACGGGGATATCTGCTCAACGCAGCTGCTGCTCAACGCCGGAGCCCTGACAAACCAAGATCCCATCAACTGCCTCCAAATAGCCTTGAGAATGGGCAACTACGAGTTAATGAATCTGCTGCTCCGCCACGGGGCCAACGTCAACTACTTCTGCCGCGTGAACACCACGCATTTCCCGTCGGCGCTGCAGTACGCCCTCAAAGACGAGGTCATGCTGAGGATGCTGCTCAACTACGGCTACGACGTGCACCGCTGCTTCGACTGCCAGCGCGGCAGCGCGGCCCACGGCCGCTACGTGACCGACGGCTGGACCTCCACCGTTATCAAAGACACCATGGTGAGCGTGGCACACGGCTTCGCTGCTGCCCTACCACCCGTGGCCTTCCGAACACTAAACGGGAAGGGGCTTAATGCACTGTCAGAAATAGAAGTTTTGAAGACAGTTTACACATAGAGGAATAGACAAGGCTTTAGAATTAAACAGATGTTGTTAGGAAGCCTAGTTCGTGACGGCAAATGATTGTAAACAGTAATTTTGAATTGTGAAAATATAGCTGATGATATGCTAATGATCAGTATGGAACTGGCTCTCCAGGGCAGTGTTGTCCATGCTGTGAAAGCAGAGATTTGCAGGCTGGCTCTCTGCATTGTCCTGTACCAGAACACCAAGACTGGAAGGCTGTTGAAAGGACCCCTGGAGTTGGTGGAGTAAGCACTGAGCAGAAATTAGCAAATTAGCAAACTAAAGAGTTTCCTGGAGACATTCATCAGTGTCATTGTTTCACAGTTTGTAAAGTCCATTTGAACCTAATAAACCCTTCTTTAATCTAAGGATAAGGGGATGATGCATGCACTGGGCTGATGGATCCCCCTATTAAGCACCTGGGACACAATTCTAAATTCCACTTAAGAGTGGTAGCACTTCTTTTTAAGCACCAAGTTCCCAAATATACAGCTGCTTAAGTTTATTTTTGGATCTAATACAAAATAACCATGTCTCAGATTTTTAGATTCTACTAGTGAGGCTTAGGCAAGCTGTAGCAATCTCTAAAACCCTGCTCAAGTAAGTCAATTGTTCTTCTCCTCAGAGACAGAAGTAATTTACTGCAGTATCAAACATTACCCTACTAAATGTTTTGTTTCTATCAGTTCTGTGAAGTGATAACCTTGTCGTGGCTGAAGCACGTCTCTGGGAAAGTAGTGCGAGTCATGTTAGATTACGTTGATCACGTTAAGATTTGCTGGAAGCTCGAAGCAGTTCTCAAAGAACAGGAACTCTGGCCAGACATCCATTTCATTTTAAGTAAGTATCTGTTTACATTTTTAATGAAGACAAGGTGGTTTGGCATTGGGGCCCTTTTGGTTGGTAATTTTAAATTCTGCTTATCCTTTCTAGCAAACCCTCGCTCTCTGAAGCACCTTTGCCGTCTGAAGATCCGGGCATGCATGGGCCGGCTGCGTCTCCGCTGTCCTGTCTTCATGACCTTCCTTCCACTGCCAAACTGCTTGAAAGACTACATCCTGTACAAGGAATATGATCTTTATGGACAGGAAAACTTCACAGGGATCTACAACCTCAACTGAGCATAAGTATTAGTCCCATACTTTGAAGGAAATTTAATGTGGATAAGACTGTTGTGCTTTTTTCTTTTGGGATTTTCTCTCCTCTGTATATTAAGGAATGCCAGCACTCTCCCTTCACCCCCTGAAGAAGACGCCCAAAATGTAAGTATTGGTGATCCCATTCTAAGGATCTCCTATCCTATGACCTATGACCTATCTGGAAGTTATGGCAACAGTATTTTAAATGCCTGGTGTGACAAATTAAGGAAGTGTAAAATACAGGTCTGCAAGCCTTGTGTTATGGCTAAGTTAAAGCTTGTCATATCAGATACCACCACCCCCATTCTAGGGTTAAACTCAGGGTTTAGTTAAAGGTCAGGAATTTGACTAAAACCAGGAAGGGATGTAGTTTTCTCTTGTACTTCTTCCCTTCTCTTGACAAGTAGTTTTTATTTGTGAAGTTCCTGAAGTACAGTGAAGTTCTGAAGAGCAGCTTAAGTAATTCTTCACCCAATAAAGTCATCCCCCATTCTAGGCAATGAAATGGGATTAAGTTTAAGAAACCTCTGCTTATCACAGCAGGTCACGTGACATACCAATGTTTCAACAAGACGGCACTGCTGAAAGCTGTGTTAGTTCTGCAGCTCCTTCTCAGGTACTGGTATGTCTCATCCACCATGAACTTGGACTACTCCCTCTAGAACTGTTTTCCTTACACAGTACTGTCCAAAGCCATGCTTGCAATTTTTGAAATTTCTCTCTGTAGAGGTGGAGCTTAAACTTTTGGAGCTCTGTCATTTTAGGAAGTCTTACAGAAGTCTTAGAAAGACCTACAGCATGCCTGTCCTTCTAAAAATACTGCAAATAAGAAAAAAATAAGTTCATCAACACATTTGGCATTAGTAGTATTTATTCCTTCATAATCAAGTAAGCATAGATGGTTTTTTTTTCTAGTTATACATGCATCTTTATCACAGAAGTTACAGAATTCAAAAGTCTGCTTTTCCCCAGAAAAATCTACAAACCTTATAAAATACAAATTTAACCATAATGTGGTTATGGCCCATGGTTTTTCACATGGTGTTTATCCCATAATAAACTAACTCAGCCCGTGAAGATATGCCCATGGTAGAAGTGCCCATGGTAATGGTTGTGCTGGTAGAGCCTCTGCACTCGGCTTGTTCCACAGAGCCCTCACTGCCCCACCATGGGCCCTGCCCAGCCAGCTGCCACAGCTCCTGCTCACCTTCAGTCTCTGACTGTTGCAAAAATAAACATTAGACATGAGAGCATTCCCAAGTGTAACAACTTCCTCTGAGGTTATCTGGCTAATACTATAAAAATTAAGAGAACTGAGCTACACTTGACAATGGAGGGCTATTCCTGCACATCAGAACTTTTTTTTAATGGAAGGGAACACATCCTGTCACCAATAATGGTACTTCCTGAAAGTCAGTATGATGAAGAATGCAGGAGGCTTTTGCGTAAGTACAAGTCCCACCCAGAAAGTTACTATAGTTAAGCTTTTATTTAAAATATAAAATGCTGACTGGAGCCCTGGCACAAGAGGGTTACTATCCATGTTTCCAAGATTAAGACACAACAATCATAGTTGACATGAATATGCCATTGGTTGTTCTTAATACAGTTATTCAGGGAAAATGTGCAAGTCAGTCTCAAACACTGCAAAAATCACTTACACTTCACCAGAACAGGACCAATCCAGAACACCATCATAAGAATTTGACCACTCCACTCTATTATAAAAATGACCAGAAAGGTTGTACAAAATCCTCAGCTTGCAATATTAAACTTCATTAGGAATACAAGTGCATTCACAATGATACACTGACTTACTCTTGTTATGACAACTTAGATACCACTGTGTCAGGTAAAAAAATGCCAACTTAGTGCTTAATTAAAACAAAAAGCCTTGGGGACTAATTACCTTGCAAGAATTTTCATAATACAGAGCAAGAGAAAGAATATAAAGTATCAGCTTTTGCTGTTACACTAGACAATATCTCTACTAAATTCACTAAGCAGTGGCAGTTTGCTTTCTCTAGGTGAACTATTTCCTAAATAATAAGAGACTATATTGTAGCATAGTTTTCACCATTGGCTTGTCTCAAATGCTGTGCATCTAATTAATCAGAATTTACCTTAAGCATAGACAGAATTTACCTTAAACAGTCAAATTTATTTCTTTATATCCATGTACATCAATTACATCTTCATAAATAGCATCAGCTGCTTCACAATTTTCAGCTCTGGGTTTACATCCAAATAAAGAGGAAATCTGACAGCCTTTTAGAAGGGGAATGTTTCTTAATTCTGAAGTATTACTTTAATGTTAGACAGTAAATTGTCTTGATACAGTTTCAAACAGATTAAGGAAGTAAGACTATGACATGCAACTAACTTTTCACAACCTGATCATATCCAGTTAGATATGTTTAAGTACTACATGACTTTGACCTTGTCCTCTGGTTCAGACTTGGCCAAATCTAGCAGTGACCACAGAGGAATGCCAGCTATGATCTGTAATGCAATAAAATGCATACCCATAAGCACATCTGATATTTTTGTATATTCATGCCATTACATACATAAAGAATGTATGTAGCTTGAAACAGCTGACAGCAAGACTGGCTTGGTCGGCAGTGTATAGATCTACACACTGTAACAAGCTTCATATCCTCTTACTTAAGGGATAAAGGTTTGGCAGTAATTATGGGGCTGCAATTAGCAACATAAGTTAGTCCTGAACAACACTGCCAGTTCAGTACCTACATGAAGTCACTTCAAAATCATGGACTTGAAAGAATATTTTCAGGAGTGACTGAAGTAAAAGTAGATGCACAGGAAGCAAACTACAGCTTCAGCCAAAAGTGTTTGAAAGATCAGTTTGTGAATAAAAGGCAGTAGGAAATAATAAACAGAAGAGTTTATTTAATCTCCTGTAAATTAGGAAAGGAAACCATTATTATTGTACCTAAACCAAGTTTACGTACAATAATAAAATACTCTGGTGGTGCAATCCTACCACAGCAGTTCCCAGCAGACCCTGATGTGTTCCCACTAAAAGTTATATACTCTCATGGAAAATACCAAGCATCATTCTGATTCTTTTTCAACAAAGCTGTTCTCTAATGAAGTAGTTCTAAAACTTATAGGAAAAAAGGTGCCAAATAGCTTTTCCTTTTGGGAAGAAGGGCATGGATAAAACCTCAGCAGCTGTTTTTGCCTTGAGATAGTTCTAATTACAACCTGTGTGATCCTCCCTAGGCAAAGCTTAGTAATTCTTACCCCCGTGCTAACTCAGTCACCATTCCTGTCTGACTTCCCCAGCTCTGCTGACATGCCCTTTGCTCTTACAGCTTTCATCATTATCCCAGATGCTTTTATACCTTCTTGCTCATTTTACACCAGTGAAACTCCCCTAAATAAGCAAACAAACAACCCCTACATTTTATTCATACATATCAATCATTTAGTGGTTAAGATGAGAATCATCCAATATAAGTGAAATGTACTTCACTCCTACTCTGTCTGGTTTAGAAAGCTACATTTAATGGCATATATATGGAAAGCCTGAAAAGCAAATGGAATTAATTCCAATATTTATTGCTAAATCCAAAAAATCCCATTTGACAGTAAATTCACCTGCCAACTTTATTAGCCTTTCTTCCTCATCTTTGCAGATTTGTATCTATATGAGTAATGGTAGTTTTTGAGAAAAATACAGTAATTCCATTTCCTGACACTTCTTCAATAAGGCTAATGCAAAACAGGCTGCACATCAGAAATGCTTTTTCATGAGAGTGCTTGTCTATTATTTGTCCTCCCTCTGGAGCCTGGGCTACTGCAGCTCCAGTGCTTAATACAATCAGTCCTTCTCTGACAAGCTGAGGATTTGATTCTAGACACTGGAGATCACTGATTTCATGGGCTCCCTGTGCTGCTTCCAAACTGCTTCATGCTCAGTAAATACTTGAGAAAGGTACAAGTAAGACACAGTAACCTTGAGCTAGCCTGTGATATTATTTGACAGAAAACAAATATCAGTAAACAAAAACAAACAAGCAAACATGAACTGGAATAATTTGCAGAGACAAACTGTCTTGCCACTCTCTGTAAGCCTTGATTTAAGCACAAAAAGGGAAAAAAACTGATTTGGTGCCTCTCTGTACATTTCTGTTGGCAAGAATAAAAATAGTCTCTTAAAAATGGGAGCTGAGAATGGAAGCCTAGATATGAAATAAAAATGCCACTGTCTTTTAAAAGAAGCCTCAGGTTGGTGTGGTCCATGTGGCACTGTGCCAGCCAAATCCAGCCACAGGGCAATACTATGTGACCTAACTGGGCACCAACAAAAGCAGATATTTCTACAAGTGACTGGCTACTCTGGGGATGAAATTTGCACTGGAACAGGACCTGGTAACTAACTCAGGAAGAGATCCTGGTGGGTCTCTGTTCCTCAGCCTCCCCCCCTCCTTTTTCAAGGCAGAGCCCTTTGGTGGCTGCTCAAGCCCCTGCCCAGGCTGTGGTGTAAAACCTCTGCCCAGAGCTTCTGCAGCTCCAGCTGCCTCTGCTCCTGCCCAGGGCTGCAAGGGCAGGCACTGCTGCCCTTCTCTGCTGTCACAGGAGCTGAGGCCACCAACTCCTGCACACAAAGTCACATCTCCAGCACCAAGAGCAGGAGGAGGCTGCCAGCTTTGGCCAATGCAGGGCACTCCCATGGCTTAGAAGAGCCCTCTGTGCACCTACAGCCATCCAGCAGACACGACCTGAGATTCCTCACTTACTTTATCAGCACTGAGCAACTCCAGCTAGGAAGGGCTGGGCCACAACCAACTGCTAAGGAGATACTCTGAAAATTGCTTCCATTCCTGAACACCAGAAATGCCCTGCAATGAACTGTAAATCACTCATAACTGTTATATTATAACTTGGAATATAAGTATATTCTTTTCTCTCTACATATCCTGTTATTTTCATGCCACTATTAGAGAGCTATCTTCTGTTCCTCTGGATTTTAATATTTATAGTAATTAGTGCAAAAATAAATATTTCTCTTCAAACAAGATTTTTCTTCTGTTTCAGAAGGTGAATGCACATCTAATACTATACAAAATAAATATTACACAGGGTACAGAATATGGAGTGCAGATTACAAGCTGTAAACAGACACCACTTTGAAAAATGCTTTCCAGAACTGACTCTGGGATGTAGGACTAATGTCATCTCTTACTTCAGAACTGGTACATTCTGTTCACAAAATCATAAAAATATTAAAGAGCCTCAACTGATTTTCAGTAGATGTAGTGTACTAGCAGCAAGGCATTTACATATGCAGAAAATTTTTCATTATGGAATTCAAGATGTTCCTGCAACTCTAAGCATGTTTTATAAAAATTAACTCAAAGGTTTACAGCTTTTTATTCCAAGTACTGGGGAAAAACCAAGAACATGGCACTTGTGCTACAAGGCTATATACATTACTCTTATAATTCGATGAGGAATGCTTTTCCTCATGCAGTGAAGTTTAACTGCATCTCATCAGCTCTTATCTAGGTCTGACAATATCTTTTTCTCCTGTTGAAAGAAGCTTTTTGGCATTGTATTCACCAAAAAAAAAAAAAAAAAACCAAGAACAGTATATGCAACAAACTGGGTAAAGCTTAGCACTGCCTTATTTGGACATCCACTTTTGTTTCCAGCAAGGTGTTCTCCATACTGCAGTGCAAAGAACAAATTTCACTGTTACTGCTGAAAGTCAATGTGTTTTCAGTTTTGCTTCCAAAGCAGTCAATTGCACAGAGGTAAGTGGGGAAAACCCCCACATTTTTTCCCATATTGCAGAGAAGCCTTGAGAAAACATGTGTTTGTAATAAACATGGCAGCATCACCATGCTTCATCTGGCATACAAGAGAAATGATATTGACAGGAAACAGAAATCACTTAACTGAGAAATCGTTAACTGAGAAAGAAAAATCAAGGCTTAATAGGGTGTATATATTGTGGAGTCTTTTCTATAACACGACAGACCCTCCACCTACATTTCACCTCTTGTAGAACTTGTGCCATTTCACCAGATATATTCATGATTCCAATTTTAATGAAGCAGGCAACCTTAGGCTTCAGATTCTCTCTTCTTCTTTCCATCTTCTCCTAAATCACTGTCTTCTGACTGGCTGCTGCTAAGGACTACAAACTGTCCTTCTGTGCTGCTCTGGTTGGATCTGCTGGAAGCTGCTATCAACCGGCTCTGCTCCTCCAAGTCCTATGTTGGGAGGGGGGTTGGGAAATCAGAAAAAAAATATTACCCTGAAAGCCATCTGCAATGGACACAGGATACCATTATTGGGATTTCTAAATGATCTATCAATACTATCAGTGGACAGCTTTGGACAAAACTGCAAAATAAAATAAATAGAAAAAGCCTAATGTTAAGAAATAATGACAAAATGTACCTTCTCAATTTGCTTTTGTTTATTCAGCTCCTTTTGCTGTTTCTCTTTGACTCTATCTATTTCTTTCTGCTTTTCTGAGGCTTTTCGATCCTGAAGGGCAAAAATATAAATAAAGTCAGTAACAACAGCCTGAGATGTTTGAGACACTACTGACTGATATGAGCTTGCTCAAGACTGTGACATCACCGTTTTGATTATTCTGCTTTTAAAGGACTGGTATGGTTGTTAAAAGTAGCAAACAAATATTGAATATTGTTCCACAGTAGATATTGGTTAGTCTTTTCATTTGAATTTAAATTCTAGGAAAAAAATCCCTTAAAATACACAACAGTATTGCTGCATCTAGAAGCACCTTGCAGAATACAATCTATTACACATATTAAATATACCCCCTTCCTCCCATCCCCAAGCATCCTTTGCCCCAAAAAGATTCTTACCAGTTCTGCATGAAAAGCTATCTGTTTGGCCAGTCCAACAGAGTCACAAATCTAAACACAAAACAGATAGGAAATAATTAAAAATGCCTTTAAATTTAAGCCAGCATCCCAAATTAGATACAACAGCACGTTAAAGCATTTGCAGGCACTTAAAATGACAGGTTTAACTTTTTCAGTACCTAAAAAATGCCTTAGACAGCTTGAATGGATCTAGCATCTTGGAATCCATATTCACAACTGATACAAGTCACAACCATCACCAATACCTTTTCCCCTTCATTATTTGATTCAAATATGTAGCAGATGGAAGTCTGGTGGCTCTCCACTCTCCCTCCTGAGGTTCTAAGCACAAATCCAAAGAGGCGCTTGTTCTCCTGGTGTGTAGCATACAGCACTACATTGGGCAAAGGAAACTGCCAAAAGGATCAGACAGGGAGACATTAAAACTGATTCCAAGTATTTGCCACACAAGGTTTCAATACACTGCACATTACTTAATGCACAGCCACAGCACAAGAAGTTACCCGACCAAATGTAATTACAAAACACAAACAGGTTAGACAGCAAGGACTAAATTATTGCAAAGACAAACAAATGTCAAAAAACACACCCTAAAAAAAAGGGACCACATTTGCAGTGTGAGTCAGTCATCTTCCTAAAAGTGGATACACTCCTGTTTTATTTTGTTTTAATCATTCATTATAGTTACATTTGTGACTAAGCTTTCAATATTTAGTTCCATGTAAAGGCACTACTTTTCAAAAACCTTTACTGCAATTAGCTCAGCTCTCCTAATTATATAAGCAAGAAAAAAACCCTCAACCCATACAAATTGCATACCCTCATTAGTTTGTTACAAGAAAATTGTTTTGCATTCTTATCCCTAAAAGAGGTTGGACTTCAAATTATCTTTTTGAGACTCATCATGCAATAAACTTAAAAATTCTGGGAGTCCCTACCACAGCTGCTATAAGCTGATAGGATGAGTTTTTCCTAGCATCAGATGTTTGCATTTAGCATATGGGACATACCTTCAGTTGATGTACCTCACCTGTAAAAGGTGACAGCTTTGGAGCATTTTTGAACCTAATGTCAAACTTTAAATATGAAGATATTTTTCCATGCTCACGATTTTCCTTTATGAAAAGGAAAGCAATTCAGAGCCTCCAAAAAATGGAATGTTTTTAAAAACACAAAAAAAGTTAAATGACAGACCATAAATTGTGCAAAAAAAGGAAAAAGGGAATAGTTTTGAAATAAAATATGTAATATGAAGAATAAAGACTACTATTACTAAAGAATTTAGCTGGTCTTATTTGATATCCTAACAAGATTTCCACTTACTCCTTTCAAGTGCATTTTATAAAGAAGTAGAAAAACAAGAAATCAAACCAGAAACCATTCAACACCCTCAAGGCAATTATGCATTAAAAACAAAACCCCAAAACAAAACAGAGAAACCAAACTGCAAACAAACCCTCTTGGACTTCAGAACTAATGTGACTCCATCGTTAATGTTCTCTCTTTACTATTTGACCCTCTCAGACTCTGAGATCACAGGGGAAGAGAGCCTCAAAAGCCAATTTGACCTATTGAAATCACTCCCCTAAACCTGATTTGCAAGTGTTTCTAAATGTCTGCATTGGACTCCTAATAGCACTGGAAATTTGGCTGGAAATCTCATGCTATCAGTGATTTTTGCTATCATCTATAAATAACATTTTTAAAGTAAAAGAATTACATTGCTGGGTATTTATCTTAAAATCGAAAGTTACTTACTCGTAGTCTTGTAACTTGTGTCTGTGGATCAATTAACCTAAAAATTTGTTTTTAAAGACAAACCAGAAAGTAAATTTTACCAAAGTGAAAGAAGATAATTCTGTAAATAAACATGAGTAGAAGTCAGGAAGCAAACTTACTTTAAACAGTCACAAGTGACTAACAAGTGTGATTCTGTCATCCTGAAAACGTTATGGATGGCGCGAGCTGCGAGTATTTGACGCATTGTTTCATAAACAACATCTGGGCTTTCATCAGACTTCACTTCCATAGAGCCAAGAAATCTTACAATAAATAACTGATGAAGAATTGAATCTAAGAAAAAAGAAAAGTATTGAAAAAAACAAACTCCATTTTGGGTTTCCCATCCAAAACCAAAGGTGGACTCCTGTCAGGAAAACTCCAAACTCCTCCTAACTTGGAAGGAGATTGCTCCTACTTAGCAATTAGAGGTGCAGTTACTACACAGCACATCACACATCTTTTCATTTGGTTCATGAATATCAAAGATGCAATGAATCATTTTTACAGCAGATTTTCAGATAATAGTTTGATTTAACTTGACTTATCAAATACCTTGCAATGTAATTAGGCATTTTAAAACTGGTGTTAAATTAGAAGAGAGAATCTAGAGATGAAAACAGAAATACAATTGTCAAAATCTATTTTAATTTTGCATTGAAATGAAATTTTTGTTTTACCTTCTGTTTCAGGTTTTGAGCCTCCAGATTCACCAAAAGGATTTGTGCGTCTATTAAAAAATGGAAACATTAAAGCAGGAGTCAGATTACAGGAACCATTCATGGATAGTGCAGTAGTCTCATGCTGTGTCAAATACCAACATGTACTGAGTTCACAAACTTGTAATCTGGAGGAATAATGTATCATGAATCATAAGGAGAAGCAATTTTACCAGGAGTGAGATATAACTTGCTGTATTTGAGGACCCATTATGGGGAAAATACCAGATAATACTGTCCCATTGCTGCCATAGAAGGTTTTGGTCACTTTTTTTTTTTTTTTTTTAAATTTTTGAATTAAGCCCAAACTAAAACCTTGGTAATGTTTGAAAAGGTGTGGTTTTAGGGGCCAAAATTTCACAGAACAGCTTCAGGAAGGACAGCCAAAAACCAGGCCCTTTCAGTACTCCATAGGAGCACCCACTTCTCATCACTGTCAAGATGCTGAATTACTTACTCAAGAGAAGCCCCTGGGTTTGTTTCAAATGCAGCTTTCTCAAAACATCACTGGGGTTTTACTCCTAGAGGGTCAAGAGAAATGTGGCTATTTCTGGCTCTCAGAGACAAAATTACTATCACAGAGAAAAGTGAAAATACTCTAGGCTTCCAAGTCCGCATTTTTCAAAAACAGTAAAGGAATGAGCACAGGAAATGGGGATATTTTATTTAAAATTTGTTGAGGAAATTGCCCATTCTGTTTGGCTGATTGGTAGCTGAAAAGCTATTGGCAAGGGTTCAATATAGTTCAAATTAGGTTTTTCATGGGATCAATGAAAGTGTCACTTCGATAGTGTTCTAAATTTCAGAACTATGAGAAAAAAATTGTTCAGTTACACATACTGACTGCCAGTTTATTTTATCAATATCAGAAATGTTTTAACTAAGAGATGTCTGGTTTAAAGTAATAATTTTTTTCTAGATTGAAGCCAAGATGGCATTGCTACAGTGCTTAGATAACATGGACTCAATCAAGAACCATCCCATTAAATGCTGACCTGTGTAATTACAGTAAAAGCAACTACTAGCATCTTCTATTGCTCAGACTTTTCTTGTCATTTAATATTAAACTGGAACAGTAAATGCAAAATCTCACAGGATCTATCAAAAGGCAAAAATAAAATTTATATATATGTCATCAGTATCAGAAACCAAGGAAAGTACTGATTTTTTAATAATAAATGTTACCTCTCTGTACAAACACTGCAGTTCCTTATTGAAGGCGATGGTTAATTGAAACTACTGAGCTCAACTCTATCATTTTTACTATGAAAAATATTATTTTCTAGACTAGAATTATAACTGATGACATCACAGAATGGGGAAGGGACCCCCAAGCATCGAGTCTAACTCAGCAGAGAATGACCCAAGCAGGGATTGAATCCACAGCCTTGGTGTTACTGGCACCCTGCTCTGCCCAACTGGTTACCACAGACTTTCCACTTCTGCAATACAGCCACTTTTCTAGGCTACTTTCCACTTCTGCAATACAGTTCAAGTCTATTTTAAATCAGTGTGTTCTGAAGGATCTAGTTGGCCACCTGCTAATACTGCTATACCAAGCAACAATAAAAAGGAGACTGTTGCAAAAAGGAAAAAATAGTTGTGTATATATAATTTCAACTCTTACATCTGTGAGATGCAATTCCAAATTTAAATATTTTCCTAGAGGCAGGGGGATATAACACATTTTTGTGACAAGAATCACATAAATTAATTTTCATCTCTTTAGCTGTTTCTCTTGTTGTTAAGAGCAGCTGGATCTGCAAATACATTTTCTTAATATCTGAATTCTATAGATATAGCTCCAGAAATGCAGTGATAATTTGCAGGTCTTTGGTTTTTAGTACATCTCCCACTCAAATATAATAACAAGTAGGAGAAAATGTTTTTATGTTTTGGATCAACTCTCAGATGATTTTAACTTGTCTGTATGTGAAATTACTCTAGAAGCCTAGACCATTTTCACTCACCTTTCAGTTTAAGAGGAGCGTCATCGTATGCCATCATCACCTGGAGGCAGGGCTACCAAATTTCTCTTGAGTTTCCAAGAGGAAATAACCCAAGCTGCTGGGTGAGCAAGCAATAGGAAAGGAAAATACTTTGTGAAACCAAAACTTTAAAATAAATCAATGAATAAAAGCACTGGCTGTTAAAGCAAGAAAAGCTGCTGCAAAATAGAAAACTACACCTTGACTCTAGTGATGAAATTAAGCCTTTTTTTACAATTCCATTTAACAGTTTAACAAATTGTTTTGCTTTGCTGGCCATTGCAAAACTTGTGACATCAGTCAGGAGAAAGGCAATGTGTGTGCTGGAGCTGCATCTTAAATGTGGTATTCTTGTTTGTTTGTTTTTGAATTAGCAACATTAATTTTAGGGACTTTTTTCCTTCTCTCTACATTTCCTACCTGCCCGTTTGCCCTGATGATTTTGCTTGGCCAGGCAGATCTTCACTGACTGGAGATATTATGTCAAACTGGATGGGAGTGTCAGGGGCAACAAGGGAATCCAAGGAAAGTGCTGAGAGAGCTGTTGAGTCAGATCCCAGTGACCCTGTGCTGCTGGTACGAGCTGCAGGAGGACGAGATTGTCTACAACAAAACCAAAAAGGCAAAGTTAGGCTATGTGAGTTCAGGTTGGTTGATAATGAATTAAACCATAGGGGACACCAATACAATATTCCAGAATTTAAATGTAAAACAACAGAAACTAAAAACCTGAAGATTGGAGTATAGCAAACAAATCTATGTACCTAGTCAAATTTAAGTTAAAGTTACTACTTCCCTTACTAATTGCATCAGATTGATTTAACATCACTATATAATCACATATTAAGTATAATACAATCTGAGGTCAGCTTCCAGGAATTGGACACACGAAGAAAAATCTCATCATGAAATCACACAACAAAACAGATATGATGAAACCAACCAAAGTGTCCACCAGCTGGCACTGGGATTACTTGTAACAATGGATGCTCAACAGTGCTTCAGCAGTCAAAGGTGTGCTCAGGAAATTTTCCTCTCCTTATCCAAGATTTAGTTCTGGTCACAGAAAACTCTGTAGGTTTGTTAGGTTTTTTCTTTTTCCCTGGAACTTTATGCAGGATTTTCTTTCCATATGTGCACCTCAAATGCCCTCTGGTTGCTTCACTTACACAGCTGGCCTCATGCTCTCGTGCCTCTGCTGAAAGGAAGGAGAAGGAGTGACAGCCTCCAGAGCTGACTGGTTTACACGGGCAGCAATTTCCTGCAGCACAGAAGGGAAAAAATAACTGAAAACATTTTTCTCAATCAAAATAAACTTTCAGATTTTATTTATATGCAACTGAGAGAAGTTATAAACTCAACCCTTCAGAAGAATCTTGCATTCTTAAATTTTCACCAACACACCTGCATATTCTTCCAACTTTTCTTCAAGCACATATCCTGATGTTAACTTTCTCAATTTAAATGAACACAATGGCCTTAAAATACTGCCAATGTTAATAAAAGGCAGCAGTAGAGAAAAGCTCCAGTGATAACTCTGGCAAAATAAGAAAACGGAGCCAGGAAAACAGAAAGAAAAATCTCGTTTGAGAAATGCAGCCCTCAACTGTGAACTAAAATCCATGAAGACACACTTCATATATAGATACAAGCTCTGCTATAAAACAGTTTTTATTGGGCCAATTCCCCCAATTTAGTAAAGCAAAAATCATTATGTAAGTCTGTATCAATATGAATTTACTCTATAAATATGTTAACATACATACATACATTAACATATCATTACTATAAATTTTAGTAGTTACCTCAGGGTTTTCACTTAGATATATCTGCTTAGATATGTTGTTTATGGTGCATATCCACTGAAAAAGAGGAAGAAAAAAGAAATTAATTTGTCATGTTTTCTAATTTATTGAACACCTCAGTTGGTAGTTTCAGCACTTTTTCTACTTTCTTTGTAAATTCAGGGAGCCAAATATTCTGCACACCCAGCTTGTCATTAAATCCACTGCCACCTGCATACTGCACCTTGCACTTTTAGATTTTATTCACAAAAATTATTTTAGTCTAAAAATTATTTTAAGACTAAAAAAAGCTTAACTCACAACTCTAAGACATTAAAAAAACCCAGAGATTTAGGATTCTCTGTTCTTCTTTATTCTGTGCTGCAGATGACATTGTTTCCTCAAGACATTATAAAAATTCAATTTGGCTTTTGAGGAATTTGCTCATTTCTTGCATCTGCAAGCTAGAATCTGCTTTCTCTCTGCTCTGGAAAACCATTTGCTCCTGTTCCTGGCTTTTCAACTTTTATCTGAAGGAGGAAACTAACAGGAACACTAAGATAAACAAGGTGTTACTAACAAAGATAATTTATTAGTAAGTAGAAACAGAAAAAAAATGCAGTATCCAGCTATGGTTAGGAACGTATTCTTTCTGTGCAGCAGAAAATCACTGGGCTCCATGCACACCTCCTATAAGCTTACCTCTTCATAATCTTTTTTACTTTCTGCCTGTAGGATTGAAGACCTGAAGAAGGAGAATGGAGAAGACACTTTTATGTACTTAAAATGCCTCCCAAATACAGTCAGCCAAGAAATTACATTTTCTTATTTGTACACTGAACAACAAGTTATGAAAGGCTGAAGATTGTGTTTGTGCTGAGTGCAGTCAACATTTAACTAGGACAGGGAGGAACCTATGCTTTCCTTTTAATAGGAAACAGAAAAGCAACACAATTCTAATTGTGTCCATGTAATACTTAAGTATTCAAAAAATGCAGTAATATGTGATTGTCAACTGGTTATCATAATCTTATTCTGAAATACTACTCAGCTAAATGATAGAGTTTATAAACAAAAATCCAGTTAACACAGTTAAAAGGATATCCCAAATTTTGCTTCTAAATATCCCCAGAGTATATCAACATCTGGCCAAAGGCTGACCATCTTCCTTTTCCTAATTACTGAGTCCAGCATTTCTTACAAGAAACAGCAGTGCAAGACCACTCACTTTTTGCCATCAAAAGATGTTATCTGAAAGCAGTACCGTCTGTCCTCACAGTCCACAGCCATCACAGAGCAATTGTCTATGTCCATGACAAGTCCCCCAGCCACATCACCTCTTGCCTGGCTCATCAGATTTCCCCCTTGAGTGAAGTAAAACTGTCTCTCCCAACTGGAAGACACCAGCCCTGTCTTACTAAAAGACAAACAGAAGTCCTCAGTTAGCCTCCTTTTTTGCTCAGGCACTCTATAATATTAGTTGCTGCAATTGTGTTCTAATACAGAAATTCATGCCTCATTCAGTAAGTATTTTACTTTAACTGTTGTTGTAAAAGTGATCAACTTTTCTTTTTTAAATTCCTTGAAGCTTATTATATAAATTACAGTAAAAAAATTTAAATGTTACAACTTATTTTAAATAGCTCTGAAAAACAGCTGTTGGACTTCCTTAGAGGCACAGCTCCCTCCTGTGGACAATGAGCCACTGCTGCATGGAATCCAGCAGCTCCTTCCAAGGGTATTTTGGTTAACAGAGTGTTTTGCCTTGTTTCGATCAAAATTACAATGTTTTATTAGTAACTTGAATCCCAAAGCTTTAACAGACACTTCCAGAACAATCCTGATAGATAGGATCTTGTTACTTCCCAGTCAGGATGCAGAGAAATTACACTCTCAAACTTTTTTTTTAAAACTGTGAAAATTCAGGCAAAATGGACTAAAATCAGGATAATTATACTTTGCACCTGAATGACATTATGTCAGTGTAACATCTAATACTAATTAGGTGAAGAAGTCCAAAGTAAGACAGAATAGCTCTAACATTACTTATTCTACTAAATTTATAAAATCAGCATAGCTAACATCTAAAAAACATCTAAAAAAATTTTCATTTTCTTTAGCTTTCCTTTCCCAAAATTAAATGCTCTGGAATTTTTAAACAACAAGTTACTCTTACTTTCTTGCATTGAGATAGCCAGCTTTCCGTGTTAGATTCCTATGAGCAGGAAATTTTGTAGGATCAGGATCGGGCAAATACAGTGGATCACTGGCTACTTCCAAGTCTTCTATAGTTTGTTGCATGTTTTCTACTTCACAATCCATTTCCCTGCGAACACTAAGATAAAAAATGTGTTACTAACAAAGATAATTTATTAATAAGCAGAAACAGAAAAAATAACCTTGATAAAATTACAAAATTCAACAAAGCCAACTTACTTCTGTACACTTGTGCCAATATTGGTCAAAAATTCTTCCAGTTGCTCAGTAAGATTTTCTGAACCCATTTTAAAAAAGCTTATCTTTAAAGAAAAAAGGAGGAAAAGGGAGAATTTAGTCATTAATAAAACTGCACTAACAACTAACAGATTAACTCATACGAGGTTAAAGTTTCTCAGAGAAATCTGTTTTCATCCCTCATTCCCAACAAAGCCTCTTACTAAGAGCAGCAGAATGTGTTTGTGGCTGCAGGTGAAGGCTGCTGCTGGCACTGCAGTGGGATTTGTGTCACAGGGACATGAACAGAGCTGCCTGGAGGAAATACAGAAACACACCGGAACTGCCCTGGAAAAACTCCCAAGGTCTCTCTGTCCTTTTTCAATGCCACCACTCTGCTAACTGTTGTTGTGGGGGGGTTACTTGGGGCACATAGGAGAGAACAAACCTGTGAGAATTTGTCCAGGGCCATCCACAGGGAACTAACAGTATGTATTTTAAGCCCAGGGTACTCCATAATGGGCTAGAAAATCTGCCACAGCTAAATTGAGGTTAGCCATGAGAAATCTCAGAACAGGAAGCCCGGGGACATGGCCCTGCCCTTCTGTTTCTTAGATTCAGCAAAGAGCTCCACCTAAACAGGTTGCACTTACTTTACTGCACAAAACATGCAGAACTTGGCTCTTAAATGCAAGCTGCAAAGTTTCAAAAGAAAGCAAGAGTTCTTGCCTTTGGAAAGCTTTCAGACAGTGAGCAGAAGTTAATTTCTACTCAGGTCACTGTAGCAGTGCCAGATGCTGGAAAGCTTGACTTGCAAAAAAACCCAAAGCCCATGCTTAGTGACATACTTCCAAAAATACAAATTAAGTTTGTCCAAATAACTTTATCATGGTTGTATTTTCTGTTGCATCCATCCTCAAGTAAACCAATTATGAACTTATTAATATTAAGCAAAACCAAACCAAACGTTTTTTAGCATTCTGGCTCTTCCACAGCCTTGACTGAAAACAGTAGTTATGTGGCTTTCCATGATTATCTCATTTCAGAACAGCTGCCATAGGAATGAGTTTAACTGTCTCCATGTTACTTGGTGAGAAGGTTCACTTCTATGTGGACTTGCATGAAAGCTCCAATCAGCTCTTCCATGCAGTGGAATCAAGTGCCCAGCAGTGAAAATCCAGGCATTGCATCAAATCCAGCCATCTGGGTTTTGGGGGAAAATTAACCATTATATTTGTCACCCAGAGTTTGCTAAAAGACTCTCTGATGGCAGTGAGGGCATCTCATGAAGAGATTCCTGCAGTGAGTGGCCAATGACCAGTGCTCACTAATGGCACCATCAGGGACCAGCTGTGGCAGCTCAGAGAATGGATGGGTGGGTCTTTTTCTCCATTTCCTTCCTTGGACTGCAGAAGAGGGCTTGCAATGGATTTCAGTACATCAACCTTCATGAAGTACTTTTATATCTCCTTTCAGACCTACAGCTTTCAGAATCTGAAATTACCTGAGCTTGCATGTATCCTAGCAAGGGCTCTAGCAGAGAAATTTTCTTTTTGTACTGGAGAGTATTTAATGCACAGAAATAATGCATCATAGTCTGATGCTGTTTTTTCCTTGAAGTATATACATCTTCTGTAACTTCAGCCTTGATCTGAAGAGACACAGACAAGGGGAGGGAAAAAAAGGAATGTTTGAGACTTGGCATTGGACACATGCCTTCTGGACAGCTTTATACCCAGCATGGAAAAACCCACAGTCATGTTCTACCCTCTGTCACCAGCTGCTGCATATTTTACTATTCTGCTTCTCTAATTTAAACGTGAGATATGTGAAAAACAAATATAGCATTCTTTCCTACCTGGCAAGTATGGTTATTTCTTCAAAAAAACAAACTGAATATAGTATCATAATATTATTCCTAAAGCATTGTCAGTGTTACAGGACAGGCATGTATTGGAGAAACCTGCTTTTCTGTCTAGACTGCTCAAAACTATCAAATGTCACACAGAATCTGCCATACACTGTGTTCCATCATAAATATACATAAGATGAAATGTATTTCTTATCGTCTCTAAAAATCTTTATATTAAGATTTTGTCTTACAAACCTTTTCATTTTCCTTTCTTTTTGATAACCTACTGTATCTGGTAATGGCCGCATCATGGTCTAAACAATCAAAAGAGAATTTATGATCATTTTCATAAATTACAAACATAAAAATATTTTCATAAATTATAAACATAAAAAACTTATGAAACAGAGCAGAAGACCTTTTATATCACAGCATTACACAGACAGCTGAATGCAAAGTTCTGTCATATTAACACCTTAAGGAATTGTTCTTGTCTGTTTATAATCACTTCACAGCAACAAATACTTGGGCTGAAGAAAAATTCTAAACAGATGCAAATGCTGCCAAATTGTTACAAAGTTCCATAAACATCCACTATTTTTCAAAGAACTGTCCACTAAGTAGAGAAACTAGATTATGAAAACCTGTATCTAAAATTTTTTTGCTTCTAAAGCAATGAAACAATTTTCACTGAGAGAAGTAGAATCTTATTTAAATAGTAAATTCTCTACATGGATATGTTAGAGGCAGCTAAAAAAATAACTTCTGAAAATAGGGAAGAGAACTATGAAATTCATTTTAGGAAGGCAAATTTTTTTTATTGATCCCGTCCTGACTTTATGAAGTAAGCTAGAACCTTAGCTTTTCGTAATTTTGGTGGCATAATCCTACCTTATTTAATAATCATAAATAATCATACATACACTTAAGGTGGTGTAAAAAAACCCTTTCAATTTGCCTTAGCACTCCAGTACACAAAGCAGGGATTTACAAGTGAACCAGGGAAACCTGAGTGCCTAAGTATCACTCAGAAAAATTACACCTTAATTAGTTACTTTAAGCCTACAGCTTAACTCCACTAGTTCAGTACAAATAACAATCTACAATAATACTGTTGTCTTGTAATATTGATAAAATTAAGTACTTTACACTTACCATTGCTTGCAATTTGGAAAACTTCTTTTAGAGTTAATATCTCTAAAAAAACAACATATCACAATTTAAATAAGTTGTTATTAATGTAACAGTCATGTATTACAGTTTCTCATGTAATGTTTCACTACTGAGCAATTGAAGGTAACACCTTGTACCATATTCAGCTACCAGCACAGGCACTACATGGCCAGGCAAATCTGCTCCTACCTGGGGCCTGAGGATCATCTCTGTGCTTACCAAAAAAAACCCCACTGTACTGTAATACTGTAAGGAGGAATTTCTTTTCAAAAGTCTTTGAAAGTCACCATACAAATGTGTCACCTGTAGTTCCAATCTGGGTTCTGGTTTGAGCTGGGGAAATGGAAGCATGGGAAGTATCAGAGCCCAGAACACACTGGGACTCCCCCCAGCTAAATCAGCTGGTTATTGTCTCGCTGTGCCAGGAACTGGAACCAGCACAATACCTTACACCTGTTCTGATCTTGCTTGTGGTTTGTGCCATATTACAATGCAAACCAGCAGAGAGCCATGGTCAACTTTATGGTAAAGCAAATACAAAACAACTGTCCAGGAAGTGCCTATGAAGTCCATGAAGAAGTGTAGGGTCAATACAAACTACACCAGCTGGTGGCTAAACCTTCCAGTGGGAAAATTTAATTGGTGATTATTGCCTCAGGGATGCCTCTTCAGTAAGTACTAACAGGAGCTCTTTCAGGTCTTGAGAAGTAATATCAGCCTTGGAATAGTCATGATCCCTTGCTCAAAAAAAAAAAAACCAAACCATAATCTTTTCAATCCATAATTTTGCTGCAAACTATTGCCAAAGAAGTATTTTCCAAGATTCATGAAGACTTGAAAGACTTATGAAAGACTTGTAATTTTTATTTTAATTTAGACTTCAGATATTCATATCTTAGGTATACCCACTCTAGAATGTTCACAATAGGGATATTTAAGTTACTTGGGGTTTAACTCGTATAATTTCTACTTGGAAGCCCATTTGCCACAGCAGTCTGTTCACTCCAGTATCTTGAGTAAAATCTATCATCATCACACACATTAGATGTTATTTTAAACCATGCACAAGACACAATTATTACAAAAATAAGAAGCTGGAAGCACCTTATGTCTACACATAAGAAGTCACTTGTACTACCAGCAGAGTTGAATAACCACATTACTAAATCTTAACATAATAAGTACTACAACTTTGGCACTTGGCCGTTTGAGCTTAGTCCAGCAGTTATATAAATGTTATTATCTGATATACAAATCTTTCCTGAAAATTATTCTTTCCTAACATTTTTGATTAGCTGCTAATTGTTTATCTTGAATAGAAGATAAGTGCTTCCCTAATGTAAGTAATATTTTTGTTGAAACAATAATAATGTTAAGTTCACCTGTAATACTCTCATGAATAGAAAGAACTTACTTTTCTTTTTAAATAAGGAGATGCATACTTTTGAGAGCTGAAAAATAAGTGGTGTATTCTATTTAGTGAAACAAGAGCTATGAAGATTAAATGCTATTTTTATTGTTGCTGCTGTTGATAAAATACAATATTTGTTCAAGTCCTCTACCTTTTAGATCCCTTTCTTTAAACTGGGTAATAGGAAACATCATTGCATCTGCAAGCTGCGTTGAAAGTACTGCATGGCAAGAGCTGAGCTGAAAAAGACAAAAGAAGAAAATCTTAAGAAAGCAGTGCTGAGACCAAATCAAATCACAATAGGTGGACATCAATGTCACTCAAAGATGACATGTCAAAGATGACAACTCAAACACATTTTTCATGTTCCTTTTTTTGCAGCTACATTCTTCTAGGTTCCAGATCTCATCGTCAGTTTTTTACAGAAATCCTTTAGTTTAGTTTTTGTCTGAACTTCTCCAAGTTACTGGATCATGTCCGAAAACGGCCTCACTCATCCTGACTAGTCAGTTTATTTCTCCAGTTTCCCTCCAGCTACATCACAGCCCATCCTTCACAGCTCACTGAGGTAGAACAAAATGTGATCCTCCTTCTAAAATGCTGTTTAAGTGAGGAGAGGGATCACAGGAAAAATCCTGATTCAGCTCTTAATGTTGCTCAGTTGTGTGTCCTGAGAGTCAGTATCTAAGAGAGACAGCAGGAGGGTCATCTGTCAGTCAGGTACCTGAAATCAGGCAGAACAGAACCCTCATGTGCACAGTTGCTAAGTGCCACTGTGAAATGGTTTTGGCTCTATCTCTAGTAGTTAAATTACATTTTTTCTCAGCAATGTATCCTCATTTTGCTGAACTCATTCTTTGTCTTAAGGTTACATAACTTTAAATAGATGCTGCAATATACAATTAATTGTTACCTTGTTGACAAATAAATTCCATTTCTGTATCTCCTGTCTTAAAAAAGGAGTAATTAGGCAGTTAAGGTCTGTACCCAACAGACTTAGCAAAGCACATACAAGCACTTACCTCATCAATCACTTTTGCAAATTGCTGCAGAGTGGAAGTCATGACCTCATCATCTCCCCCGAGTGGAAAACGCTGAAAAGCCAAAAAGAGTTATGCTGTTTGCAGTGTTTTCTGCCATTCACAAAACTGGATTAATCATCTCTATATCAGGTATTCCATTATTTTAAAATATTACACAGTTAAGATACACTGAAGCAGTTCACCTCATTAGGTGGAAAAGGAGGATAGGGAGCAGCAGCCTCTTAAAAGAAGCAAATTTTTGTTTTTAACATTTTTAACCTCAGTAAAGGGGACCCAGCAGCAAAGCTACAAACAGAGAACCATTCATAGTACAGATTACGAGGGAAGAAAGTTATGGATTCCACAGTCTGTGCTTTCAGAGATGGAATTATTTTCACAGAGTAAATTATAGTTGTAATTTGGAGATTGCAATGCAATCTCTTCTGTTTGTGACTATTGATATTTAAGCACTTAAGGGTAAACAGATTTACAAAATAAAAACAAAACAGAACTACCCTAAACAATTCTCAAATAAATTAATCCCAAAGTAAAATATTTCAGAAATTATTAATATTCATCATGGTAAAAGGAACTTCATTATGTTTTAGTTGGAAGAACTAAAATAAAGACAGTAGATTCTTTTGGCAACAATTTGAACCACCAACCACAGCAGTTCATTTTATCTGGACCAAACCTAAATACATGCTACACTGTGCTCTGGGAGATAAAAGACTACAAAAATACACAGTGCTGACCACACACAGACAACAGGATTTATGCAGTACCTGTTTCTCATATTCCTTCAGAAGCTTTGAAGTCAGATGAGTTGCTGCACTTAATTCATTCTGATAAAAAAAAAGGGAACGTGAAAATCAATAAAAAGTCAAACAGTTAAAATATATATAAATTAAAAATACAGCCATAAACTCAAATTTTTAGAAAAACAGACAAAATAGATTCTGTTTTTGGCATAAAAGTGGAGTTATTTCTAGATGAGTGAAACATGAATATATTGTGGGTAAAAAAATAACCTCCCACTGAGATCATTTTAGTGTGTGCAACATTTTAGAAACACTTGGGAAATATATTAGAGTTACTTGGAGAACAGAGACCATCATTTCACTTGTCATAAGAAATTCTGTTGCAAAAAGAATCACAAGAATATAGCCTTTACCACTCCCTAACATACAGAAAAACAATCATTAATTCTTACTTTATTTCACTTCTACATTTAAAGCATATGGAAGTTAAAGAAAAGCATATTGCTCATCATAATGTCAAAAAATGCAAGGAACATGAAATGTGGTTCCAAAGCTTTATAACACATTCAAGAATTTCATTAACACTACCTGAGCATCATATATTCTGTGCATGGCTTGAAACAACTGATTGATGTAATTGGATATTGCAGCAGCATCTTCTTCAAATACTCCCAGCAAAGAGCGGGTCTGCAACAATCACACAGCCAAAACACAACCGTGACAAGTTAGAGGAGAAGAATTTAAATATATTTTAAAATATATATTAAAAATATATCCCAAATTTCAGACTTAAATAACATTATTTCAGGTTTCATTACTGAAATTTTTATAAACCCTCCAATACTGTTTAAAGGAATGATACCTGTTGCATGCCAAAGAATCTTATCAATATCCAAGCTCAGCCTTGCTCCTGTCAGCCTCTCTCCAGGTTAATACATTTTCAGAAAGCAGAGGGCCAAGGGAGATGGACAACTGTTAAATATTGAAACTGTGGGCAACTACTGGGCTCACTATGGTACATCCCTAAGGAGAAGGGTAAAGATTACTGGTATTAACCACTTGCCAGGTATACACATTTCCTCTGCAGTGAGACCCAAATAAAGGCTGTGACTGTCTCATACTGTCCAACAGTTGCTGGTTGTGTTTGGACCTATAATTTACCTGTGGAATAACCATCAATTCTGTGATCAAAAGGTTGAGGAGCTACACCAAACCAAAACAAACAATACAACCTACATTCGATTGTCCTCAACATACATGTTTCTCACCACTGAAAGGGAGTAAAAAGATCTGTCCTTACCCCAGCTTGTCAGTCTGTCTGTTCTTTAGCTGGTGTCACCCACAAGCCTGATGACTCCTGTGTCCCACTGCACTGCCTGCATCACTGATGGTGGTTAACAACACCCACCTCAAAAATCAACCTCTTTTATCACTGGCCACCTATTAGACTAAAACACTGATCTCCATCTGTAAGCCAACTATCTAGCCAGTTTTTCCACTCAGGTCATAGTCCATACCCCTCCTTTTTGGCCAGAAGAATGTTGCCAGACCGTGTCAGAGTCCTTGCAGAAGTCAGGGTGACTGACATCCCCTGCTCTCCCTTCTGCCCAAAGGACTGACTCGAGAAGAAGGCAATCAGGTTGCTCAGGTGTAATTTGCCTGTAAGCTTAAATGAGATGCTGACTGCATGTTCTTGCATCCTTTTTGCACTTGGAAGCAACATTTAAATAACCTCATGCTTATTCCTCACCCTGAGGATTTTGAATGGCTTCCTTCCACCAAGACAAAAATCCCCAAGGGGGAAAAGCAGAGCATGTACCAGTAACCTGCACAGGTACACTGGCTTTTCTTAAAACATTGGTTGGGATGCTTGGCTGTAGAAGCAGGAGCAGCACTTGCAAGAGCCACAAAGGAAATACTTTAGCAAAGTTTTAGCAAAAGGACTGTGTTTGGTTTCTAGGTTCACACCAAAATTAATGTCCAGACAGAAAATTGAAAGAATCATAAGCACATAATTGTTTTTCCCCCCAAACTATGATTGTTAAACACTTGAAATTGGAAATTCTATTTTTTAATCTTCCCTAGGCTGTCTTGAAATTACTGAAGTCTTTAGTCCATCTCCCCTTGAAGCATGAAGGTCTTTTTCAGCTATTTCTGATTTCTGCTTTTAATGATAATCAAAGAGTACATATTAAACCCATATAAAGTATATTATTTAACAATTCTTTTGACATAAAAATCTTTTATCTAAGTTGCATTAGATGTCTGGCTGTATCACAACCACTGTCATGCTATATAATGTCTAAAAGATATTTAAATATTAGAAAATATAATCAAACAGCATAATCAACACAATAAATAGCTTTAATGCTGGTTTTAGTTTATAAAACAAGTGGAAAGAAGTGGAGTAGAAAAATCTTTGCCAGGTGTGGCAACATGTGTCATCCTAACAGCCTTGACTCTCCCATTAAAGCAGACATACACGAAAGAATGCAAAAGAAAAAATTACATGGTACTATAACCATTGAATTATATACTCATGACCTTGAAACCTGAACATAAATAAACCTGAGCTTGTAATTTTAAAGGAGTATTATGTATTCTGTATTCTGGATTATACTTTTTAAAACCAAACATTGAAAAAAAAATTCTATGTTTTATTTTAAAAATGTCAGTTATTAATGTTCAACCATCAAAATAATATCATATGAGAGTGATGGAAAAAAATTAACCTGAAACTGTAAACAACTTATGGCAGACTCCTGCTTAGCAGAAAATTAGAGGAATTGTTTACTTATGTTTCTAGTAACACTCTGCACCATTTTGCATTTTCTTTAGGATTCTTTCAACCTGTGTTTGTGAGCAAGCAAACAGGAAAGGACCAGGGAGAAGCTGCACAAAGAATCCCCCTCCTCAGAAGTCAGTGTTAAGCCTTCTATGCCATCAGATGGAGGGCACTGCAAGTGACAGGAGACAGAGCCACCAGTCTCTTGGCCTTTTTGTTGTGCAGTGCTTTGGGAATGCAAATCAGTGTGAGCAGAAACTCTCTCTAAACCTACACTGAGTATGTGTGTAATATATGCAGTAAGTTAATAAGTAAATTGCTCTGTTTTGCATAGCAAAAGACTATGCAAACTTGGTGTTTGGTTTAGGCCTGACAAGCACAGTGGTTAGATATTTATACTCCACAACAGGAAATGAATGGGTCTGGACATTTTTGAAAAGCCTTTCCTCCCCTCAGACACAGAATAAGTTTGATATGATGTTTATATACCTACAGTCAGTGTCTGAAACACAAACTCCAGGCCATAGGGCAGCAGCAAACAACGACCCAGGCTGATGAGCTTTTCAATATCCCAGCCTGAATGTATCAGAGTCACGGCAACTCCTCCAGAGGGAGGGTTCTGCTTTCTTCAAGCAACATTTGTTGCCATCCACTGCACTGATTTCAAAGTAACAGAAATTAACTAAGGTAACAAATAGACTAACCTAACAGAAAACCACCGAGCTCCTAGAATTCACCTGAAATATTAAATTGACTGAAACACGTAAATTTTCTACCTAAAGCAAAAGACAATATTGACAAATCCAATTACTTAAGCATCTCAGTTATCTTTGCTTGATGAATTATCTTTGCTTGTCACATGGAAGAGTCCAGAATTACAATTACATTCCAGTAAGTAACATCTTTTAATGTGCTTCCCAAATGTCCTCAGATGATAATAAGTTCATGTTCCATTTGACATTTCCTATAAATACAATTAGTTCTGACTTCCTTATACTAAGAAAAGACCTTCAAGAGATACTTTTTTAAAATCAGTACTATTATAAGACTTCCAAATTGTTTTCCTCTTCATGAGATGACAGCAGGTTTGGTCCCTGGACCAGAACCCACATTAGAGGCCTAATCTCATCTCACATCCAGCATTTGAGCTATTTGGGGCCCTACCCTTAGGAAATCAATGATTCCTTTTCTGCATGGCCTTCTCTTGCCTTTTTTAAGTCATCCTTCCGCTTGATAAAGAATTGTTAAAATAACTGTCATTTTAGGGGCTAAATTTCCCTTTTTGACACGTGAAAGTTTCTCTTCTTGTGACCAAGGAATTAAAACTACCAGTGCACATGCTATTGCAATATAGGACATACTGCTCACTACGTAAACCATGCACCAGAACAAGGATCTTAATTCAAAAGCTGCCATAAAAGAAAATACATGGCAAACTTTTTTCCCCACCTCTAAGAAACACAGTACAGGGACTTGCTGCTGGCAGCAAGAGAAACCGGTGCCATTGAATAAAGCATTTCCTACTTTAGAAAGAAACTCCAGTGCACTACAGAGCATCGCTGACACAGATCAGGCAGCAGCGATGCAGGAGAAGACTCGGAGCAAGGAGAGGCCTCCGGGCACCATGTGCTTCCCACTGCTCTCCGCGCTAACCATCGCCGCGATCACCTCACCCAGCACCTGCCTGTCACACGGGGCTATTAAACCCTCATGCACCTTAGCGAAAAACAGAGGGAAAATCGTTTTGAGAAGGCAACACGGCTTTTGTGGTGGCGAGGTGTCCAAGGCGGGGATCAGGCAGCCGGTGCGGGCGCTGCCGTGCCGGAGGTGCCGCAGCAGCCGGGCCCGGTCCCGCTCCCGGCCCGCAGCACTCCCGGCAGCGGCGGCGGGGCCGGCGGGCGCCGCGGAGCTCCGGGCGGGAGTTCGCAGGGCACGGCCGGGGCGGAAAGCCCGAGGCGACTG
>VXAX01003532.1:824615-934263 GCA_013399835.1 Leptocoma aspasia | reverse complement strand
CAATATTTCAGCTTCAGAGCTTGACCCTGAGCAGTGCTGGGCACCCAGCAATGTCAGAGGCTTTGGGGCTGCTCACGGGCAGAGTTACAACCTTCTGCATCAGGTTTTTCTGTCACAGAGCATTTTTACAGATACAAATCCATTGATTTCTGTGTTTGGCTGCTGAGTTTCATGTGAGAACCTAATCAAGCCTGAATGTCTCTAACTTTTCTAATGCAGGCAACCTCTCCGCAGATGAACTCTGCTCTGAAATATTCATTTTGGTGGCACATCTTAATTGCATTGCAATTATTTCTGAAGTTACTCCGAGTGCTTTGCCTTTGCTGCCTCTACGTTTTCCATAGGCTCTTAGAACATTCTTTAAATCAAACGGTGCTCAGATACCATGGTGATGGTTGACATTATTATGGGTGACTATTTCTTTTGGCCTCGGACAGCAATGGCTGACAATAGAGAAGAGCATTGGCTGTTTCTGTGTCAAGCTATGTGGGTGTTTTAAAGTCCTCGTGTGAGATGGTGGGTACAGATTAAACTGTGCAGTTTAAATCATAAGGCAAGAAGAATAAAAAAAGTCATATGTGAAAACACCTTAAGAGAGGCTCAGCTGATTTCATGACACTGCCATCAGCATGCCTGATAATCGTGAATTCCAGCTACAGAGAAAACAGATTACACTGTTTTTGCAGGGGTGGAATATGGATCTGCTGAGAAAGCAATGTGATTTTCTGCCTTGGCTTTGTGTGTGTACAAGCATGTATGGGTGGGGATGGATTAGATATTCAAATCTTTTGCCTCTGTAGCATAAATGTCTTGATTTAGTCTTGTAGGCAAAAGACAGGGTCAGAAATTCAGCCTGCAAATGTGATCTCATAGGGGTGTCTGTCAGTTCAGTTTTCAAAATAATACGTGTATGTGTACACACACACACATGCAAACACAGAGAGATGTTTCCCTTTGGACCCAAAGATTTTCGTTACAACAGCCCTGGTCAAGCCCAGGAGAAAAAAAATATAAAATGCTGCAGTGTGGATGAATCTATAAACCAAAAACCCTTTATTGAAAACAAAGAAAAACAAATCTGAGTCAAAATTTCGATGATTTTATTTGATCACGGGTAAGAGCTGGAATTTTCAGCCCGAACCTTAGAGACTCCGAGGTGCGGAGCCGCTGCTAAGCTGGCTGCCCAGCAGCCAGTGACACTCCTGCACTGAATGTTTAAACACCCTCAAAAGCAGAATGAATTTTTCATCTATCACTTCGGCAAACAATCTGGCTGCTGTGTGCTGAGGGGATGAATAGCCCCGCGTGTGGGATCTTAATGGGAAAAGACAAGGGAGCATGAAGTGATGCTTTCCAGAGCGCGTGCGAGGAGCCCACCTCGCCCGCCTTCCAGGAGCTACATGTCAAGAACTGTGTTTTGCAACAGCATGACTTAATAAATTTTCCCTTTGCTGCCTCCTCTGATGATGTCTCCCGAGCCAGCAAAGGGCGTTTTCTCAGCGTGGTTTTAGGCTGTGGGATCCTGCGGGGGCTGGGGAGCTCACACCGGGTTCAGAGAGGCTGTGACGGTGTCTGCAGAGCCTTTCCTGGGGTGCTGGAGGCTCTGAGAGAGCCCATCACCACACACCTTCCTGTCTGCAAGGCTGTGATGAAGGTGTCCAAAACATGGACCATCTCCAAACTCCCTTCTGTTGCAGAAACACAGGCAAAAGAGAATATTTATAGACAGGGAAGCAGCTCTTTACAGTCCCCACCCCATTTCTCGCTTCCTTCTAATCTTTATTTTCCATATTGGTGACTAAGTATCAGCTTGACTTGCTATTTGTAGCACTCCAATTGCTTGTAAAAATAGCAGATTTCTTATTTATTATTTTATTTTTTCCATTTCCTGTTTTATTTTTATGCTGTCATGGTTTTTAAATTTGTTTCCTTTTCCTAGCACACCAAGTATTTAAAGAAAAACTGCTAGACCAATGTGACTCTTCCAATGTGATCTGCTTGCTGCCCTCATTCAAAAATCCTACAACCACACACTGGTCCTTATTGCAGGAGAATTCTTATGAGATCAGTTATAGGAACTAAAATGCAATAAAGGTTCTGATTGCTGATACCACATTAAGAGGCAGGGCAAATGTATGATGATGATGATGATAATAATAATATAAAGAAGAAACAGCTATTCAGGGGAAAAGGGTGGACTAAGATTAACAGAAAATTAGTTATTTGTGTATGAAATTTTAGTGGAAAGAAACTTGAAAAATTTATGCAAAAATATTTCAGCTTTGCTTCCCCCCACCTTTGCTCCTCAGAGGTTCGGAGAAAAATGAGACTTAGGCATGAAAAATTTAGAAACTGATATATTGTGAACATTTCTCATTCAAAGTTGGCTCTTAGGAAATACTACTTCCTTTAGAAAAGACCATAAAGGAGAGGTTTTAACCCCTTTAATTTACATGCTGTCTTCCACAGAGGTCGATATGGGGCTGATCCAGCCCTCAGCAGCAGTGCCAGAGGTGGCAGTGCTGAAGTGCTGATTCTTCCATTGATGTGGTTGAGTTTTCAGGGGTTTATTCTGCAAAAAATTTCAAATACATGGCTTTTTAATAATACTCACTGATTAATATTTCTCACTGCTTCTTACAAGGGTGAAGAAGCAGAGACACACCTGTGAGTGAAGATGCAACTCATGCCAGTCTCCAGAAAATGTCTTTTCTCCAACCTGAAAAATTCCAGATGTTTTGAGGTTTTTCGGTTTGCTTTCAGCCAGTTTGCTTTGGGGCAGTTTTCAGAATAGTTTGTAAGGTCTAGGGAGCAACTTACTGTTTTTTAATAAAGCTGGAAACCTGAGAGTCTCCCCCAGCACCTTTCCAGGAGCTGAAGTCTGGAGAGTATTGTGAGGTGACATTCTGCAAGGAACATCTTGATCATCTCCAGAATGCTTTGGCCTTAACTGTACTTTTATTCCCATATACACAGGTGCAGGAGATCATACTACAGCTGATTGAAAAATTGACCATGGAGGAGGCAAATAAAAGTATTTTCAGGTGGAATTGACACTGGCTCTGTTCCTCTCCCTGTAGGAAGTGTAGGTCCACTCAGAGGAGGCACCTTGTGCTGGAGTCTCCTCTGTGGATGAAATTGTGTAGGGACAGGTTTCCCCCACCAGCAAGGCTGGAATTTCTAGCAGACCCAGGAAACAACAAGACTTCAGCTTTACCTGTGTCCCCAGAGCCCCCCAAGCATTTAACAATATCTCAGTTGCTGGGATAACCTTAAACAACAGTGAAGCTTCCAAAGGTAACAAGACGAGGACAGCACAGAAACAACTTCTGTGTTTGCTGCCAGTTCCCTGAGAGTTTTGTTTCAACAAGGACAGCACAACTCCTGTAGCTGAAGGTGATGGAGGTGTAGTCTCTGGAGAAGTGCTTGGATGCAGGGCATGGGGTTCAACCCCAACTGATGTAGGCAAGAGCTTGGTGCAGTGAGGTCTGACAAAACCCCATGAAGAATTTGCCCATCACAAAAATACTGCAGGACTGGGGTTTCAGGCCAATCTCCAGGGTAAAATCAAGTGAGAGAGGTGCAGCTGGAAGAAACAAGTCAGTAAAGAGGGGAGGTGAGCCCCAGAGAATGTTGGGCTGGAGCATTGCTGGACACCAGAGCAGTGGCAGTGATTCATTTAATCACCAGCAGCCTCTCTGGCTGCTCTGGCTTATGCCAGTGGCTACGAGGAGCTCCTTGGGGCAGTAAAAGTGAAATGGTACATTAACCATGCAGGATGGGGCTGCTGAAGCAGCTTTTCTTAGGAAAGCTCACTTTGATGCATATGTTTCTGCCCTCACCATTTTAGTCTCACTGCTTGGGAAACGATTAGTGTATTAAAAGCGCATGCTGTAAAAATACACCCGAAAAAACCCCAAGCGTGAGGCATCAGTATCCCCTTGTAATTTCATTTTTATGGTTTCACAAATATAGGCTGTGAGTCTCTAATTGCAGACAAGGCACTGCAAAGCAAGGAGGGATATCCTTGGAATGTAATAGCTGGCCAGAATTAGGCAACAGCTCTGCCCCACCCGCAGCACCCTCGGTGATTTCCTACAGTACTCAGTACAGTCGTTGGTATGTGTGGTGCATTAGTTAAGTTAATTACAACAGCACAGAGATTCATTGCAAATTGTTCCTAGTTAAAACTGAAAATTCACTGGAACAAGGAGTGCTAATTATATTCCACTTGTTACTGCTGTGTCTAGTTAATATTCCAACAGCTGCTTTGGCAAGATAATGATGGCTCCAGCAGAAATTACTGAACAAATAGATTTTTAAATCAGTAACAACATATTTACCAGCGGGTTTTTTCCCTCTTCATACACAAAGTTAAGCCCTGCCAGAGCTGGGCATTCATATTCACTGAAAAGTAGAGATAAAAAAAATCAACATTGCCATTATTGTGTTAATTTGGCACAACTAAAAAAAAAAATCTAAGCAAGAGAATATTATTGATAAATAAATGTTTCTATCTTCTTAGAGGGATTTAGTGCTGTTTTCAGGGTCACAAAACCCAGTGTAGCTTTTTGGTTGACCATACTCAGTTAATTGTCCAGCATTGCAAAGAACAGGATCAGGAATGGATCTTGCTCTTCCTCACGGCCTGAGTAATGAAGTTAAAAGGTTGTGAGATCTCGTGAGGCAGAGAAACCCTTGCATTAAAGCTGCAGATCCGTGCTGTGCTGCAGGCAGGGGCAGCCCAGGTTCCTTGGGCTTGGCTTTGTAGACAAACCTGTAAACCCACATCCCACGCAGCACTGGGAGACTCTCTAAGGCAAAAGTTCCATCTTTCATCCAGCACAGCAACACTTGTGACCTGAAACAAATAATTTCAAATAATTTCTCTGTCTGACACAGCAGGAAGGGTTTCAGGACTGTTGAATGTTGCCTACACAGGAGCTCTGAGCCTGTGCCTGTGCTGCAGGACTGGCACTGCACTGTGCAGCGACGCACAGCTGCCTTCAGCAGGACATGAGCACACCACCAGCCAGTTTCTGTGCCTGCTTGTCCCCAGCCCAGCTCCTCTCTAAACTTTTTACAGGATTTATCAGCAGGAAAACATCTGCCATGTAAGGCACCACCATCTCCATCCTGTCCTCTGAGCACCTGAGACCCAGCAAGGTGGAGAGAGCCATCTAACCTCACCCTGAGGTGTCACCTGCCTCAGGGCAGGGCTCGGGTTTTGTCCCTCCTCCCTCCCTGTGCACTCATCTCCGGGCAGACCCAGTAGCCTGTGTGTATTAAAAGATGCAGGACATTTTTAATGAGTCGTGAACAAGAAGTTCAGCTGGTGCTGAATGTTTAAAATCAGAGGCAAAACAAACATGCTCAAGTGTCTGGGGTTCTTTTTAATGGATAGCACAGCTTCTGGTTTATTATTACTGCTATTATAGTTTGCAGCTGCAAAATGATCTGAAATTTCAATAGCAGCATGCTCTTCATGCTGCTACAAGAATGTATATACTCTGTTGTATAAATCGACATGCACCTCTCATCCAACCAGGCTGGAGCTCTGGATCACACCATTTTATCATTCATCTCCCAAAAAGGGGATTTAACACCTCAGCTGACAAGGGGGAATGTGTAGCAGTGCTACCACTGGGAGGGCCTCTCCTTTTTGAGGGAGAGCATGCAGCAGGGCTGTCTTTCTGGAATTACTTCCATTTTCAATTAGTTTTCTTTGGAGAGAGGATTTTCTTCCCACTTAGTCATAACACCAGGATGTGTTAAATAAATTCACTCTGGGTTGTTCCTTGTCTGGCAATATAATTTGTGAATCAAGGTGGGGGGAGAAAAATCTAGTTAGCAGCAATTGAACATACAAAGTGGGGTGACCAGTAACTCTCTGCTGCTGAGCCAACATTGATATATGTCCTATGGTGTCTTAGGGGAGGTTTCTAATTGCAATATGAGTTCTGCATGGTAACCTATGGGGAGAAGGGGAGACGAAATTGCTTATCAGTTTATCATTACAACCTTTTATTAAGGTTGTTTTTAATTAAAATGGAGCAACAAATGTACACTCTTATCCCTATAAGCAATCTTATCTAGTGTGACTGCTGCTATATTAGTGAACTAAATCCTCTTGATTACATTGGATGTGATCTTATGAAGTATGACAGCTTTACATATTAATAATAGGAACTGTCTGAATAGGCTGTTGCATGACCCTCTTCTCTGTGGCTCTCCACCAGCACAGTTTTAATCTATTTATCTCAGTCCTTTTCAAAGATAAGCTGTCATACTCTCATGAAAGTGCAGTTGTCCCTATGTCACTGATGTGGAATGGAAGCACAGAGTCCCGGGACCAAATCCCCATCTTGCCTCTTGGTCCCAGGAGCTCCTGCTCAGTCCCTCCTTTCTTTAGAGGTGGGGAGCAGCACAGATTTTATTTTCCTCTATTTTTTCTCCTCTATTATATTCTCCTCATGTCAAACAATCTCCTGGCATTCCTGCCATCAAATTTCTACTTGCATGAAATGAGCAACTGTTTTTGTTTAGTCCCTTCTGCAGCACCAGGAGGGAGGGAGCTGCTCTTCTGGGTGATTTAACTGTGCACAGGGGCAGCTAAAATGGGGTGCAGGTGGCTTTGTCTGCCCAGGTAGCTGCATGCACACAGCTGGGAGGACAAAATGGGAGGATGACTTAAAAGAATAGGGCTGAAGGTGTATAACACATATCCAAATTTACCATTACTGACATGGGGTTTGTTATATAGAGCTACAGTTCTTTACTGAACTTTAACACCAAATAGACAGGACAGATAATGATAGGACAAGGGGGAATGGTTTTAAACTAAAAAAGGAGGGATTTAGATTAGAAGTTAAGAACAAATTCTTCCTTGTCAGTGTAGTGAATCACTAGCACATGTAGCCCAGGGAAGTTGTGGATGCCCCTGGAAGTGTTCAAGGCCAGGTTGGAGCAACCCAGTCTGGAAGGTGACCCTGCCTATGGCAAGGAGTTGGAACAGAATGGTCTTTAATGTCCCTTCCAAACCAAATCATTCTGTGATTCTACGAACTACTGGCTGGCATTGCTCTCACTGCGAAGAACATGAAGCTCTGTGGCACGATGAGACTGATGAAAGATGGAGAGGGCTTTGTTTGCTACCTCATTTGCTTGCCTGCTTTCCCTCACTCTGAATTAGGAACCCCTTTAGGCTGAGGGACACCAGAGGTGATCTGCAGTTGTAAATCCATGCAAACTCCACAGAGGTGTGGAGCTGTAAGAGCCGTTTGCTTCCACCTTAGCTTTACAGCAAAAAACCCCACATACCGTCCTACTGTTTCCAGTCAGTGGCCCAAATTCTACTCCCTGCAGCACCAGTGCAGCCTCCTGGAATTGGTGGAGTTGTTCCAGGCCTGCAGCAGCACGGGATGGGGATGGGAGCTCCTGCAGGGCCGGCTCTGCCGCGCGCGGGAAGCTCCTCACATCTGCGCCTTTTATGACGAGCCAGCAGAATCCCTCCAGAGCCGCTGGGCTTTTACGGCACGCAGAAAAATCAAAGCACTCTCAGTGGGCTAAAATCTAGAAAATCTGGAGGTACAAATGAATGAAAAGGAGGCGTGGGATGTGTGATGCAGTCTTAACTCTTGTAGTGCCGTCAAATAAGTGCAGCTGGAAGTGATCTCTGGAATCCTGGAGACCAGCATCGAGCCAAAGGGAGCCCAAAGAGGGCTCTTACAGCTTCTGTGGCTCTGTCTGAACTGGAGCCTGATTGTCCCTTCCCACTCACAACTCCACATTATTGCATTGTATTGCAGTGCTGTTCCATCAACACTCTACTTCTCTTTCATATAAAGTTTAGGGGAGGTTGTGCTTTTTTAACCCTTGCAGGTAGTGGTACCTCTCTTTATAATGTCCGTTTGTGTCTCTTCATTGCTTACTATTTCTACATTAATTCCATTTTGTTGCTTCAAACTTCACCTTCTTAACAGGAGTGACCTGCCTTAATGAGATTTCATTAGCTACAAGCAGCTAAAATAAATAGTCTTATTTCTTCAGAAATTCCCTGGCCATTGCAGTGGTACTTCACACATATTTATATGACTTATATGATTCCTTTCAACTGGGCTAGTTCAGGGGACCTGTGGAGCACCTGGAGGATCAGCACTGGTCTTTGTAGGATAAAATAGCTGAGCAGTGAGGTTTCCTTTCAGTGGAAGGCAAAAAGATGCTTGAGAAAATGTGCCAGATGGTCCAGAGCAGAAAAAGTAAATCCATTCCCCAGGTAAGCTGGAAACGTTAATGCCCAGTCACTCATCCAGGGCTTGGTGGAGGGATTCAGATGCAGGTTGGACACAATTTGTAACCTGCTCACACCAGTGAAGCATCTTATAAGTTCCTGAACACTGGGATACCTGGGAAGTGTTGCTGCTTAGCTAGTGATCAATATATGTTTTTAGAAGGAGTCCAGTTGAGGAAAAGTGGGTGTTAAATAAATCTAACAACACATATTCTGTACTCTGATTCAAAAATATATTTCTACTTACGCTAACAAGCATCAAAATATGAAGGTCATTATAAACAACCAAGCTTAAGTAGATGTTTTTAATACTTGGCTCAAGTTGATTCAGAACTGAGGTTGTTTCCCTCCATGACACGTCCTGTGTTTTAACAAACAACCACCAGACAATTAATCTAAAAGGGCCTCAGATGCCCTGGCCAAGCTACTGATGTGAGTAATGGTTATGGCCCCACATAATACACAAGGATCATAAACAGTTAATCTTCACCAAAAGGGAGAGTGAAATATTGTTTGATATCATTTTTAATAAAGAGAATAAATTAGGCTTTAAATATCATAACGCATCTTTAAACGCTGGTTACAGCTCCTGCACGCAGGGTGAATTAGCAACTGAATGAGTGTGTCAGGGGTTATCTGCTGAATTATTACCTCCCAGTCCACTTTGCATTATGCTGGCCCCTGTGTCCATGGGAGCTGGCAAGCTGGCCACCTGCTTATGATGGCTGTCCAGATAACCAGCTTTGTCTGAGAAATTAAAATGGTGGCTTTAAGCTTGTCGTTTATTCCTAATTCCACCAGTAACATCGGTCACGTGAGGCAGGAGCGCATTGTTCTCCTCTGTCCAACTATTGATATTTTAGGGTTTGATGGTGTCCTGTCTCCCTGAGATGGCAAATTTAACTCTTCAGGTCTGGCCTGCAAATGTGTTTATTATCCACCATAAATCCAGTGTTGGGAAACAGAAAAAGGAAGGGGTTAAAAATGGAATTCAGTGCACACGTCCCTTCCCTCTGGCTGTGCATCAGATTGAATTCTAAGAAAGATTGATGGTGGGCTTTAAAATTAATTGCAAGTACAATTGTTATTATTAATACACATGAATATAGATCTAATAAGGCTATGCAAGTCTTAGGAATAACCATGCTAGGAGAGGTAAATCAGATGTAAATGCCTAGTTTGATGCTATTTATCCAGTAATGCCCACATTTGTTACAATGCTGCCTTCAGGAGCAAGAAATAGTCATTAGTGCCATTGATGCAATGAGGCTGATTTTGCTGGGGTTTTGGGCAATCCGTGAGAAACAGCTCCTGGTATCCCCCACAACAGCAGTTGTGCGAAGTGATGCTGTGTGAAGCAGTTGTGGGAAGGGATGGGCCCTCCCTGCCCAAGGTTGTGATTTGTGTGCTCTGATCCACCCTATTCCCTTAGGACCTTTACAGAGCCAGTGAGCAAACTGGCAGTCCTGCTGGAGCCTTGCAGTGCCTCAGTTCCCCTCTCTCCACATCAGAGAGCATTCCATGGTCTCACCTTGAAGATCAGAGACCCACGAGCTGCATGCTAATTAATGTACAGCTCACACTCATTTGAAAACTAGCAAGATACTTCCCCCTTTTTTTCCAAGCAGAAGGACAAACTCTGCTTGCAGGCAGGCTGGTGCACATCCAGAATGTCCCTGTGGAAGCCACAGGTAGGCTGATTCATTGCTGTGACCATGCCCAGAGCCCAGAGTGGAGCAGAGCCCTGGGGTGGCTGTGCCTGAGCCATCTCCTGACTTGGGAGCGTTCCCAAAGTGCCCAAACAGCCTCGTGGCTGGAGCATCCCACAGTGGGAGCAAACACAACCTGTGCTGCTGCACATCCCCAGCCTGTGCTGCTCAGACACAGGACAGGGATCCCCACACAGTGCCCGTGACTTTCTCCAAACCCAGCATCCTCCCTTCCTTGTCAGCAGGGAAAAAGCCCCTGGGTGAGGGGTGACTCCTCTGTCTTCCCAGTGGTACTGGCACTGAAGGAAAATCAGTTCCTGTATTTCTGATTCCTGCTATTCACATGCCTTATTAATTATACAACCTAAAGCATATTTCCAGAAATATACACATTTCTCTTTTGAAAAGAATCCTACATTTTGCTCTTCATGGTTAAAAAAGGGGCAGAACTTGAGAAGATCAGGAAAAAAATAGAACCAGAACAGTTTTCTTTGTCAAGAATTATTTGATCTTTTTATTTTTGAGGGGGAGGGAGGAAATCCTAAACTTTGCATTTCAATGGATTTTTTTATTATTATAAATCCATCTGTGCTCACACACATACACACACACACACACACACACACACAAAGTCTTTTCTGTTCCATACAAGGCACAATTTAAGGCATCTTTCAGAAATAAACGGCAGAACAAATGTTATTGTTATTCCCAATATACAGATGTTTATTCTTATCTTTTCCCCCCCTTCCTTTCTTTATTTTTATTACTGTCTTCTTGGTGACATCATAAGTAGGACTTGTCTCTTTATCATCTTGCAAAGACTTTTGTTTTCTGGGACAGGAGCCTATTATGTCGTCACAGGCTGGAACAGTAATAATCTCCCCCCTCACTTGGAAGTCTTCATAGAAGACAATGAAAGAAACCATATTGTTTTCTGCTGGCACTAAATAAAGGAAGCAAGGGAATCTGAAGGGGGAAAAATTACCCGGGAGAGGCAGTCACTCTGGCATTTTGCTTTTGAAATTAATGTTTGGGGTAAAGAGAGAGAGGCTTTCCACACTTAATAGACAACGAAGGACATGTTAATTGCTAGGTCAGACACCAGGCTGAGTGGCATGTCAGGTGAGGGGACCTGATCCTGGAGGGAGCTGGGCACGTTTGGGAATGATCTGTCTTCCTTCCCTTGCGGTATCCGCTGCTGTGGTTTGCCTTCAGCACGAGGGGGCTTTTTGTGCTGGAGCTTGTGCTGCCCCAGCTCTCCAGGAACTGTTCCAGTGCTGCCCTGACCTCTCCAGCTGTGCTGCACCTCCTTGCAGCTGGATGAGTGCAGCTTTCACACATGGGAAGCGTCCTCCTGTTGCTCTGCAAGTCCTTTCCTGAAGCAAGAGAGCTGGCCCAACCTTGCCCTTTGCTTTCCCCTCAACAGCCAGTGTCCAGTGTTTGAAATACTCCAGAGTTCGCCTGTACCTTTCTCAGGGTGACAGACACACACTTTGACCAGAACCCAATTTTATTCTTACTACAGGACCTAAACACTCTTTCCAGGTTCTGGGATGCTCTTCCCTTTGGCTTTCCCTGAAGGAATAAGGTCGGGTTCCAAGCCTCAGCATAGAAACATGGCCTGGAAGATGTGTCAGCTCCAAAGGGCAATGTGCACTTAAGGCTTCTTACCCTTCAGAGGAAGTGCATTTGTAGTCATGATGATGAGTATCTGAACCACCTTCTGGCTTCTCTACCTTATTCTTTCTCCCTCTAGTCAGACAGAGGTGGTTTCTTGAGAAAAGAGGGTAATGCAGCAGGAGGAGAGTATTTTGAATAGGCAGGATTTTTTCTTCCTGTGGGCAAAAAGAACTACTGAAACAAAAGCCATTTTTTTTCTTCTCTTCATCTATATATTGGGAGACAAGCAGCTAATCCCCTTACTTACTGTAACACTGTGCAGCAAAGAAGGCAATATAATAATATCATGAGGGAATTCAGTGTTCTTCACACCCTGCCTGCCTCTCTGGGAGTTGCCGTGTCTAATGTGTTATCCCTTTTTATCTCTTATTTTCAGACATATTGAAGTGCTCGAAAGGAAAGATAATGTATACAAAATAAATGTACATTAAACTAATACAATAGCACAAGAGTGAGCCTTGTATCCCATTTATTAAATGAAAGACAGAGGAAGAAAATTGCATGTATGGGGCCAAAGTTTCTAGGATAGGCTTTGCTCCAGCTGGAGAGACCTTGTTGTGAGTAGGGCACCAGCTGGGAAGGAGAGAGATCTGTTCTGTTTCTGTTCCTGCCATCGACCTGCTCTGTGACCTTACCTCTCTTTGTTTTCTCTTGACAGCTAAAAATATCAGCTCACCTAAAAAGCAGCTTTTTGCTTCTTGTTCTTTTGGAGCATGGCTGGGCTGTTTGCTCTCAAAACTCTCAAGTTCCAGACTTCCCCGAGCAATAATTAAATTTCCTGGCCTCATCAGGTCTGTGGCTTTTGCATGGGGCAAACTGACAGTGCTTGTCATCTCTGCAGTCATAGACAGCAAGGGTTGGAAAAGAGCAGACCAGTGGTGCCAGCTCCCTCACTGGCAGCTCTGGTTCAAAAAAGAAACCTGTCCATGGCCTACAACTCCCAAAGCATTATTTATTTTATTTTTAAATCTAAGGAATCACTCATATCTCTAGATTGATCTGAAAATATCCTTCTAGGCAGCCCCATCTGCACTGAAATGAATCCCTTTAAGAATAATGATCACAGAGGAATTTTTAAGGTGCTGTGTGATGTAGCACTCTGTCCATGAGAAGAGAAGAGTTTTCCATTGAGGGGAATATTTTCCAGTAAGTTTGCTGTGTCTGTTTCTGTGTCAAGTGTGGTTTTCATGAATAGCTCTTAGATAAAGCAAAGTCTTCCACCTTAGAAAGGTAATCTCTTCTGGATTGGCCTTGGCTCTGTTTCCATCTGATAGCAGATGAAAACCTCAGGACTCAGAGCATGTTGTGTGGTTTGGAGAGAGTCACAGTGCACATTTCTGGCTGGGAGAAGATGGCCACAGATGCTTATCCAGAGGCAAAGCTGCATGGAATGAGGCCTCTCTCTTTATTCACAAATTGTATTCTTCCTCTCTCCCCCTTCCTCCCCAACAAGCAACATTTTTCATCCTCTTTGTGCCTCCAGCCTGAATTCTGAACACCTTTCTCAAGGAATTGGCTTCTACTTGCAGCACTGGGCAGCTGTATCCCTTCTGTGGGGCTTCAGTTTCCTACTCCAGTGCTCAGAAATTCTGCTTCTCCTGGCAATGATATGGCAAAGGCACTATTCCTTCAAATCCAGAAAAGACAGGAATCCTCTTGACATTCCAGTAAAGCCCTCCCTGAGAAGGGATGCCAGAGCACGACTGTCCTGCTCTGCAGTATCAGAAGCTGAAAAGTTGCCAAAGAACTGGAAAATCCCACACAGGGAAAAAAAGACAATCTGAGATCAGGTAATTTGGTCACAAAGTCCAGACATATAAAAGCATGGATGGATTTAGTAATCTTTGAGTGGTGTGTTCACCAGGCATCTCCAGAAGGGCATATGTCACAGGCTTGTTCCTTTAGCAGGGAGAGGCCTCATTGCTTCATACGTGCCCACACATCACAAGTGACAGCAGAAGTGACCTGAATCACTCTTAAAACCAGCCCTTTATTGTTGGTGGCACAAATACAGAACTCAATCATTGAATTCTGGACATGTTTTCTCATAAAAGAATTCTGCATCTCCTGTTTAACATGTCATTAACTCTCTGCAATATCCATACAAGTTTTTAGTTTCAAGCTCTTTTCTAGGTCAGACCTGCAGAAAAGTCCAGCTTCAGAGTTGATACATTCACATAATAATCTGACTTTTTCAGAGGAGTTTCTGGCATTTAACACAATCCTAGTGAAGTGCCCACTGTGTATCCAGCACCCAGCCTGCTGAGTGCTGCTGGAAAGCTGGATCTGCTGATACACCACATTTATTTGAACACCTGGTAGTCTATGACTCCTAATTTTTATAAAGACTTTCTGGCAGTCCATCAGTATCCTCATCTGTTTTGTCTTTTCAGTGTACTAACCAGGCATCTGTGTCTCCATCCTCTTTCCATCTGTAAAACCTGCTCCTCAGAGAGCAGTTCTTACAGACAAGAAGGTCCTGGGTGAAAACACTCTGAACTGATATGTGTTGGCCAGACAGAAAGTTAAAAGGCATTTTAGATTGAGGATAGATAGGAGGTGATCTACTGGGCCCTTTGCAGAAAATGTTGTATTTAGCCTGACTGAGGTTTGAGATATATTTGTCTTTTTTGAAGTGGTTCAGTCGCTCATTTCTGTCAACTACCAACTGTGTCCTTAATTCCACTGAATTAGAAAAGATGTTGCTAAGATCAGCTTTTGGTCTGTATCATTAAAGCATTTTTAAAAGCAATTAAATTGCATACTATTGTGCAAAAAGGTGTAGAGCAGAAATCACCCTGTAGTGTTGTCGTGGAAGAATGATTAATGAGCACCTTTTCCTTTGCTCTGCCTCTTTAAAGTGCTGCTGACTTTTGAAAGGGTGGGTTTGGGGCTGAAAAAAAAAAAAGATGTTGTTGAAAGTCTCCATGCTGGCAGTGGCATTAGCATCTTGTTAAATTGCCAATTACATTTCAACCAGGCTTTTCTTTTGATTTGTTTCTGGTCAGCAGAGACCTGAGTGTGAGGTACAAGGTTTAGGGGCTGCCTGTTGGGTGGTGGAGGTGTGGGACATGTGGGTCATCTCACTTCCCTGCAGCAGATATTGCCCACGTCACACCAGAAAGTTGACATGAGAGTAAGATCAGAATCACTGCTTTGCAGATCTTGTGCCTCTTTTCTCCTCAGACACAGAATTTGTTAGTTAAATTTAGCTCATATGAGCAAACTACACATTAAAATATTGATGAAGATAAATTAAATCACAGATCAGGGAGGCCACAGTCTCCCAACCTCATTTAAAACTTGCTGCCTTGACTTCTCCAGTTTTACCTTAGAAAGCAAAACTTGCTTTTCCTGCAAGCTCCATATTCCGTCCTCACGTCCAGATCAGTGGCTAAGCCCAGATCTGAGCTCAAATAAATAATCTCTGTTCTTGTAGTTTTGATCCAGTGGAGACTGTGACATTTAACTTTTCCTTATGGTAACTAAGGAGACTCCCACAAGCTGATGTCCTACCAACTGCCTTTTGTGCTCGCTCAGCGACAGCCTTGGCTCCGGGATAAGAACATTCCACCCTCGTCTCCAACTTCAGAGCCAGCTTGGGTGGCTTTCAGGGCAATGCGTGGTTTCCAGATGCGCCTGTTCTAATCTGAACACTGACTAGGGACTGACATTTGGTTTTAAATTGGGCTTTTGTGGAAAGGAAGAGCAGGAAAATCACTGCCCAGATCTAGCTCTGGAGCAGAGTTGCAACCTTCGCGTGCCTCAGCTCGATCTGCCTGCAAACAGAGGTGTTTTCCTGCTCCTGCTTCTTTTCAGGAAGCCAATTTGTGGAAAAATGATGCCCTGGGATCAGGACATAACCCTTGGCTACTGTTTCAAACATTTATCCTCTCCCAGATCAAGTGATGCTCCTTGAAGACATTGACTTTCCCCAGCTGTCTATTACCAGCCCCGGGCTGGAGCGATGGGACGTGCACTCCCTAATCCACTTCGGGCAGAATCAGCCAGGTTAGTTTAGACAGCCAGGGACTGCAGGTGAGAGATGGATGACCACGTGGAACTGATTAGGGAGCACTCACACACTCCTGGCTGGTGGCAGGAAGGAAGGAAAAGCTGGACGCTGGGAAAGACTTCAATCAGTTTTGCACTGTGGAGAGAAATACCTTTCCTTAACTTGCACTCTCAGCTACTTTGGAAATCTTCCTTGAGGACAATGTGGACTTGGTGCTAACCATTGTCCTTGCAGTAGCCAAAGAATGAGGAAAATGGGGCTTTCCAGGAAAATTCCTGGCAGCAAGAGCTTCTCTGAATCATTTTACTTTCTCTTTTGATTTTGTTCTTGAAATTCGAGATGATATCTCAAGGATGATCTCTGAAATGGGCGTGAGGATGAATTTTTTTGCAGAGGAGGCATGGAAAGAACTCTCAGGAGGATGATATCAGGGTTTAAAGTGGGGTTAATGACAGGTATTCTGCTGTGGGTGTGGAAGCCAAGAAAAGCTATTCATGGGAGAGCAAGGACACGCAAAGTGTCTAATTATTGGTGAAAGATCAAAGGAAAACAAAAAGCTTAAAAAGCAAAATCTGTTTCTGGAAATGACGTATGGACCTGTGGATGAAGGCTGGCCTCCAGAGAGTAGAACAGAGAGCTGATGGGGATCATCAAAACCTGGGGAGAGATATCAAAAAATATGGAGGAAAGCACTGCCTGTTAATGGTGGAGATTTATGGATCTGTTACAAATCACACTGACCTCATGAAGCACCTTCCTCTCTCCCCAGCACCTCCTTTGCCCTTCCCCTGGGTGTCCTTTCCTTATTAGAAGTTCGTGTTTCTCTCCTCAGTTTCACACATGGGAACACAGTGACAATCAGTGCCACCTGGCTGAGGACTGAGCAATGAGCAGAGTCTGTCCTCTGCCCAGGTCCCAGCCATCCCTGCAGTCCCAGACACAGCCCTCGAGCAGCTCTGCCCTGGATTTCCTTGGGCTCTTGCTTAGTTCCTGGCCCTCAGGAAGATAAAAACCCAGCCCAAAATACATCCCAGTGTGGGAGAGGAGGGTTGTGGAGGGAAGCCAGCCCAGGAGCTGTTATCCCCTACCCACCTCTCCATTTGAGGGTGCCTTTCCCAAATGTCAGGGTGGTTGACAGTCCTGAAGAATAAGGGGCAGAGGAGGTGTTTCCTGTCAGAAAAAAAGGGAGAACAGAAAATATGAGAATGAGTTCATGATGGCAAGGAGTAGGAGGAAGGCAGGAATGAGGAGGTGCCAAGGATCTCCCAGAGACACAGGGAAGTACAGGAGAAAACTCTCCTCCAGCTGCTTCCCTTCAGGCAGGTAAAATATGGGGAATCTCCTATTACAACACATGGTTTTGAATTGCCTGTTGAGTAAATTGTGGTTTTCTCTATCCCCATTACTCTACTGGTAGCTATCACTAATAATACAAATATACAAAATAAATTAATTACAAAAAAAAAACCAACCAAACCTTGTAATGATTTTTCCCTGCTTAAGTTTTCAATTACATCAGCTATCTCATACTCATTAGAAAGACATGAGCCCATATTCATTAAATGCAAAACTAACTTTCCAACAGCAAAAAGGCTTGGGTGAAGAGGGTAATGATTTAATTTTCTTCATTTCAGAGAATTACATCTCTTATCCTGGGGCAATACGTCTGTAAATGCAGACTAAGTGCTGTTTCAGACTCAGTTTAAATTCCTAATTTGGTGGAGCTACTTGGTAGGAAAACCTGAGGTCCAGGCACCCATTTTATCTTTTACATTCTACCACAGCAGTCTAAATGTTAAAATTTTGGAGGATTCCAGAAAATATTCTCAAAAGCAACCATCTTCAGAAATGTGTTTGTCTACATTCTTCTATATTTATCCCTACAAATAGTAACCTGTGTTTATAGAAACACTTCTCTGCCTGACAATTCATACTCATGTCTACTGCAGTGTTTAAAACCTGTGGCATGCAGCTGCTGTTAAAGATGTTCAAGAACTTTCAAAAATCCCAGTGTGTGCATATGCATCCTCAGGTTCCCAGATATTTCTTAAATTGCAGTAAATGTCCATATTTGAGCGTGTAGAAGTGGTTAGTCCCTGTCTGTTGGACAGAAAAGAGCTTTACTTCAGGTGCAAGTAAAACTTCAGAAATTGTGGTAAGAATTTCTTGAATTTGCTTAAACTTGCCTAAGTAAATCAGGTATTTAATTATTTTGAGGTTTTTAGTGTAAATTGCATCTAGATTAGTAAGACTTTTAAAAAAATCTCATGCTGGATGCAAAATGTAACAGCGAATTTTGGATATGTATCTACCTTTATGGAAAACAGTAATTTAAACCAAGACATCATTAGCTGTGTCCTTGGTGTTTTGTCCAGTATTTGTGTGCAAATGTGTGCTGCTTCTTCAGTACATCTTCACTGTGAACCATCTCAGCTGGAGCAAACGAGGGGGTTTCAGCTCCAGAGCAGTTGCAGTGACTGTGGTGAAAGTGTTCATCCAGTGCACCAAGGAGAAATAGCAAAAAAATCTCCTCATTTTGTCTCTGACATTGTGGCTATTCAAGGAACAGTAAAATACTTCTGGGCCCACTCACCTGCTCAACTCATGCATTATAGTCACATAGGAGGATTGAACAATTGCATTCCTAGAAAATATGTTTTTAAACACTGATAAAAGGGGTACAGGAAACACAAAGTGTGGGCCATGCCCCAGACTCACAGAATTTATGACCTACACGAAGTCTGTGCCTCTCCTGTGTCTAGTCATGAGTTATTTTTGGTGTTTATTCATTAAGTGTCTTTGGTGGAGGTGTCTTTGGTAAGTTGAGACCAGAGGAGACAGATCTGTTGTTTAATGGATAACCCTGTTTTGGCACAAGGTGTAGAAACTGTGGTGAAAATGTTCCCAGTTTATAAAAGGCTTCTGAACCAGTCCTGGACAAACCTGTGTGCCTTGGCTCAGCTGTGTGCAGTCTCTCATGACCCCCCTGATCTAAACTCTTCTCCCTTTGTGTGTCCTCAGAGTTAAAACTGTGCCTTTTCTATTTGCCTATTGCTTACTATAGGTGGTCAAGTCACTGGGAAAACCCAGAATTTCCAAAACTCTTGACAGCTTTAGACATATTTTCATTTATTTCTTCAAATATGTGCATGAATTCTAAGAGATAAATCACATTTACTGATTTTTATGGACTGAATCAAATCATAAGTCAAAATGAAAAGTTTTAATGGAAATGTCACAATTGTTTCAGAGAGAAAAATGTGGCCAGAACCAAAAATCCACATTGAAAAGCCACTTGTGTTCAAACAAAAAATCTTTCCTTAGAAAAGCTCCTCAGATCAGGTTCTTCCCACTTGGCTTTCCCTTGTAGCTCTCCAATTTTTTCCACTCCCTGTCCAAACTAATGAAACAGCTGCATTTTTATCAACTGTTCTTTGCACCCCAAAGACAAACACATTTCACTGGAGAGAGAAACAATTTTTATGTACAGTGCCACAGACAAAGCCCTGCTGTAGCATCTGATGGAGGGGCACCACCTGAAATGTGATCTCAGGCCAACAGCTCAGGCTGTATTTTAACATCCCTATATTGCAGTAACATTCCAAACAATATCTAAGTGCAGATATTACTTTCAAGCCAAGTTTTTTCTCTCTCAAAGTTTTCTGCTCTGTTTAATAAAGGAGCAGCCTTGGGTTTCTCATGTCCCTTTTGCTGGTGGTGGCTACAGGGCTCTGCAGGCAGAGCCAGCGAGGGAGCAAAATGTTCTGAGCAGCAGCTCAAAGGAGATTTGGGTTTTCTTCTAAAATCTGGGTCTCTGTTAATGCATAAAGATCAGCTCCATTTCCAAAATAGCTGCACAGGGCTTTGTGAAAGCCATCAAGCACTGGCTGTGAAGTCAGCGCCCAGCATGGACCGAGCCAGGGAGGGGCACCAGGAGCATTTGTTCATTTGGCCTTTTTCTTATTTAGCCATAAAGATAAAATGCCCTCATTCCACTCTAAGCTTATCACAGGGCAAACCAAGCTGGGTAACCACAGCAAGATTTGGCTCCCGTTGATGAAACCTTGGCAAACAAGAGAATTAAAATCCTGTCCACATCCCAAATGTGTGCCCCAGCCTCCATCCTTCAATGCCATTAAACCTGCAACTCGTGGGTTAAACCAGGCAGGTTCTGTGCAGAGATGATCTCTTCAAAGCAGACCAGGACACTCTTCAAGGAGCAACCCTTGATATGATTTCCTAATCATATGTATGATTTCCTAAATGAATATGTTGAGGCTGTTTTTTGGGAGGATTGTGTTCAAATTTAGAGGTGAAATTCTGACTTTCAGCAAAGTCCAGGTTTGATTCTCTGGAGGGAGTCAGGGATTTGCTCAGTGGAGGATGTTATCATATGTGGGGATTAGGGTGAAGGATTTCCTGAAGGGCAGAAAAATATCTCAGAGCTCACCTCCCTGCTCTGTCACAGCCTCCCCAATGGCCTCAGCATCCCCGTGGAGATCCAGATCACAGCTCTCCCTTGGTCTACTGGAAAACACCATCCTGAAAGGCTTTGGCAGAGGAACCACAAGTGAATTTTTAGGCCGTCTGCTTCTCACAACAAAATTAAAATAATGAGGGTAGTAGACCAAAGTCCACCTAAAATTCTGCCAAAGAGCCACCCCCAGAATGGTGGGAGTTCAGGTAAGTGGGTTTTGTGGAAATGGTGTCACGGGTGAATCACACCCTCCTCCCCAGGAGAAGACACCAGTGTGGGTCTGGATGATGGCAGCAGTCTCAGCCTCAGCCACCTGCCCTGAGCTCATGGGGACAGACATGAGGCCATTCTGTGCTCTCTGTTCTAACGAGGACAACCAGCACTTTCCCTTCCCAAACACAAAGTGGTTCTCCCAGGCCAGTTTGCAAACCTCCCCCTTTCACTCCCACAGCCTTACACGACTCTGAGTATTAAAGTTTCACAGCTCCCCCAAACACCTCCTGATTGCTGCAGGAAAGGACACAGGTGTTTCAGGATGGGAGGGATGGAGGGAGGACCACCAGGCACAATTCAAATATAATTTCCAGCCTCTTGCTGGCAATATCCCATGACTTCCACTTCAGCAGTCTTGACACAACCTTGGAGGAGAATCAAGTGAGAAACCCCAAGGCAGCCCATGGGCACTGGGGAGATGGAAGGGTGGAGAGGAGGATGGTGGATGCAGCCTCCCAGCTCCATACTCCACCTCTCCCTGCTGGAGCTGTTCATCCTGGGTTTGAGAAATGAAATGGTGCTGGAAAGGCAGGCAAGCAGCAATTGTAATTTCTTTAAAAGTTGCTTCCTGTGATTCAGGGCGGTCACTTGGCATTTATTGCAGCCTAAAGTATGAAGTGAATTTTGGCACGCAGGCCTGTGACTAGAGGATGGGATATTTCTCCTAGTTAGAAACCAATCCTTAGGTCTGCAGTGGCAGCTTTTTCTCTGTGTGCTGGTTGTAAATCTTGGTGGAAGCAGTGCAAGTTGGGAAAGAGCAGAAGCAAGTCCATTCCGTGCTGCATTTTTGGAACTAAGCTCATATTTTAATTGTGCTTATTTTGGATTACTACTGTTCAATAGAGCAGGGGAGAGACAGGATTTGCAGGGAAATCCTGCAGGAGCAGCTTCCAAGTGACCGCCGAAGTCTGAATTGTGCCAGTTAATTCCAGGAAGCTTCATCTTCTTCACCAGCATGACTCATGAGCTAACTTCTAAATAGCACCTGAGATATTTAATAATATAAATTATAAGTCCTGGATTTTGCAACTGACAGCAAAAAGGAAAGCTGCCATCTGACTCTGGAAACCCAAAGGGTATCCCCAGATGTCAGCTGGACCCCGCAGAGCTGCATTTGCCAGCAGCCGCAGGGTATCCCAAATTAATGCTGTGACACAAACACAGGAGCTATGTGAACATGTTGCATTGTCACATTGGGCTAGTTTTGCAGAAACATCTTTCTTTCAGACTCACCCAAAGTCTCAGCACTCTACGTGATTTTAAGTACAATGATTTTTCTGTCAAAAATAAACTTTGCTCTCGAAATAATTAGCACATCATCCGTTGGAAGTAAGCCTCGTCTGGAGTGAAAGAATGGAGTTATGTGGGTTATTTTTAAATAGCACAACAATAAATGCCAGAGAAAAAAATATTGCTTAAATTATTTACATTATTTACACTATTCTTCTGAACGGCATCTTCAAAAACATGTTTTTAAAAAATGGCATTATTAATTGAGGGGTTTTTTTGAAGAGGATTTTTGAAGTTTTTGGAAGGATGGTTAAATACTGGAAATGACCTCAAAACAGATCACTGAGTTATTTGTCATTTGACTGGGTTTCAGATCATGTGCAGAGTTTGGCCCACTGCAAGTGCCTTCCTGGGGTGGTGAGCTTCTCCTCACAAGTGCAGATCCAGGGCAGTCAGACTTCAATAATGTGGGGACTCAACCATCTGTCCCCAAACAAATCGACTTACAGCCTGATTCCCGGCCCACCCTGGGGGTCATTTACTCCTGTGAGTAGCCCAAACACCTCTCCTCATGCACGCAGGGCATGGAAGGGGGTCACACGGGCAGACCCATGGAAACTGGGTGAGGGACAGTGCTGAACCCGCCAGGGCTTCACCCCATGGCTGACACCCATCAGCAGGGTCTGAAGGCTTCAGCACGGGGTTTTCTGGTGGAAACAATAATTCCAAAGCTCAAACCTCATCCCCTTGGTTTATAAACCCCAAATCCCTTCTGTATGCCCTGGATGAAGGTTGGCTTTGGGGGGCACCTCCACCTGTGCCCCTTCTGTGAGGAGGGAAGGACGAGGGATGTGGGGAGAGATCAGGCCCGAGCTCTGCGCCGAAGCCTGACCCTTTGTTTCGGCGGTGTCTCTGTTGGTGACAGATGGTGATGCTGTCCTGGTGAATTTGTTACCTTCTCGATGACATGCAATATGTCTGCATCCTGACAGTGAGAGGAGAGACTCCAGCTGTCCCTCCAGTAATTGACAGCAAGGAGCTGTTTTCACTTTTGACAGAGCTAAGAAGCATTAGCATCATATTGGCTACTAGGAGGGGTTTTATTATTATGTTTATCATCTGAGAAAAGTCATTGTGATGTGGGACTGGGTGGGTTTTTTTTACTCCTGCAGCCGCCAGCTCCTCACATTGCAAACTGTCGCATGCTCCAGCGGAAAAGAAAGGGGAGGAAATCTGGGCTCCGGGCACCTCATCCCCAAACGAGCCTCACTTCTCTCACACTGATGGAAATGACAAAATCCCACCTTTTTTCTTCTGAAGCAGTGGGGGAGGCAGGAAAGGAAGGACTGTTTTAGGGCAATGAAAGTGCAGAAAATGAAGCTAGAGGTCCTGTCCTGCTTCTTGCATGCCTGGTGCCTGCTGAAGTCGCTGCTCACTGACAGAGTTTGGGTCACATCCTCTGCTCTTTGGAAAGAGAAATAATCATGTTTTTCCATGGGTTTTAGGCTCTGCTGACTGGCATTCTGGATGATTTATGTCCAGTTTGCATCCCTTTCACTCTTCCTAGCTCGCACACTTACCCCTCACTAGCAATAAAGGGCACCTCTCCCATCCCCTCATGGACTCTGCTGCAGTCTTCACTCTATAATCAGTCCTTAATAAGATTGGGCCAGTAAAATCAACTCCGAGCACATAAGTCACACAGACATCCATACAACAAAGATTCCTCCCTAAATTAGATTTGAGCTGACCTAAAACAAAGGTTGGGTCTCACTGCAGATCCAGCAAAGCTACTGAGACAAGCAGTCGCTTCAGAAGAGCTGGATATTTCCTTTTGGTCCTAACAGTTGTAGTTCCCTGGCTGGAAACCACACATTGTCACACTCCTGAAATTATATCAGAGGAAATAATGAATTTATTCAGAGTATTAACACAATCCTATCAATTCTCCCCTTGTTTTCTCCCAGACAGAGATGAGGGTCTACGATGATTTTGGGCCACTCTTATGTCTCATGGGTTTGTGTAGCACATACACACAGGGGATATGGATCCTGTACCAGAGGGTGTTGATATCAGACACGGGTGTTTCATGCTGGATTAATGAAAATCTAAGCATGAGAAAGCAAATGCAGCCCAGCAAATCTCAAAAGGAAGGTTTCACCTGACAGGGCAACCAGCCCTGCACTGCTTCCATATTTTCTGGCCCATGGAGTGGGGTGTAAGCACAGACAGTGCAACACACACAGGTTCCTGGGACAGGTGGGGGAGGTCATGGATTCAAGAAGAACCCAAACTTCAGCTATCTGTGGCCACAGACCATTTGTTCACTCCTCGTCTCAAACTATTTCAAGACTGGGCATAATATGTGAATATTAAGTGCCACTATTTTCACCATAACATGTGAATTTAGAAATCCCCAGAGAATTTTTAAAATCTCTAAAATTACTCCTGTTGATTTCTGAAGAAAAAATAGTATGGGGGGGAAAAAAACCAGTTCTGCCAGGTTTATAATAAGTCCTTCAAATTTTATGGAGATACAGGTCTGAATATTACTGTGAAGATCATATCCACAACCAGGTCCTCTGTGAAAACAAATCTACAAAGTAAAAAAAAAAGCCAGAAATATTTGTCAGCTCTGATTTATTATCAATCCAGGCATTTTAACAATGGCTACTACAATATTTTGCCAGTTTCTCCAAATGAGGATTGATTTTTAAGTCTCATTGAATACCTTTGTTGAAAGGTCCTTTCCCCAGACTGCTTTAAATATGCAAGCATAGCACTCTGCTGCGAGGCTGTTTGTGCTGACTAAATTCAGAACTTATCGATCTCAAAGCATGGCACTGACCTCAGAAATTAGCTGGCTGGGGAGCAGCATCAAACTCCTAAACTCGGATCGGTGCTGACACAAATGCGTGACAAAACCCAAGCCAAGTCAGAGCTGAGCAAAAAGCCCAATTGCTGGTCCTGGTCTGGGGCCAACATCTTGACTCATGCCTTGGACCAGAGTTTGGAGGAGGGTGAGTTTTCCTGCCCAGCCTTTTCATTCAGTAATTCCTGAGATCCAGTAAAAGAAATGCACATACCCCTGTCTGTGCATGGAGAGAGGAATGAGTGCATTTGGGCTGAGGGGCTGGAACCAGGATCTGCCCAGGGATGCAGAGCCTCTGGAAAACTCACTGCATTTAAGGGAGCACCAGATGCTTTAGGAGTGAGGTAGATGGGTGCCATGGAAAGCCCATGCTGTCTGTCACACGTCTTTATGATGGTATTAAATTATTCCTGTTTCTTTCAATACTGTGCTATGCACTGCACCATCCAGGTTCCAGTTGAGAAAGAGGGTGAGGGAGAGGATATGGGACTGAGAGCAAAGGGGGGAATCCACAGCATAAACCAGTATTTGTCAGAAATGGGAGTAATTGCTGCTCTTTGGTGTGATTTATTGAGGTAACAAAGGTTAATAACAATGCCACTCAATCAGTTTATTCTATTCATTTTCATGTCATTACAACGTATCAGGCACGGTGCATGTTGCAGCTGGGGTAAGGACTGAGAGATGCTCCTGTCTTCCTGCTGACCACCAAAGCCCCTCTCCAGGGTGGGCTGGGGGCTTGCAGCCAGGCTGGAGTGTGTCCATGCAGGGTGGGCATCACAGCCATCAAAGGACTCCTCACTCTTTGCATCCCTGAGACCTGAAATTTCGAATAAATTAAAGGGAGAGTTAGCACGAGAAGTTAGCACAGGGCCAACTTATCAGAGCGGTGCTGTGCTGGAAGCTTGTAGGAGTGAGGGCAGGGGTGGGCAGTGAGGGGGTGGAAGCAGCCTGCGGCAGCAGATATCCCCACAGGATGCCTGAGGGATGGACCAGGCTTCTGTGGGAAGAGTGGGTAATGCAAAGGAGCCGTCTGTCATGCAAATGGAGAGGCAAGAGTGTTCCTGAGAGAGATCCTGGTGGCTCTGGGGGGTGGGGAAGGCTTTCTAGAGGGATAGCCACCTGCAAGGGGAGCAGGAGGAGGGGCAGGAAGGGGAGCAGAGAAGGTTGGGATGACTTTGTTGTTCTGTTCAGGATTTGGCAAAAGCCAGAAATGACTGAGAATTCTGAAACTGAAGGAGGCTGGCATTACAAATTACTGTTGTAATGAGCCTCTGCAACCCAAACCCTCACCTGGTTGCCCCCACCCACATGAATTTGTATTTATGGTGTAGGGATCTAAAACGTGTTTCATGCTGAGCCCTCATTTATCAGTAGCTTTCACTGAAAACTGATTGCCATGATCTTTTACTGCAAAGAACTATTTTAGCTGATCTCAGTATCTTCTTTGGGCTTGTAGAAGTCATCAAGGCTTGGAAATTTAATGGCAGTAGGACTCCCTGCTCTTCAGGAGTCAGGGGTTACTGCTGAGTTTTGTGCAAAGTACTGCACTAGCTGCAGAGGCCCAGAGTTTCCAGAGTGGCTCAACAACCACAGCTCCCTGCAGGCTGAAGCTTTTCCACAAATCATTCAGTGCTGCAAGAAATCCACCAGATCTTTTTCCCCAACCCTGAGTATCAGTGTCCACACATGGTTCATCTGCACACACAACCATACAGATCTCCTCTGGCAGGCTCAGCCCAGATCCATCCTTCTCTTAACCAGCACCCAAACACCTCCAACCTTCAAACCCTCACGGCTCAAAGCCCCCACACGGACGGTGCAATTTGTGTGAGAGAGGGTTAAAGAAAACCCAACATCTTGCTGCAGATCATCCCTCCCTTCCACCCACTTCGGTGCTGGCAGTCTCACTCTGTTCTTTCATCCAAGTGGGCATCAGCACCAGCCCCACATTCATAAGTGTCAAGAGGTGTTGATGCATACGGCAGTCGGCTGCTTTTGCCCACCCCGGAGACTAAAATGCCTCGCACCTCCACTCGGCTGCTGGGACTTGGCTGGCTGTCAGATTTTAATTTTTAGAAGGACTTTGAAATTTTTCCAGCTCTCTCTCTCTCTCCCTCTCTCTCTCTCTCTCTCTCTCTCTGCTGTTTTTCACTGCTCGCTCAGGGAGGTACCTGGGCTGCTTTGTTCTCAGAAATGCATTGGTCAATTAGCAGTCTCGAGCTATGGCAAATGCTGCTTTTTTATATTCTGACCAATCTCAGCTCCTGTTCTAAGGTTTGAAATGGGCAGCAAAGGACAACAACATCTCAAAGTCCTACTAAATTGTCCATCTAAATGCTCCTGCTACAGGGAAAGGATGTGGATAGAGTTAGATGGAAAATGGCAGAGAGAAACCTTCACCTACCCTGGTCAAAGTCCTAGTGCTGATGGTGGAGCAGTCAGCTCACATGTCAGCCTAGACCCCAGCTGTTCAAAAGAGGTGTTTTCACTCAGAAATCTGCCTGCTGCAAGATTCCAGAGGACTATGGCAGCTTTCGGTATTGAAAGAATTTTTGGTGTGGATGAAAATTTCTTCAGAATTTTTTTGAGTACTTTGCAAGTCCTTGAGTATTTTCTTGATGTCTTGTAACCCTTTGGGGACAGGCCATCAGGGTGCATGCTTGGTGATATCTCACTCGTGTCAGGAGCCCATGGAGGAAAACTGGGTCCAGGTAGCACTGCCTGGCTTGGGACTGAGGGCAGAGGTGAGAGCTGTATGGAGACCCAGAACTCAGCCAGGAGGAGTTTGGCACATAACCCAGCAAAGAGCTCTGTGCTTTTACAGCCATCTCAGCTAGCTCATCTAAATCTTGATCTGTAGGTTTTTGCTTCTTTGAGGTACTGGCAGAATTTTGTGACCAGATCCAAAGTTGTCTGAAGAATCAAGGTTTTAGCTCTTCTAATGGAAAAAGAAGTCTCTCAGTAGTTTTCAAACACATGGGGTTGTGAAAGGCTGGGGCACAGTCCAGGGCTAGCAGCATTAATCCATGAGGTGCTAGCACCAGAGATCTCTAGAACGGATGGCAGAAATCAGCTCACAAATGTTTCACTCACCCATCAGCCCAAAGCAGACCCATGACCTCGTGCTGCTGGAGGGTCCCAAACTGCACTGATGCCACCAGGCTTACAGTGCCACTAAACCAGCCTGTGACACACTGGGTGGGATTCAGTTGCCTGAACATCACTGTCTCCAACTTCAGGGCTCAGGACTGGACTAAGGGCTCCTTAGTGGTGCATCTGCCAGTTCCTCAAGGATGACTTGGTTACACTACAGAGTCTAAAATAGCCCTAAACCTTCATGTTTGGAAAGCTGAATGCAGGTGAAGGAGCATGGAGAATCATGGGACAGCAGGGATGAGGACTGAGAAGTCTCTTGGGGCTGGAGCATGCTGCTAAATTTGCTTTGATGTGGTCTTTTCTTTGGTTTAGGTCTTTTCCAACGTTGCTTTTGGATCTTTGTGTGTTTCTTTCCTTTCTGCACTGCTGTGATACATTTTCCTTCAGATACCTTCAATTTCTCCAGAGAGAGGAGAAGTCCTTTTACTTTAACCTCATGGCAGCTCTCAGCCTCTAAAACACATCTGCAGATATATGTTTGCCTTTCCTTTAGTAGGGAAGTACAAAATTTCTCTGTCCCCTTCCAGATCCTGCAGCCCTTGTGTTTGAAGAGGACCTTGGGCTAGAGCAGGATGAGTCCTGCTGACCCAAGCTCAGCTCAGGAATCGCTGGGTTCCCCCTGGCCCTCCCCCATCTTGTAACATCAAGGTCTTTCTTCTTTGTAGCAAGGTTAGGCTCTATATGTCTTAACCATATGCCCCAAGTGGGGAATTCATTAACATTCATTATGCATTCATAAGAAACAAACGGGCAGAGGAGCGGGAGGAATTGCAGCTCCTCTCAGCTGCTCCTTCACACCCGGCGTGGAGGGAGGGGCACCGGCCCTCGCCAGCCTCCTCCTGCTGGAACCACTGATTGTCCTGGCACCACTGACCATCCCTGCACCACTGACCACCCTGGCACACCCATCCTTGCACCACTGACACCCCAGCACCACTGACCACCCTGGCACCACTGACCACCCTGGCATGACTGATTGTCCTGGCACCACTGACCACCTTTGCACCACTGACCACCCTGGCACTGCTCATTGCCCTGGCACCACTGACCACCCCTGACACCACTGACCACCCTGGCACCACTGACCATCCTTGCACACCCATTCTTGCACTGCTGGCCACCCTTGCACGCCCACCTTTGCACACACTTCCCACACCAGCAGCTGATTTCCAGGTTCCCAGCTGACAAGCCCCATCCGCCTGCACGAGTTCCCCGTCGGTTCATTTAACTCTACAACATAAGCTGATTATGGAGGGAAATGGCTGAAGCATAAATCTGGCTTCCTTTTTTTTTTTTTCTCTCCCTTTTTTATCCCCCTTGGTGGTATCACCTTGCTCCCCTCCCCTGCTTCACTTCCGTTTGTTCCCTGTGCAGGGAAGCCAAGGCAGACGGATGCAGGCCCCGCCATCCCCCAGGATCTAGGGCATCCCTGCCCTAGAAGGGGGGGGTGGGGGGCTGGGGGGAAAGAAAAGGAAATCTTGATGATATCAAATATTTTTCACTGTTTCACAGACACAGAGAGAGAGTCAGCTCAATCCTTAACTGCAATTGATATCTGTGTGAGAGTTTTGGTCAAAATAAAGCCAAGCACACACACTGTCACAGGCTGATGTCCCAACACACGGTGACACAGAGACTGTCACCCAGCTCTTGGTTCTCACCAGTGCAAAGACACCCTTGCCTCAAAGTCACCAGTGCTATAGCAATAGCATTTGTGGGTTATTTTTTATTTTATCCCTCCTCTTCACTTACAAATAACCAGAAGATTTCTGGCTACTTCTGGCTACCTATTACATGTGTCTTGAAGACACATGTAATAGGTAGGAGAGTGCTGAAATGAGCTCTGCTTCATGTCTAAGGAGCTTGAGGACTGGATTCAGCACTTCTCTGGCAAGTCTCCTTAAATGTGGTGAGGAACACCCACCCAAAACTGTCTGGGGGGAGAGGTGGCTTCCAAAAAGCTCCTAAAGAGCAACACAGAGCGCTCTGTCTCTGTCCATGGTCTCCCAGCTTGTTTTGGCTCGTCCTTTCAGAGTGATCTGGACCCATTTCAGTCTCCTCTGACAAAGCCCAACCTCTGGAGCAGGCAAACCCTGCTAATGCTGTCACCTGCTACTCTGACAGTTTTTTTCAGTAAATCTACTGAGCAAATCTAGAAATCCAATGAGGGGAAAAATTTACAAATCTCATCTGACATATTCAGAAATAAATTCCTGGTGGCTTTGGTGCCTGAGCACTGTCTGGGACCCCTCTGTGATGAAGAGCAGCTCTGGGCTGCAGCAGCTCCTGTTCTGTGCTGTGCTGAGCTAAACTGAACTGTACTGAGCTGTACTGAGCTGTACTGAGCTGAGCTGTGCTGAGCTGTGCTGGGCTGAGCTGACCTGACCTGTACTGGGCTGTACTGAGCTGTACTGAGCTGAGCTGTGCTGAGCTGTGCTGGGCTGTGCTGAGCTGTGCTGAGCTGTGCTGGGCTGTGCTGAGCTGTGCTGTGCTGAACTGTGCTGTGCTGGGCTGTGCTGAGCTGAACTGTACTGAGCTGTACTGAGCTGAGCTTTGCTGGGATGAGCTGTACTGAGCTGTGCTGAGCTGTGCTGGGCTGGGCTGTGCTGTGCTAAACTGTGCTGTACTGAGCTGTGCTGTACTGAGCTGAGCTGTGCTGGGCTGAGCTGTACTGAGCTGTGCTGAGCTGTGCTGAGCTGTGCTGTGCTGTACTGAGCTATACTGAACTATACTGAGCTGTGCTGAGCTGAGCTTTGCTGATCTGTGCTGTGCTGAGCTGTGCCGAGCTGTACTGAGCTGAGCTGAGCTGAACTGTACTGAGCTGAGCTGTACTGGGCTGTGCTGAGCTGTGCTGAGCTTTGCTGAGCTGAGCTGTGCCGCTGGGAAGCCTGACTTGCCTCCTGGTGGAAGGTCTCATTACAGCAGCGAGACTTTCCAGCTCCAGGAGCTTTGCAAAAAGCAGGACATGAGCTGCAGCCACCTTCAGAGGAGCCTGACAGGGAGGGAGTGATGCTCCCCCAGAGGGAAGCAGTCACTGCACGGCCCAGCCCCATGAGCACCACCTTGGATTATGGGCTGTGGGAATGGCATGTCCATGTCACATTCATGGGCATCTCCCAAACCAGCAAAATGAAAGAGCCCATGGCCCTGGGAAGCAGTGAATATCTGCTGCATTAGTGGTGCTGCAGCTCTCCCCATAGATCTTCTTTTGGACAATGGAATCTTATGGAATGTCTCCTACAACAGCAAAAAAAAAATTGCTTATGTGATTTTATCCTGCTGAGTGAGGGCAGCACCAAGCCCACAGGTTCTGAGGAAGGCTGTGTTTGGACTTCAGTGCCTGGCTGAACTTGCAGATTACTAATAGGAAAGTTCACATGATCCTCAAGCAGCTGGAAGACTTTGAAATCTATTTTTTTTAAGTGATGAAAGCAGAGGTTTTCCTTCCTGCATCACAGTGACACAGGCAGAGCTGTGCACCCATCCTCCTGTCCTCGCTTCTTGGTGATTCCCCTCTTTTGCTGCTTTCTCCTTGCAGTTAGGTCTTCTTTTCTTTTTGTTTGGTTTGAGTTTTTTAGAATGAAACAAACTAAATCTCTGTCCTGAAGGGAACTTTAAATGTTTGGTAACTGCTGATATCCATAAAACTGTACCCAGTCCACGACTGTTGCTGCCTACCTGCCTCTCCATCCCTGGAAGGGCAGTGAGGCAGGGAGCAGGGATCTGCCTTGCACGGAGCCACTCTCCAAACAAACACCAAATCAGAGCAGTGTGGCCCCCTCATTAGCAGTCAAACATCAAGGACCTTCATGCAGCAAAATTAACTATTTTTTGTAGGGTGTTTAACAAAAGAAGAGATACTAATGAGGTTAGTTAAAGGGTGGCCCTCTTTCATTAGCTCTGCTGGGCTAAGTCTGCCAGAGAGGAACTATCAAGAAGATTGCTTTTTTTAATTACTCTGTTAATTGATATAAAACAAAAAGGACGCAGATTAGTTGCATGCAATTAGCAAATTAATTCTTGGCAATTACAGACTTAATAATGGAGTACTTTTGCTGCTGTGTGTTGGATTCTGTGGCCTACATTCATTGCCTGTATGAGCTGAATAATTTTTTTTTTTTGAAAAAGAACAAGAGTTAAATATAGACATGTACACATTTCCTTGGAATTCTCTCAATAGAATGATGAGGAAGATAAAGTGCATTTTTCATCTTTGACACAGCAGTGCCTCATAGCATCTGTATTGTTGACACTGAAGCCTAAGGTGATGTGTAAGACAGCTCTGCCTTCTTGCCTGGTTCTGATTCCTGTGCTTGTGAGCTCAGTGAGACAAGTTAGGCACAAGTTTCGGTCCCTTTCTGAATGGGGCCAATGGGCAGGAATATTGGAAATCAGGTCCTTAGGGTCTAACCTCAATCTAGGACTCTTCCCAGGCTGCAGCACTCTGGAGGATCAAGTAGGCTGAAAAATACCCCAAATCTCCTTGAAAAGTCACGGGTTTGGGGTGGCTGCTGTTGAATGATTACAGCAGAATAATGATGATGGCAAATTCCCTTTGTGACACAGGGTTGCCTCCTGGCAGTAGGATGCTCTTCCCTGTCCTGGGCACAGGAGGAGGAGGAGTTTAAAGGCTGGTGGGCAGAGAGGCCTCTGGTTGCTCCTAGCTGCTGACCTCGTGTGTGCAGGACATTGGGATGGAGAGACAATGGTATAACCCTATCCAAGGGAATCAGCACAGAGACTGAGATACCTCACTCTGCTTGACCCCAGACTGGGGGAATTTGATATTATTTAGCATTCAGCCTGAGTGACCCCTCTGCAAAACCACCTGGCAGGTTACAGGGCTTTGGAAGAGGAGGAGGAAGCAAAGCAGGTGGGAATACTTACTCTGGTATCTGCCCCAGTGTAGAGGAGCTGGGCATTTCCACAATCCACAATGGCAGCAAGCAACTTATCCGTGCCCAGGAAACTCCTCCTCTCCTCTCCTCTCCTCTCCTCTCCTCTCCCCGTTTTTTCTCCACCTGTGCATTTTCATTCCAAGTGAACTCACAGAGAAGACAATGGTCACATCCATTGCTTTGCTCATATTGCTTTCCAATATTTTTATTTTACTCCAGGCCAATCCATGTGTTTTTGCAGACTAGTAGCAGGCAAGCAGGGACTGGGGGCAGGAAGGGTCTTGGCAATAAGACTCCCACACACACATAAGGGAAAGCACATGGAAATGTTAAATACAGAGAAGTTTGGAGGGGAGAAAGGATTTTCTCCCTGACTTCAGTCTGCTGGGGATCCTCATTCTGGTCTATATTTGGAGAGAACCTAGCACAGCAAAGGTGCCTGACAGACCTCCTGCTCCTTTTTTTTTTCTTTTTCAGTCAAATCAGGATTAGCATTAGGGATTCTTTATTTGGATTGGGAAATGTCAGTGAGGCTGTCTGGCAGCACAGGTTACAGAGAGGCAGTGAACAAAGTTTACATCCAGTGAGATTAATTTACACCCTGCAATAGTGGCTGTATGCTCCATGTTTCCCACTGACTCCAACCTTTCCTGGGTATATCAGTTCCTCTGGTCACTGTCAAGGACTCAAAAATGTTGAGAGACCTTATTCTGCTGGGTAATTGCTTTGATTCCATAGATTAAATTAGTGAAAATAGACACTGAACACTTTATTAGTGCATCTATTTCTTCCTGTACAAACCCTCCTCTTGTAAAAGGGGGGGAATGAGACCCTTTGCAGGGAAAGACCATGCAGGGATGTGTGCAATGGGAAGGCACAGGGAATCTCCCATGGGAGCAAACAGCCTTGCAGGGTTTCACTGCAGGGAGCATGAGGCTTCCCACAGCCATGCATCTCCCTTCAGCTATTTCAGAGCTTCCCAGGCTGAAATCTGCCTTTAAATCTCTATTTGCACATTACCTGTTTAATTTCATTGTTACTGTTCAGCTCATAGTAACAACGCTGGTTTTTTCCTTTAACCCATCCCTTTTGCTGTTAGCTGCTATCAGGAGTTTTTTGACAAGAATATCTATTTTTCATGCATACAAACCAGCCTGTTTCCATCTCACTTCTTCTAAAACCTTTTGACTACTTTTTAAACCTGAAAATATTGGACCCACCCAAAGTGACGCTCAGGCAAGCAAGAAGATAATTTGATGCATCCAGTGTTTTGCTTCACATGAGTTCTCAGTATTGACAGGGAGGAAAAAACTGCGAAGGGAATAGATCAGACTTGCTCTTAAAGATCTCTTAAAGAAGAAAATAAGCAGCAGCCAATAATTAGATTGTTTTCTTTCAGCACCCAAGCCCAGAGTTTATTTGCAAAGCAGTTTCTCAAAGAGTGGTTTAGCAATGAATTGCTGATTAGTTTGGTCACAAGGAACAGGCTGAAGCACCTGCAGAGATGCAGTTGGCTGGGAAGTGTCAGCACAAGGATGTGGATGTAGCCTGAGGATCAGATCCTGCCCCATTCTCCACTCCAGCCAGTCTCTCCAACCTGGAGCGGGTTGTGACCCTCAGCATTTTGCTTCCCTACGGATGCAGAACCCCAGATCAGAGACCTCTAAAGCCATAAAAACCCTCCACTGAAAATTCAGCCATGACTGAGGTGCAGGGAGAGCACAGGACTGAGCTGGGACCTGGCCCTGAATCTTCCTGGAGAAATTGCTTCAGGCAGAGCCACCAGTGCCACCCAGCATCTCTGTCCTCCCCCCAGCCCTAATGTCTTTTCCCCTTCACATTGGGGAAATTCTACTTTGGAGGCTGTTGGGTGGGGGGTTTTGGGGATTCAGCCATGCAGGAAGGCAGTTTGCTGCCTCCTGCTTTAATTTGGGAACATTTTCTCTTCCCTCTTCTCACTTGTCTTTAGTGCCCAGCAAAGCCCAGCTTTTGCTTGGGATATATTCCTTCCAATTTATCCAAGGTTCCAAGGGGAATTATGCCATGTAAATGTCCTCTTTTCACCACTATTCCTTTCCTGTGAAACATGTGCCTTGCTTTAATTTTTTTTCCTTACATGAGATCTCTTGTTCATTTTTTTGCTCCCCCCTTGCTGCGGCTGCTTCTCCTGCTGGTGCTGCATTGCTGGTTGCCAGAGAAATGTTTTTTTTTCACTTTTATTGTAATTTATTGATTCCCCCCCCCCCCCCCTGCTTATGGGCCCAGAATCTTTTGCTTCTAGCAAACGAGGCACCAGGCATTAACAACACACTGTATGCAACTTAAAGAGCTAAAATGAGGAGGGCATGCCCATGTCACACACAGCCAGTGAGAACATGAGAGGGCCTGAGCCACAAAACAGAAGCCAGCCAGCAGCGTTGTCTGTCTGACTTTTCCCTCTCCTCCCACACACAGGGGACATTTCTTCTCACACTTCTGAGGGTTTTCTGCCTCCCCTGCTACCTGGCTCCATAGCCAGCAGTCCTGCCTGTTCCCCTCTCCATGTGTAAATGGGTTGTGATTTGTTGGATTCAACCACTGCTTCCTCTCCAGAGGCTGTGGGAAGGAAAGCCATGAGCATTAACTTCAAGGAGTTTGCACCATCTTGTCTGTTCCTGATGTAACTCCCTCCTGGCCAATGCTCACTGTCCTTAGGGAGAACTTTAATTGTTATTTTCAGGGAATCTCTATGGAACTGGAGGGATTTCTTTCCCCTGCAGCTCTTTCTCAGTGTACCATGGAGCTATATCCCCCTTTCCCTGACCTATTTGATTTTCACTCCCCATTGTGAAGAGCAATCCCCACGCATGCCAAGATCTCCATGCAATGATGTGGGAGGGCACAATCTTCTCCATTGCCATTATCTGTGGTCCTGGTTAACTGAGATTATGTTTTCTCCAACAAATCCCATTGGCTTCAGAGTTGCATGGGTAGAGATCTTATAAAACACAGATTTTGGGGGACTAAAGTGTGCTAAATCTGTCCCCAGGGATCTCTTCTGAGCTGATATATTTTCAGAGACCTCCATTTGTAGAAAACATGGCACACAGACTGGACAATACCTTGCTACAATGCAAAATATGTTTGGCATTGATTTAAATGAGAAACACAAAATTTATTCAAATATTTCAGTGGATAGTGTCACCTTTGTACCCAGCTGCCCACCCACAGGTCCCTCCTGCCACTCTCACCTCCCACCTCCAGTCTCTCGACACAACATCACCTATGTGTGCAGCAAGAAAGGAATTGCATCTGTTAGTGCCCAATAATGTTTAGGACAAAAGTCTTCCATAAGGAGTTTTTTGGGGTTTTAAGCTGAGAAAAACCCTTGTGGAACAGAATGCTGCTCTGGGGCTGAGTCTCCTCAGCACTGTCATAGTAACAATTATTTATATGTTGTTTTTACCAGGTTTTTTTTTTTTCCCCTGACTGCAGGACTGAAAAATAAAAACAAAACCACAAGCCAACATTTAAAGTATCAGCATCTTTTTTTGCAGATTTATTTTTTCACATACACAAACCTTCAGAGACAGAAAGATGCATTTGCCAGCTCATAAAGATATACATTAGCCTTCATAAGTACAGGTTCAAGAAGTTGTGTTGGATCCTCCAAGTTTTTCTTACACCTACGACCATATTTCATCAATAAATTTGCTATCTAGACAGTACACAAAACTAAAATTGGACCAGCAGCTGACAGCCTGGGGACTGAGCTAGGGACTGTCAGAACTGGCAGTGTTTGCTAATTGAGTTAAAAGAAAAGATATCCTTTTTCTTAACTGGGGGAGTCTGACACATTTTCTGGGGTTATGGAAAAAGGGACAAACACACACAAACCCCAAACATTTGCCAAAGGATCTCTTTGTAAGCAGCAAGAGGTGCTCGGATTCAGGTACTGGTTCAGAGTGTGTTATTTGCTTTCTCACAGTCAATAGGCAATCGTAGATGACAACAAAATATTGGATCTCGCCTGCAGCACCGTGGAGCCTTTTTCTTTAATGTGCCAGCACTGAGAAAGAAACTTCCACAAGTTGTGCAAATCACTGCTGGTCAAACGAAAACTTCGCTGTAGCATGAAATGCGAAGTGGCACCTTAGATACAACTAATGGAGCTATCATGGGCCTAAAAGTAGCTCTCAGGGCACCTCAAAGGGATTTGTTTCTTCCCTTTCAGCCTCCCTGTCTTGCAGGGACATTTTTCATTGCCTGTCTCTGAGTCCCCACTTGGGCTCGCTGTTAATCATCAGGCGCTGGGACTTCCAGGCATGTGGGAGCATGCTTGGAGGGAGCTTGGACAATGCATCATCTCAGGTGGGGATAATCCTGGGCTCATTATGACCTTGGGTTTGCTGCAGAGAAAAATACTGTCCAGGAGGGTTTGGGGATCTGCTTTTGGCAGCAGAGTTCAGCTCAGGCAAGGGATGGGGAGTGCTGAAGCAGCCTCTGCCTCTGAACCAAGGGCAAAGGATGGAGTCCAGCCACACTCCCACATCCAGGTCCAAACTGCTCCAAAAACACTGGATGTGGCATGACAAGCTCACAGCCCATCTTTAATATGCCAGAGGCCCCTTCATAAGGAGAAGAACCTGATTGTGGAAATGGGAGCGGAAACATCATTACGTTTTCAGAGTAATGAGCTTGGCCCCCACCCTGTAGCTAATTAAAACTGTGGAAGTCTTATTTCAGCTGTAATCAACCTAGATCTTAGCTACAAGCACAGCAAATATTTTTTCAGTGTATGTGGCTTTGCTTTTTTGTTGGTATGTGAGGAGGGCAGGAGGCAGTGTCTTCTTCCATGGCAGGAGCTGTTTTGAGCTTATTCCTTGACCATGCAGGGGATGTGGTTCCTGCAGGGACAAACACAGCCCTTCTGTGTTTATTTAGAGACAGTTACCAAACACAGAGATATTTCAGTGCTTGGGGTTTTCAGCCTGATCTAGGATGAGCAGCTATCTTAAACATAATAATCAAAAAGGTAGAAAAAACAGGTAACTCGTCTCGCTTGAGCTTTAAATACGAATTGGTTCAAATTTTAGTTATGTCGTTTCTTATTTCATTCGTGTTGCCTGTTCTCCCCAGCTGAGCCACATTAATGCAGAGATTGAGATCCCCTTCCCAGCATCTCTAAATGGATGGAGGAATCCTCCTGAGGCAAATGCGAGGTGAAGATGTGTAAGAAAAACTTCAATTTAGTATTCTAATAAGAATTAGGCGTCCAGATTTCTTTAACAGCTTTGCAATATCAGATGTGAAGCACAAAGGGATCTTCTCCCTAGCTCAGGGGCATGGCACATTCTGTGGACCACACACAGAAGAACTGCTCTGGCCTTCCCCACTCTCAGCAAATTATGGTTTCCTACTTCAAAAGCTCTGAATTATATTTATATCACAAAATACAGAGTTGTGGGAAAAAACCCCGATCCTTCAGAAAGCTGCAGTCCTGGCAGGCGGGCAGATGCTGCGTGTGCTAATAGTGAAAATACAGAGAGACATTTTCCTCCTTGGTTTTCTTTTTAGTTGGGGGGAAAAAGGGCACGTTCGAAGCGCTGAGCACACAAACGTGTGCACACACAAACCCTCCAGCCTCTGCACATGTATTCACCAGGGGTTCAAATTAAACTCCAAATTGTGCAACCGTGATCTGTATAGATTAGAAGTGGGCTTAGATTGCAATTAAGTCAAGGGAAGTCAAGAGCTTAGATAACGATTATCATTTTTTTTTCCTATTTGGAAGAACCAATTGGGAAAAAAAAAAAAGAAATAAAAAGAAGATTAAAATACAGTATATCTGTGCACATGCACTAATAAATTGTCATTAAACAGTTCTTTCTTTATTGTCTAAATGGAGATGCTATGAAATATTTGTAATTAGCAACACAATTTATTAAAGCTGCACTATCTTGGCTTGGTGCTGTTTCACAATCAAATGCAGTTTGGGATTTTGCAGACAACCATTTTTTAATCACCGGAGCACTTCATTTTTAGTAAATCCAACCCTAATTTTTGTTATCCCCTGCTGGGCTTTACTTGAAAAAAAAAAGTTTAATTTGGTTGAGATCCCCTCAAAATCATCTCTGCTTAATGCCTCCCAGCCTTCTGCAGTCTGTCTGCCCGTTTTGTACAAAACACACACGCAAGCAGTAATCAGCAACTATACCCAGCCTTGCATTAAATGTCAGTTTTGTGCTTTGAGATTTTTCATGTGCTTTTGAAAAGCAGGGTGTAGCAGGATGCAGCCCACATAGGAAAAAAAAAAAAAAAAAAGAGAGAAATAGTGCAGAAATACAGCAGAAAAATAGTGTTCATTATCAGGGAGAAGTAAGTAAATGATAAGAGATGATTTAGAGATCCGGAATGTAAAATGCATGATGCAAACGTTCAGAAATGGACTGCTCCTACACTATTAGGAGTTGAAGGTCACGCCACATGTCATTGGAAAGGTAATTTTCTCTAGATTTTGAAATAGGATCTCAGATTTGACCTATGCCCTCCGTGTCCAGAACATCTGGGCATCCTTAATGCATCTATTTCTTTTCCTTTTTTTCCTTTTTCCTTTGTTCCCACAGCAGGAGGACATCCCTAGTTTGGAAGAAAGAGAAAAAGAATGGCCAGATTTCAGTTTTAGTCTTGCTGTGGACTTGCAGGAGACCCTGGACAAGTCATTCCACGCCTTTCTGTTGCCCCTTGTCAGTAAGATGGATTTGGTATAGAAATGCCCAGATAACTCATGCTTAGGTCTCAGTATTTGATTAATTAATGCTCATGAGTTATTTTGTGATGCTCACATGAAATAAGTTATTCCCAGTGCATTCAGATGTGCTTCCACTGCTTTAACAGCTTTGAGAATGAGATTTGTTTCCCATAAATAAGAAACCTTTATCCATATCAATAGGTATCTAAGTGTGATTCCACAGGGTGCAAAATTATATGAATGGCTTAAAATACTTTTATCAGATATTTTCATTACCTTTTGAAACAGATTTAAAATGTCCTTCTCTTAAATCTTCTTTTCATGCTGGGCTCAGCTAGAAATACAAATGTTTAGTGCATCTGGAAGCCAAAGCATCCAAAAACATAGTTCTTTTATGGAAATATAGGTGCCTATGTGCTTCAGTTTCCCTCATCTTTAGACTGGGAAAAGTGAGGTTTATCTACAGACACTAAAGGAGGAAGAGAAGCATAAAATCTTACAGACAGTTCCTGCAGACAGCTTTCCTCAATATTTTGAGACAATCTCTCCATGCAAGACACAATTTCTGTTCTGTGCAAAATTCTAACTCTTCAGCCTACTTGGCTTCCTGATTTCCAGGGAAATCTTCAAACACCAGAGGCCAAAATTGCTCCAAGGCTCAAATTAAAATCCTTTCCCTCCAAGAAAAAAAAGAAAGCTCAGTTCACACTCTTAGCCATGCTGCAGTGTAAGGAGGGCAAACATCCATAAAATAAATGTTTTCCCAAGGGTAACAGCAGTGTTTGAGCAGAGGGAGCTCACTCTGCTGGTGTTGGGCATTTGCACTGTGACTGGTGAATGAAGTCAGAGACTAAAATCAGACCTCAAATCATTGGTACTTCAAATGTGCTTCAGCATCAGCCTCATCAGGGTCCTGTCTGCAGCAGCACGGGCCTGGAGAATGCTGGAGCAGAGCCTCTGCTCCTCTGGGATGCTCTTCCCAACAGCCCCACGGCAGCCTGGGCTCCTCTGCTCAGCTGCTGCCCCTTCAATTCTCCTTTCTGTTTATCTTCTCCTTATGAATGGAGCCCAGCTAATCAGCCTGGTGGCCAGGATGCCTGTCAGAAAACATCTAAAAGGATTTAAATCCCTCTCCCTCCTTCAGGAAAGCTTCTCCCTTCAGTGGGAAGGGGGTTCATGATTCTGACTGTGGAAGAGAGCAGGGAGATGCATACTTGGGGGCAGAGCAGCTCGCTGCAGACATGGACTTGGGGTTCACATCAAATTCCCAGCTAAACATCCTGTCTAAGGTGAACTTAAAAACAAAGTCATCTTGCAAATGGTTCCCCCAGCAGGTTGAGACATGCTGTTGAGGATAATGTGAACTCCCTGCAGTCTCAGAGAGACAGGGAGAAAGCAGCTTATTTCCATATCTTAATTAAAATTTCCATTAATCCCATCTGAGGCCTCATAACTTCAAAAACTTGGACAAAAAACCCCAACACTTATTTCTGATAAATATTTTAGACTAATTGTTCCGAGGTAGCAGACATCTCTGGCTGGTGAATATCAACGAGCCGTGGGTGCTGCCGGCTGTTTAAAGGGAACCGCGAGGGTTTTGTTTGTTTGTCCTCTGAAAATTACTGAACATCTCAAATGCCAGAGATAGGAGACACAGAAAACAAATGTGCTGGGCTGAGCAGGGCAGCTGTAGCTCCCGTAGGATAGTTTGGAGGCTGCTCTTGTGCCTTGAAGGCTCCTCCCTGAAGGCTCAGAGCCCAGGCGCTTCCAGAACAATGGGAGCTGCTGGGCAAAGGAGCTGCTGGCTCAGGACAACATCTCTTAATGATGCTCTGTCTTTATCCTCCAACTCTGCGGGGTGTTTCTACAAAAAGTATGAGAATCAGGGGCTTAAAATCAAAACACAATTTCCCAAACCAAACTCTGAGCCTACAGGAGCTGGTTTTGGAAAGGAGATGTGGATCTGTGGTGTAGAGGTGCTGATGTCAGTGGAGAAGATGAACGTTCAGAACGTGACCTGGCATTGCCTTCCTCTCCTGCCCATCCCAGAGTCATGGGCTGCTGCTTTTCCTTATATGCATAGCCTCCATGTGGGATGGAAAATCACCACTCCACTGGACAACCATCAGGAACGCAGACAAGATCTCGATTTTTCCCTCTGTGGAGGGACACAGGGTTTCCCCTCCTTTAAACCAAGATCATAAGCAATATTTATTCACACTCTGCCTCACTTGTACCAGTTTTTCCATCTTCCCATAGCTCCTGCAGCTTTTCTGGCAGTGACCAAAAAGACATCCCTAAAGAACCAGAAAAAAGAGCACAATTAATGGCAGTTTCAGCCACCTGCCTGGCCACGGGAGATGGCTGGGAAACAGCAAGATTTAGAATGGCAAGAAGAAAAAACACAATGAAGTTTTTCCTTTGCTGTTTAAGATCATGCTTCTGCCCCATTCCTGGGGGATGATCACCAGAGTCTTGAATGTCCCTTTTGCACAATGCTGAGATCACCAGAGCCCAAAGCCCATCTCTTACAACCCCACTTCCCCCTCTGCCCCCTTTCTTTGCTTCCCAAATTTGGCATTAATTTGGGATAAGAAAATATTCATTTAGGCTTTGTGGAGTAGAGGCAGGTTTGGGGATAGCACAAAAGGTATTGGATTGTGGCTCCTTCCCCCATACCATTCAGCTTTGTAGACAGTTTAACAAATGAATTTAATGATCTTTCACTTAATTTTAAATGCTATTAATTTAATCCATGGAAAGAATCATTTTTTACTGTTTGAATGCATGCAGGGGTAAGCAAAATGCTTTCACGTTTCTGTTGAGCACCAGGGTGTATTTGGGGATGCAGAGAGAGGGCTCTCCATCCCTGTTTAAAGGCTTTTTGGGCACATAGGTGAGAAATGAGCCAGGTAACAAAGCTGAAGTGGGAGGGATGGGGTGGAAAACAGAGCAGACCTTCAGCTGGGAATTTGTGTCCATGCTCCTGTAGGGCACAGCTGTTGGGGCATGGAACTGGGAAAGGACAGAGCTCCTCTCTGGCTTTGCACTCCTCGTGGCAGTGGCAGCCACGGAGAGCAGCAGCCATAATTAAACCCCAGCACTGAGCCCGGGGTCCCAGAGGTGACATCCTGGGGATGAACTGAGCATTGAGAATGGCAAACTGCAAGGGACCCGCTGGCGGGTTCTCCGTGGTCACAGATCACCTCTGAGTGACAGAAAATTGGACACACATCACAAGGAAGGCGGGAGAGAGCTTTGGGGAGGGGGGAGGAAGGGGGGAAAGCAGCCATTCCTAAAATGAGCCTAAAATCTGCCTGGTTGCTAGGGAAGTGGGACTCCTGGTAAGTCATTTCCATTTGTACCTATATTTATAGCAGTATGAAGATACGTTTTATAATCTGTGTAATAAAGAACCTCATCAGCAACTTCTCAAAGAAACTTGTTATTACAGAGAATGACACTCTAATTGCCTCCAGACATTTAGCTTGTCTAGTGAGTGAAGTAACCTGATAAGCTATTGAGCTATTAAGTGATGTAGAATCAATTAATGTAGTTAGATAAGAAAGTAATACCCTACCTAGGTTAACTAAGTACTATGTGTCAAACGAGTCACTATTAATTCAGGTCCAGAACAGCACAGTAGACCTGTATAATTCTCAGTAACCTTCAAGAAATTGAGGGGATTGTATTTTGACCAAAGAAAACTTGTTTTTCAAAGATTTTTTTGTGGAAAAAAACCACAGAATTCATTACCAGACTCATTTTTTCCAGTGATATTCTCCATAAATTTAAAACATAAATTACTGAATAACAGTGCTGTAGAGATGGTTAAAGTGTAGGAACTGATTCTTTCAAGTTTTGGAAAGAGAGGGAGACATAGGGGGAGCACACCTTGAATTTCCACACCAGCATGGGAGCACAAACTGGAGCTGGATAAATGGGGCCGGAGTGGCTCATGCCACCTGGTGCAGGTGCAGGCTCCCACACACAGCCCTGGAGAACAGCACAGAACCATCAGTGCCTCAATATCCTCTCAGCCTGCACAGCCCAGGCTGGTGGAGCTGGGCTGCCAGCGAGTGGGGCTGACACGGGGACAAGGTGACAGATGGGGAAGGGTCACCATGCCTTGGGTAGATACAAGCAAGAAATGTGTGAGGGCCGAGTTGCAGTTCCAGTTAATTTTGTCCCTGTCTGATCTAGCTCGGGGTGTGATTATCTGGAGTGTGTTAGAGCAGAGGAGAGGAGAACGGGTGAGAAATTATCACCCTGTCTGTCTCACCACTGCTGCAGGTTTCCTCTCCTGATATATTGTCTCTGTAGCTGGGGAGTGCAGAGGGAGGTTAATGAATCTTAAAACATTTGTAAGTGGCACAGTGTAGCTCCAAGCAAGCCGGGGTACTCGGCAAAGTCTGCATTGCTGTGCTAATGTGCTGCTCAACGAGAGCTAATTAGCCCTACCTGGGAGCACAGAGCACCGGGGGACACGGTGGCACTGCCAGCTTGGGGGATGGCTGTGCTGCCTCCAGCCCTGCTGGCTCCACATCTCTGCTTTGGACCCTTTCTTCCATCTCCTCAAGTTTTTGGAAAGAGATGTTTTCAGCTATGAAATTGCAGTCACCCAGGTCTCTTGCTGTAGGGGTTGTTCTTGCCCATGTATCCAGCTGTCTGGTTATGTCCAGTATTTTATATAGATAAATGAATATAAAATCACAGAATATCCTGAGTTGGAAGGGACCCACGGGGATTCATGCCCTCCTGCAGTGTTTGGAGACCTCTGTAATGTATGAGCCAGGGTTTAAGACTGATTCCAGGACTATTTTGAGACTTTCTTCCAAGATTATGTCCATCGTGGAAAGAGGGCTGTTGAAGGGCTCAAAGCAATGTGTCAGAGGTGAGGCAACACCTTCAGGCACTCATGGGTCAGTTGGCATTATGACCTGCTGTGGTTAGATAACAAACTTGCTTAAAGCTCTTTGTAAATCCTTGGAATGGGTGTTTGCAACTTTGGAAATTCATGGACCTTTGGAAATCTGGGCTTGTAGGGGAAATGGCAAAATCTTGCTGGAAGGTTCATTGCATATTGCAATGGGGATGATCTAAGAAGAATATTTGGGGAAATATTACCATTAACACCCATAAAATGTCCTATTCCATGAGGTGTAACTACATGGAAAACTTGGTATTTCTTCTGTGAAGGACCACAGCAGTTCCCTATGGACCACAGGGCAGCAGTAAAAGAACAATGAGCTGACAGAAATGCAGAAAAATAAATATATCAGTAGTGAAGGTTTTAGTGCTTCCTCTTGAGCATTTAGATGTGGTACAGGATTGGAAATTTTGTTTCTGATCTTCTTCAAACACGAACAACCCAGAGCCATCTGAACTGATTTGCTTAATGTGCTGTTCAGCATTCACAGCATAAATTGAATTGTTAGCCTCTCTGTCTGTGCATTTGAATGTTTTGATTCTAATATTACCAGCAGAGCAACCTTCCCTAACTGGATTGTTCTCACAAGTAATGTTGATGCTTTGCACTCCCACTCAATTGATGTCATTGGGGCTACTGACAAGAAGGTGCCTGTTAGAGAGAACAGGCTGAGATCAGATAAGAGCAGAGTGACAAATCAGAAATATCTCATTTTTCATCCATGTCCTTTATTTTAATTTTTTTTCCTACCAGTTTCTAGTTATTCACTTCTGACAGAGCTGGGCTTGCCAATGCTTTATCCCACAGCTAAAGCTGCTGAGGACCTAACTGGATGTGACCACACCTTCCCCCAGTGCAGAAATGCCCATCAGGAAGGGTTTGCAGCTGAGCATCCGTCCCATGACACCTGTGTGTCTGCACAAGGTTTGTGTGCAATTCTGGGAGAGAACCCAGATCTCCCCGTGCCAGTGGGTGCAGGTTGTCCACAGTGCTGGAAAACTGCATTTTCTGGGCTGACTGAGTTTCTCCCAAGTCATCTCTAGGCTCATATGGAGCCACTGTAGCTCTGAGATATTTATATATCAGTAAAGTTGACTTGAAATTCCAGAGCAACATGCAGCTTCTTGACACCTGTGAAATTCTGGAGAGGAGTTAAAGGCAGGAGTTGTTTGGGAAAGTTCGAGTCTGTAAGACCTTGTGGAGCTGGTGTTTTTGTGGTGCTGTGGGGAGAGACATCCCCAGGTGTGTGTCTGGTGCAGATATCAGCACAAAGCTGGGTCTCTGTGGGTTGGATCTTTGTAGAAAACCCACGTGGCTGCAAGAGACACCAGCAGGGACCAGAGCCCTGGGGAGGAGAAGTGACAGCACCACCACGTCCACTAGAAGAATGGATATGCAAAAGTTATGGAAAACATCGTGGAGGATTAAGCACCAGATTTGGAATATAGCAGAAATGAATTTGTCACTCCTAGACCTCAGCAAAGTCTCTTACCAGAGAAAGGGAGAGGCAAGGCTCTTCCTTGGGATCCTTCTATGTTGTGACCTGTGGTTTTTAGTCCTTTCCAGAGTTTGATGTTTCATACGTAGACAGTTGCCAGGGGAAATTTTGCTTACACTGTAATTTTCCATTTGCTGCTAGACTTCAGACAGATGAGTGCAAACTGTTCTCTCTGCAACTCAGGAAATAATTTTGCAGTCAGTGTGAACACTGTGAACCTTCTAATTTTTTTTCCCCTCTAATAACAGTTTGGCAAATCAAAGTGTCTGTTCATTTAGGCAGGAAAAGCACCTGGGAGCCATGCAAAAAAAAATACACAGGCGTAGAGCTGGACTCTGAGCTGGCTGTGTCTCAGATTAGATATTCTCAGTGATTAGTGGTATTGAACATTTTCCATTTTATCTTCTTTGCACTGAAGGAGAAGCACCAAGGGTGACTTTGGAGGGAAGGAACTAACACCCACACCAAAGTTTCTGAGTACTTTTATTTACACAAATTCCTTTGCCTTATTTTCCAACATCATACGACATTGGTCATCAAAATAAATTCAGAAATCTGGCCACTACTGAGAGGTCAAATGGGGAAAAAATGAGGATGTGAATATTTGTGCTTTGCATGGTGGAAGTTAGGGAGACGTGATTGCATTTCTTGCTTTTCCATTTTAAGTCAAGAAGCCTAATGGTGGGACACCAAGTAAGAGAGAAGGATTTTCCCAGATAATAATTTTTAATTAGTTCAAAAAACTGGTAAATTTTTAGACAGTCACCCAGATTGCTTTATCCACAGAAAATAGCATAAATAAACTCTCCCCTCTACTCCTGCCTTGCACAAATCCAGGCACATGTGAGGCCAGGTTAGTAAAACCACACTTTCTTTTGTTCTCTTTGTTCCCTTTGTTCACTATGCAGTAATGAAAAATGACAGCCATATTTATTGTAACATTCCTCCAGGAATGCAGAGATAATTACCTGCCCTTAGCATGGGAGAGGAGAACGAGCATGAGCTCTTTCTCCTTCCAGCTCCCAGGAATCCAACTGTGGTCTTGGCGTGGAATGTGACTGCAAGACGTTGGGAGCAGAGACCTACTGCCTGGGTTTTAGGGTTCATTTTTTTTTGTCTCTTGCAAAACAACAGCTGAGAAGAGCTCAAACACCTCTGTGAAAAGGGCATTGCTGTGAATTTTACCTGTTTCCTTGCCCATTTCTAAAGGAAAGGCCTCTGTGTGCTCATTTGAATTAGACTTGACTTCATTGATCAAATTGCTGTTTGCACAGTCTGCCCAGACAGACCTGCCTTCAGCCCTGGCTATTTTAGGGGTGATTCTGCTTTTCATTAAAGAAACCCCAAACTTCTTTCAAGAGGGTATGTGTTATTTCTGAGAAGTACTGGATATGTTAGCACTGGAAATGAAAGCCTAATCTAACAAAATAAAACAATCATTTGGTACATGTGTGAGCTGGTTCCTGTTCACCCTCCTGGTGTGTGGTGGTAATGATCCACAGCCTGACCACAGGAATCAGAGAATCCCAGAATGGTTTGGACTGGAAAGGACCTTAAAACTCATCTCATGCCAAGCCCCCTGTCATGGGCAGGGACACCTTCCGCTAGACCAGGTTGCTCCGAGCAACGTGACCTGGAGCAATTCCAGGGATGGGAAACGGACAGTGATTCCCTTCCCAATGCATGGGTGGATGAGCTCTCCCTGTGGTGGGAGCCCTGAGATCCAGAGAACTTCCCTTCCCTTCCTGCCTCTGCTTGTTTGAGGAAACACCCCCAGATGAGCATGTGCCCAAGGTCCAGTGCAGAAAAATGAGGGGAACTCTCACTTTTACTCTTTTGTTCAGCAAGAACAACTCATCCCAACAAGGTCTGTTCAGGTAACATGTGCCTCACTGCAGCTTTTTATTATTATTTTCTCCTATTTGTTTCCATTTTATGGAAATTTGGAAATAAGACTTATTTAGCCTTCATAAGAAAAATTTCTTCGTATCTTAATATTTTTGTTCTTTGCCTTTATTTCCTCACTAGCTGGGATTTTTCAGGCTGATTATTTTTTAAGGTATTGAAAATATAATCCGTATGATATATTAAAATATAATTAAAAGTGTTATCATATTTGCAGCAGTGTGTTATGCCTTGGGAGGTTTTACAAGAGCAAATATATTTTTGCATTCCCTGCACAAGTGAGGGAGACCAACTGACTATTGGTGATTTTTTTTACTGACGGGAAAGTGGAAACAAAAAGACAGGGGATGGACTGTTGATGCTTCCAGGTGTTTTACCTTCACACCACATTCTGTGTGTTCCAGGACATCTCCCAGTGGTACAGAACAAAAGGAGATAAAAATTAAGTTCACAGCCTGGGTTGCTGTGTTTCCCAGGTTATGAGAAGGAAGTTCTGGCATGGCAGAGTGACGGGGATGGGGATGGCCAAGGGCTGCTGAGCTGTAGCTGATTCCCATGACCTAATCCCCTGCCTGTGGAGAGCAGCAAAGCTGCTCCAGGGCAGAGCAGCTGCTCTTGGTGGGAGCTCATGGAGCTGGGGAACGCAGCCCTGCAAGTGGGAATGTAAGGATTAGTGGGGCTGTGCATCCGGGGGAGTCCTTCTGGAGACCTTTCCAGGCTCAAAAGCACCTCCTCACCTTTGCTACATGACCCAAGACTTCACCTTCCCCCATTGGGGAGAGCAGGCGTTGGGTGTGGGCTGTGACTGTGCCCTGATGGCCCCCTGCCAGCTGGATCCCTTTGCTGGGCATGGAGACTTGTAGGAAACCCAGCCTAAACCAGGAACAGTGGGCAGGAATTCTGGGATTTTCAGCTGAACTCCCCAAATCTCAGTCTCTTACCTTCTCTAGCTCATATCCAGAAGAGGGTTGCACTGGGAGGGTTGCAAACCCATTTATTCCTCAGTGGCCTATGGAGAGATGCAGTGTTCAGAAATGGAGGATTTGGAGGATGAAGGATTAACTGTACAGTGTCATCATGATGGGAAAGTAATTGAAAAATAATAAAAAAATATTCTATCGTGTTACATTACATTGTATTAATCGAAGTGCCCAAGTGCTTAAGGAACTTGATTATCTTTATCCCTCTTCTCCTCTTTTTCTCTCAACCCCCAGGAACTACTTCTGTTCCTACAGCTCATATTTTCAACTGTCTTTAAATAAGTGTTTAATGGGATTTATAAAAACACCTGAGCAGGTTAGATAGGTTATAATTCCCACTGATTTCACTGACCTCTCTGTAGATGGGATACAGGCTCCTATATTATACAGGCTTATTTGAAAATACTATTTCAGGTACGCTGGAAAATATTATTCCTATTAGATTTGTGGTTTAAATTCTGGGAGGTGCCATCAGAATGGGGCTGATGCATAGAAATATAAATAAAAACTAAAAACATTGTTGGTACCTGCCTCTGTGTGTGTGCGTGTGTGTAGTCTTTATTGGTGGCTGAAAACCTGGTGCCTGCTCTTTGGTTTTCCATTTTAGCTGGCCTATTATCAGAGATTTCTGGAGTGTGAGTTTCATAAGTAGAGGTTATCATACATTGCAGGCCATCTCTCCTGCTGGGGAGCAAAATGAAGGTTTGATAATGAGATCGCCCAAAGGCAGATAAGAGCTCCAGCTTGCTGAACAGTCCCTCAAGGTTTCCTGTGATGGCAAAAAGGAGGGAATGCAATTTATTATCCTTCTCTCCTTGTACCTTCCCATTGTTTGAGAAGTCAAAGCAACAAACTACATGGCTTAAAAATAAATAAATTAATAATCAGAGTAGGAGACCCTGTGTGTTGTTATTTTTCTCTGAGGAAGTAGGTCTGTGATTTGCTCTAACACCATGAAGAAAGTCTCTGAACTCCAAATCCTGAAATTCTGTTTAGCAGACTCTTCTCTCTCCTCCCGCCTTCTTCCCACTAGGATGGATATTCTAAAATGAGTCAAGTGCTTTATCTTGATAGAGGGTGGAGGATGGCTCTGTAACTGCTGCTGATAACCTCCCCATCTCCAATTCTGTTTGCTCTTCTTTCATGCTAAATGCTACAAAGTGCATTTCAGGAAAGGGAAAGGTCAGATTTAAGCCGTAAAACATGGAGGATTCCGAGCTGAAGTTGCCACATCATTAAGTCACAGCATCTCCATGCTTATGTTTTCTAGCACATATGGTATATAAAATCACCTAGTGTTTCACAACCCTCTTAAATAATTAGGCACAACAGGGTTTGCTGGGTGACCACCTGGATAAAGTCAAAACAGTGGCATCTGCATCAACCAGATGGGAGTCTGCTCTTCGCTGCCATCAGGAGATGGACAGCCAACTTCCGCTCGAGTGAACCAAAAGCTGCCTTCTCCCAGACAAGAAAGGGAAAGAGCAGAGTAGGAGAGAGCAATAAATGTGTCTTCCTTCAAATTTCAGGTTACCAAGTCTCCACTGAAACCTCAAGGAGGAGAGCCTGTCTCCAGCTGGAGAAGCAGCAGAGAGGAGGTGAGTTGGATTTGTTCATCATCAGCAAACCACACACCTGGCAGTGTATGTGGCAAGTTGAACAGAGGTTTATATTTTTATTTGGTTTTCACATAAAAACAAAAACAAAAAAAAAACCTAAAAACAAAACCAACCAACCAAACAAAAAACCAAAAAACAAAACAAAACAAAAACAAACCACAAAACAAAAAACCCAACCCAAAAAAAAAAAAAACAGTGGGAGAGGGAGAATATTAGCAATTTACTGTGAGGCTCCATTAGATCAAATCAGTGCCAATGATAGTCACTTATTTCCTCCATTTTGTAATGATTTACTCTATAAATTAATGTCTGCCTGCTTAAACACCCTCAGTGATTCAGTGCTGGGTGCCATGGCAATAAGTGACAGGGACTAGGGCTGAACCCACCAGTCATGTGGCTCTTGGTGCTGTCATTATGTGCACTGGTAATGGGGGGCTACGTGGGAACGCAGACAGATATTATGCAAACATATACTGACTTAAGTATCAATCTGTCACTGGTGTAACTCATGGTAACGGCCCCACCAAAGTCATTACACAGGAATATGCATTACAGCATGTTAAACATCTATCATGGGTGCAGCTTCAGAGAAGCCATGGGGAAGATGTAAGGAGGTGCCAACATCCAGATCTGAAGGATGCTCAGAAAGGGGTTCAATTCAGCAAAGCCCTAAAGGAACATTCCTTTTTCTCCTGCTTTGCGCTCCAAAAAGATGGATCTGAAAAAAATGTCTCACAGCTTTAAGAAGAAGAAGAAAAAAAGAAAATCCTTTTGAGTGTGTATGTGTGAAGCACAAGCAAGTTCACTGCAGCAATTCATTTCCAATCTCTGCTTCATAGGCACAGGCACAAATAGGGGTTTGGTGGGACAACCTCAACCTGGCTGTACTACACAGCAGTTTTAGGATGTGATCCCTCCTCTTGTTACCCTTAGAAGTCACTCAGCCTGATTTTGTGGTACAGAAGTGGAAGGAGGAGGTAACTTCTCCCTGACACACCAATGGTGTATTAGCACATCCACGGCCCAGATCTTTTTTCCATCATAAATCATCCCAATGCCTCACTGGCAGGAGCATTCATTCCCCACTTTTGCACAGGATCTTTCCTCTTTCTGGTGAGGAAGATCCTGCTCAGGTCCAGACAGGGTAAGGTCCCTCTGGACAACGCCAGTGACTTAGGATAATCTCTTTCCCTATTCTGCATTTTTTGGTTGCTTTTCAAAGAGCAGTGCTGCAGCACTGGCTCGGCGATGGAAGGCGGAGAGAGTGTCTGGCATGGGCAGGGGGATATTTCATTGCTCAGTGCAGACTTGGCTGTTTTGTTAGCATAATATACATCCTTCAGCCAATCCAATGGATTAGAAAAGCACTCTGTTTAAAGGTTAAATAGTTGATATTGCATCAACATGTATGGGAGGTGACACACAAATCCAAAGTGATCCGCAGCACTTGGCTCAGTCTCCAGCCAGCTCGGTAGTGTAGCCAAGGGTAAATGCAAGTGCTCAGATTTCTAAAGGGAGTTTACCCACCGCTTACTGCTCAGCCTGTGCACTCAGTGGTGCATTTACTCACTTTTTTTGTGTACTAAAGCAGTACTGATACAGCTCACAGCATCCTCGAGCAGTTGTATAGAGGGTCAGAAAAGAGGCTTAATAGACTGAAGGTGCCTGAATGCAGTGTTACAGTAAGTAACCAGCCTCGTAAAAAAAAGAGACTGGTAAAAGAAAAAGCCCAGGGAACAAACACTGGATCTGTTGTGCTGTTACCATTTAACCTGCATTCACTGCCAATTGAAATGCACTTTACATTACTTCAGTCAGATACTTCAAAGGAAATCCTGGAGATGGGAGCACTTAAGCAAGAGCACTTCTGGTGGTAATGTGTGTATTTGAAAGCCTGGCAATTGGGAAGGTTGTGAATGCCTCAGCGTATCCAAATATAGCTGTAGCTTGTTATATGTAAACGGCAAGACTCATTCTGATATTCCTGCTCCTATCCTGCCCTTCCTTCCCTCAAAACAGTGTGATTCCTCCATCTGTCAGCTTCTCCAGTATTTGTGTTTTCGTGTAACAATGTTCGCCTGGGCACATTATTCCACACAGCAGCTCAGTGAGAAGAGCTGGTACAGTACCAAGTTATGAAAAACCCAAAGGAGACATTTGGGAATGGCTATTTTAGGGAAATATTGCTACTTCTGTGGTGCTGCCTAAGCCTTACAGAACCTAAGGGAAGGGTATGAAAATTATCAAGAAAAGGTGTAAAGTTAAAGCAGGTGAAACCCTTGGATGGAGGCTCCTCATCTCACTGTAATTAAATCCTCTTGATTGAGATCACCTACATGGAGAGCAATGGTATTTTAATTTGTGTGGGCTGGGGGTTGAGTCCATGTAGCTCCACTGTGTCCTGCAATGTGGGGTGAGGGATGTTCCAGCCTCAGACCCTTGTGCCCTGGCACTTGCACCAGGATAGGAGAGCAGGCAGAAACTGCATCTGCAACAATCAGACTTTTGTTCAGTTTGCTGGGACATAGTCCCAGCTCCCACCACACACTGGTACCTGCTGGGACTGGAGAGAGTGTGAGGGGTGCACAGAAAGGTGTAAGATGACAATAGTGAGTCTCAAAGCAGTCCCTGTTAACTGAACATATCAAAGGGTAGATCTGCAGCAGCTCACTCTGAAATATAAAAGATACATGACCAAGGGACATACCAAGTACATCACATGGCCAGGGCTGCCTGTGACATGTTGGACAGCACATGGATAAATCCCAATGACCCAGGGAAAAATGTATCAGCCAAACTTTTCTGGTTAGCTTCCTGGACAACTAACCCTGACACTAACCCTAACCCTAAACCCTAACCTTAAACCCTAACCGTAAACCCAACCCTAAATCTCAGTTTGGGCTACTTTATTATGGCTGAGCTTCAAACCTCAATGCATAAAAAGGATTATGCTGAGAACACTGACATCACCTGAAATACAGCAGCATGAACATGTTACAGTAATAAATCTTTTCAGCTTTTAGTTTCAATTCAAGAACGACGTTGGTTGAGTATATCTTCTTTCCCAGTAGCCTTCCCCTGGCTCAGACATGCCCCCACTCCCAGGCACCATCTGACACAGCCTTGTCAGTCAGGAAGGTGAAGAGGTGCCACCTCCACCCGACACCACAAGGCTCAAAAGAATCAAAGGGCAGTGAAATGATGGTTTTACCTGTTACAATTATCATTTGGAGAGAGAGGTGATAAATCTTGTTAAGCTGGAACAAAAAAACAGGTTGGCCAGTAAAACCAGAGCTCATACTGGGAAATTTTCTCCCTTAAAACTTTTTTGGGGGAGACAGCGTGAAGGTGGAGGTGGATTCATTCAGTTCTTCACAGAATGCTGTTCCCAAAGCTCAGGAAGAGGATGGAGCACAGCAAAGTATCCAGGAAAGAGAGACTTGATTTACAAGTGAAGCATCAGCAAATGTCTTAAAAGGTCTCCTGAGAGTTTGTAATACTCTGGAAGAGCTGAGAGTAATAAAATGGAATAAAATCAATGACAGAGCCAAGTTTCTATCCTGCCCAGCATCAGCACAGTGAGTGCTGCTTCCTGTGGGCAGAGGGGACCCTGCAGTGGGGTCTGAATGCTTTGTCCACTCACAGGTGAGGAGTTGGGAATGGTCCAGCTCATGCTCTGATGACCTTCATCAAGAGAACAGGTGCTTCACCAGGTATCAGAAACATCCTCCTGACAGTTCTGATATCACTGTGCACTCTTGTGATTACCCAAGGACTTTAATTGTCCCTTTGTCTTTTAGATAATCATGGATCTACAATCATAGATTTATTCAGAGGTTTGGATGGTGACTAGAGTGAAGATAGTATCCAGATTTCTTGCAGGAATATCAGATTCCGGGAAATGGGTCTATAAATAACAAAAATTTTGTGCTCAAGGAATATTTTCTGGTTGTATTTTATGAATTGGAATTATGGTTATCATCAAAGAACTGCTGGAGAGCCAGTTACTACAGCACATAAAGATCATCAGCTTGGGCCTGCAAGTGATGTGCTGGTAGTGTCCTCTCTGGCAGGAGATGTGAAATGTTACAGCTCTCATTTTGCTGGGAAAAAAAAATATCCCAGCTACAATATCATCCATCTTTTCCTGCATATGGAGCATTATCACCAAGTGTTGGTGGCAGCACCTGACACTTGCAGGCTGGCCTGATAACACACCTCCCATCCCAGATACGTGCCAGACAAACATGTGGAGCAGCTCCAAAGCCATGGCAGCTTTCATGGTACAGATTGGTGGAAAAGAGCAGTCCACGGCTTTTGTGGGTGAACATATGCAAGGCAGCACAGAAATGAGGCTGCTGGAGCTGCAGCAGGCACCACAAACCAAAAATAAGTGTGTCTGTAGCCTTTAGGCCAAGACTAGCACTAACTAGACTAGTTAGTCAGAAGACCATTAGAGTCTCTTGGGTTTCAAGCAGAGTGGAGTGAATGCAAAAAACTCTTTTCAAATTTGTGCTCCTGCTAATTTTTTTGGGTTGGTTCAATCATCACTGTGCTGTTGCATGTATTTTCTCAAAAGGGCCTGCCCAGGGCTGTTACCTACACATTGAGGGAAAAATTTCTTTCTGCATTCTAATTCCTAGTTTGAAATGAACATTGCAGTCATTTTAAACAGGCTTAGCTTAGACTTGGTGAAATCTTTGGTTCAGCCTGATCTGTCTGCTTTAAGGCTGTCAAACTGAAAGGAATTAAAATGCAGAGAAAGTGATTTAGAAAAGAAAATGCAACCTGGCAATTTAACTTTGCTACAGGGATAAAGTTTTAAGAAATTATTCACAGTTTGGGTGTCTTTTGCCTTGGGAGCCTGAGGTTGGACTCATTAAAGAAAAACAATTTTCAGAAAATATTGAACACCCACTTTTGGAAAAGCCATTCTCAGCAGGTAGGTAAAGAGAATCTGTTTGAAAATCTCAGCTCAGCTTTAAATTAAAAAATAATAAAAATTAAGCCAGGTACAAGAGAGTAATTGTGATACTCCATGGGCAACAAGGCCAAAAGCAGATCTGAGAAGAGGAAACACCAGTGAAAAGGCAGCAGTGATGCTCATGTTAGAAGGAGGTGGAAATAAACAGGATTTAAAATTATTCTAAGGTAGTAGTCACAGAATAGTGGCAGAACAAGAGGTGGACAATATTCTTTGGTTATGAGGACAGAGACCATGAGGTCTCCAGGATTTTGGGACTTGTTGCTGCTAGGTGTGAAATAATGCAAGTGGGAGGACTTTTACAGGGATCTGGATGGGTGACCTCCTTTCAAGATGGTCATTTTGGTGATGTTGGGTCTCTTCTGCTTTAAGAAAGAATTCTGCTTTAAATAGGGAATTTAAAGTCCTAGATGTGCATCTCATGTTTTAATTTAAATTTAAATAAATAAATAATTTGGAATAAAAACAGAGGGCTATTATGTAATTTCCAGTGCTAAATAAAATGCTGAACCTAACTAAAACCCACCGATGGTGAAAAAGGAGCTAGGAGTTCAAAATTAATCCCATTATTGTGCTCTAAAACACCATTAATAGGTGTAAAGGTTTTGGCAAATCCTGTTATTTTAACGCTACCCTTTCTCCTAAATATTTCGTAGCTGTTTTTTATTTCTTTTATTAAATAGTCACTTTAGAAGGAATACAAACTCCCTCTTAGTGATGTTCAGGAGGACACGACCTACAGGGTCTGGCGAGGGAGGTTTTTCTGAAGGATCCATAGGAATTAGCAGGCTCAGCAAAGGGGTGAGGAGGAATCCCTGTGCATGAGTGGCCCTGCAGGCTGGGCCATGCCATGGCTGCGTGTCCAGGCAGTGCTGCAGCAAGCTGATATTGCATTTGCAGGGTGATAATCTCGTGCTGATCAACTCAGCAGAGCACATCCTGCAATCCCCGCGCGCGCGGAACAATGACGGCGCTTCCCGAGGAGCCCCATTCATTCCAGTGGGACTCTCTTGTAATCAATATATTTGTTCCCAAATTATAGTGCTATTGGTCCAACTTGATCTTTATTCCCATGAACCAATTGTGTGTGCAGAAGGCCTGGAAACGATGCCACAGCCAGGGCTGCTCTCTTCCCACTCCCATTGTTCCAGGACTCCCATCCTTGGAGTTATTGTTCAAGCTGCCAGTTATCTCTGAGTGCTCCCAGCAGATGTTGGGGGGAGGGGGCAATTTATTTCTTTCTTTTTATGAAGTTTGCCTCTTTATGGGCCAGCCCCTACAAGACATTAATGCACTTTGCTCTCCCCTACACTGTGTTTTGTCTCTTTAAGTTGGAAAATATTTAGAGAGGAAAAAATGTGTTTTCTTGCTGTTCAAAATAATAACAATTTGCCTGTGGAAATTTCCTACTGACTTGAAAAGGAGCCCTAAATTTGCTGATAGTAAATAAAGGGCAATCCTGCTTTCACTACAGTCAGTGTGGCGGTTCTTGGAGGGTTTCATGGATGCTGATTCGGATGCAGAGCTGCCCACAATGAGGTGTTTCTGGTTTGTGAACATCCACCAAAGTCCAGCATTTATTTTTGCCTGTGGTAGAACAAAAACCAAGAACTGGGGCTGGTTTTTGAAGACATAGGATTGTATCAACATACTAGTTTGCAAATCAAAACCTCGTTATCATAAGAAAATTTCTTAGATTTGGGAGTGTTGGATAACCTTAATAGGCAGAAGAGACTTCTGAGCCATAGGCTGGTCTCTGGGGTGGTTTTCCTGGTAATAAGAGATGGGAGGTTAAAGTTCCTTCTGAAGAAGAGCTTTTCACTCTACATCTTCTTGATGATCCACTCAACCCCAAATCAAGTGATGAGGTATGACAGCTCTCTGTTTTCTTCTCTCTCATGTGCACATAAGAAATGAACAGGGAAGCCCAGAAGAAAGCTGGTTGATGTGGATTTGTCTCTATAGAGCATTTTAACCTTCGATCATAGAATCACAGAACCACATAATTGTTTGGGTTAAAAGGGATATTAAAACTCATCTCATTCCAACCCCCTGCCATGGGCAGGGACATCTTCCACTACACCAGGTTGCTCCAAGCCCTATCCAGCCTGGCTTTGAACACTTCCAGGGATGGAGCATCCAATGATTCATCCTGTTTTGGTGACATCTCATGAAGCAGACAATGTCTCAGCCAGTTCTGCTCTAGTGCAGGTGAAAATGTAGAGCACCTCAATCAACGAAGCCCATGGCATCCACATGGAGAGCTCACACCTTTGGAAGTTCACACCCCATGCAAAGTTGGCTTAGCTCCCTGCCTAGCCCTAACATTATTTCTGAACATTTAACCAGCAACAAAATAAAATAAAAAATAATCCACGCCGTGCCTCGATTAGGGATTAGAAATGTTAACTGCCCAGTGCCTTTTCCTGCAGGGGCACGCTGCCCCTACACCTTTAATTAGGGTAGCCCATGGTCCTTGCCATAAAGCTGATAAGTAATAAATAGCTGCCTTTGTCACATGCAAGTTCAGCATTGTGAAACGGCACACGGACGGCTTTAAAAAGCCTTTGATTAAACCCAGCACTACAGTAAATCTACAAACACAGAGGAAAGAAAAGAAGCTATTTAGTCTGTGCCAGTTCCCGGCATTAAGTATGCAAATTTCTCGGTGTCTTCAGCTCCCAAGAACAGCAGGCGCTGAATGCAGCAGCAGCAGCAAGCGGCACGACATCATTCATTTCAATCATTAAAACAAAAGCGGGATAAATCGCTACCTAATTTGTAAAATATGCTTATCATATAGGCTCTTTGGTCTTTAAGAAAAGCACCAGCTGAATGAGAATCACTGAATTATTTTGAAAAAAAAAAAATCATAGAATCAATTCTGGTTTTCCCCCTTCTCTCAATGATTGTTCTTTTATTTCTTTTTCCCTTCCCTTTCCCTTTCTCATTCCCTTTCCCTTTTTCTTTCTCTTTCCCTTTTCCTTTCCTCTTCCCCTTCCCTTTTCTCTTTCTTTCTCTGTTTCCCTTCCCAGTTTCAGGTAAAACCTATCTAGCCCGCCCTCAAGCTCCCACACCAAGCCTAGGGAAAATCAGTCTTTTTTACCTGAACATGCAAAACTCAACACTCCCATCTCTATCTTCTCACTCCCTTTTTCCAAAAAAAAGCAGGGTAGCACTGACCAAAGCCCAGCCTGGAGCTCTGTGCTGGGCATCACCCATCACTGTCCCATGCAGCCCCTGCTGCCACCCTTGTCCAATCACTCAGCAATCTCCATTTCCCCCTTCATGGGAAAAAGTGTATCCAAACAGCCTGATCCTGCATCCTGCAAGAGCTGACTGCCCTGGGTGTTCCATCACCCCTGCACAGAGGGACAAGCTGTGTCTGGCCTCTGTCCCTGATCCCAGGTGCTCAGCTCAGACCCCATCACTCCTGACAAACAGCAGCAGCGAGGGTTATTGGTACCCAGGGAGCATCACCACTGGATCCATAAAGAGGCTAAATTCTCCCCCATCTGAACATGTGGTGGCCTGCAGGTAACCTCTTTTCCCAGTTAGCTTGTTCCTTTCACATGAACTCCACCAGCCTCTCTCTGTGGCCGTGTGGGGTGCAGGGGACACAAACGCTCGCAGAGGCTGCCCCTGTAACCTGTCACTGCCTCTGTGGCTCCTCTGCCCGTGCTCCACGGCTTGTGTGTGATGAGAAACGGGGCCAACAGCTCTGCTCTTGTATGAGAAGTGTCCTTTGATGCTCCCCCAGCTGTTCAGCCGTTCAGCTGTTCCAGGATAGTGCCTCTGGCAGTACAGCTCCCCGCTGTGGCTATGCCGGGGCGTCAGCAGATGGAGCATATCCTGGTTATTGAAGCTGGATACAGTGCCTGTCAGCAGCCTCGCATTGCCTGGCATATGCAAATAGGTCCCAGGCATCTGGTTGTGTCCTGGGCTGGCCACGTGCAAAAATGGGAAAAGAAACCTCTGGGTTTGGGAGCCCCACCGGCACTGGCTGGGATGGCACCCTGCAATGGTCACCATGTGATCCATGAGGAGGGGGATAGAAAGCCAGGGGAGGGGGAGTTTTTAAAAGTAGTAGAAGTACAAATGGTCATGCAAAATGCACACTGAGAGGTGACCTGCGTGCTGCTGGGACTGGGGGGTGTGACAGCACAGCCACAGAGAGGAGCAGCACCTGCAGCCCCAGCACCAAGGGCAGTTATTGGAACAGGGACTCGAATGAAATAAAGATGAGGCAACAGGGAGAAACTGATGCACAGGAAGTTCCACTTAAATATGAGGAAGAACTTCTTCCCTGTGCAGTAACTGAGCACTGAACAGATCGGCCAGAGAGGGTGTGGAGCTCCCTCATTGGAGATATCCCAGAACGATCTGGGTGTGCTCTGAGGTGGCCCTGCTTGAGCAGGGAGGTTGGACCAGGCGGCCCACGGGGATCCCTTCCAACCTGAGGCATTCTGTGGTTCTATTAAATGCTTGATGCAGCTCAGAACCTCATGACATCTTTAACTTCAGTATCAGGGAATCATAGAATATCCTGAGCTGGAAGGGAGACACAAGGATCATCAAGTTCAGCTCTTGGCTCCATACATGACAATCCTAAGAATAACACCATCAGTTTAATTTCTGGTTGGCAGAACAATCAAAAAAGGGAAATCAAATGCTAGTTTAGCTCCAACTTTTTTCAGTGGCCATGTGTCACCCAGTCAGTCAGCAGATGAGCAAGCCAAGGGCATAAAAGATCCAGCCCAAATCGGTGCTGTTTGCACCAGTTATAAACTCTACACCTCTCTACATGGAGCTCACAGTCCTATCAGTGTCTACAAATTCCATGTGATCTTCCACAGCCAGATCTCACAACTGCCCCGTCGAGTCTGAGAAAGGATTTTCAGCCCCAGTGCTGGTAGGATGGTGACTCTTACCACTGACGTGTTGAACAGCATTGAGGTGTTCTTGCATTAAAGAGCATCATTTCAAACCACCTAAAAACCCCAGCTTGATGCCAGTGCTGCACTCAGAGGCAGATGAGAGACCGCTGAGACTGAATGCTGTGAGGTGCAGACACTGCAGGTGTCAGTGCCACACCTTGGCAGCCAAGGATAACCCCACTCTGGTTTTGTGGGGCAAGTAAGAAAATGATGTTACAGAACAGCCACCCAGAGAGATTTCTTTGCTCCTCCTCTGGAGGTGGAACACGTTCTCATTTCCTCCCATCTACTTTGCTTTGTCCTGGCTCTTGGGTGCTGGGAGTGGAACCACATCATCCCAGTGCAGCCAGGGATCTTCAGGCTCTGGTGTGGCACATCAGCTCTCCCCTCCCTGGCCCGGCAGTCTCCTGGCACTCTCTGCCATGCAAGTGCCTCACCCAGCTCCTGCCTGCTCCTGTGCTCCATCCTCGACTCCTTTTGCAACATCAGAGGAACATAAAAGGAAGGAAGGGAAATAACACCCTGAATATTGTACCTTCTAATTAGGCTGGCAGTGATCAAACAGCTTCTCAGGAGCACACGGTTTGCTGGCACAGGGCCTTCCAGCCATGCCCATTACTGCCAGAGGAAAAGCAAGTTCCATCCTTGTGGGAGCTCATGTGGTCTCCTGAGGTCACAGAGCAGCTTTAACTGATACAGAAAGACCTGGAGGAAGAAGATGAAATCCAGATTCCTTCCCCACCTTTGCTAACAGTGTCCTCACTGTAAAGGGACTCGTAGAAACTTCAGCAGCACAAGCTGTTCCTGTGATGTTGTTGTATAAATATGTTTTATGTATAAATATGCATTTGAATCCGTGTTTGGACTCAAACCTGTCTGTTCATCCAGCTGTCGAGTAACCTCTGCAAACAGCAGGGTCCTTCGTGACAGATTGAAGCCGAGAAAACCGCTGCCTGTTCTGCAAAACATATTTAATTTGTTAAAGAGATGGGAACTTTGCTGAATTAATAAGATGTGCTAGAGAAGGGAGCCACTCTCCAAAGAGCTGGATCCTGGTTACAAGTGCAGTTTGCAGCTTGCTGGTAATCCTGCAATTAAAGCTACAGTACCAGCATATCACAAAAATGGGATTTGCATAATTTGAAATTTGAGGAAAATCTCTAAATACTTTAATTTTGATAGAAACTGTTTCCACTGCTGACATGTGTCTACACCTATAATTTCAGTTGATAAATTGCTGTAATTTCTCCTCCATTTCATGTTCTTTCTAACATTAATTGTCAGTTGTAGAGTAAAACAGTAGAAAGAGAGAGAGAGGGGGAGAATAATGTCATTGTGCTTTTGTTGTGTGAATAGCCTTCCGAGGAATGATTATCTTCCACACAGATGCAAACAAAAAAAAAAAAGACACAGAGAGAGACAGAGAGAGAGACCTCTTGGTTTGCACAAAACTACTGCAATGGGCATCAGTGTTTCACTGTGAGGCAGGGAAAAAGGAGTTAAAGCCAGGTAAATGTACCTGGGAGTGGATGTGGCCATTTCCCAGGCTGCTGGAAGGAAAGAGGGACTTTCCACGGGGCTGTGGAGCTGCAGAGGATGTCTGGTGATGCCTAGCTGGAGGCCTGAGCTGCAGGATTCCAGGGGTTGAATCCTCAGTGTCAGCCATGTCCTGTCCCAAGCAAGACCCTCTCAGAGGTGATGGACTCACCTGGCTGGGTTTTCCAGAAGGAAAACTGAGGGGAATAAAGGCAAGCAGTGAGTCCCTGCATGAGGCAGCTCCACAGCACCTCTTCCACCCATGACCTGCTCCCCATCCCACCACCCCAAAAGCCACTTTTCAAGCTACTTTTAAATAAAATACCCTTTCAAACAGAGGGCTAGTGGTACTAAATTATTCTATTAATTTATTATTCATGATGAAAAATTATTCTAATAAACGGTGAAAAATTATTCTAATAACATTCTATCCTATTAATATTCTGCAGCCAAGCAGTTAAAGTCACTTCCTGTGGCTGCTCCCCTCCTTAGCACTGATCTATTTCTTACAGAGTTTATTGAAATTAAAATCTGCTTCTTTGGAAATGTGCTGCATTTAACAAAACCAGTGGGGGGAGATGAGCTGTGAGTGAGGAGAGAATCAGGCAGTGATTTTTCCCTTCTGCTGACAGAGCAGGGGAATGCCTGGTGGGGTGGGAGCTGGGCAGACCCAAACTGCACAGTCAGGGATGGCCCAGCCTGGGTCATTGGGGTGCTGTCACTCTGTACCTCATTAACTTACAGCACCCAGTATTGCTAATTAGTGCTAATCCAGTGTCTCCCTCCATTTCCAACTGCAGGGAGACAGCTCCTTTTCCATCCCTTTCCATTGGCTGGAGTCCTGCAAGCTCCACTGCTGCACCTCCCTCAGTACCCCGAGGTTGTGTCTCTGCTCACAGCCCTTGTGCAGAAACCTCCCTGGAGCCCCAGGAGCTGCACTTTATTGGGAACAAGTGGCCCTTGCAGCCACATTAAGGACGAGGCTGGGGACCCTGCTGTCACCCAGGCCCCAGGGACAGTCCAGGCAGCATCGTGCCCCCCCTCCCCCTGCAGCTCCCTGCACACTGGCACCACAAGCCTGCCAGGCTTTGTGCCAGGGATATTTTCCTAATGGTTCCTCTGCCTGCTCTGCTCACAGCCCTCCCTGCCTGCCAGCTGGCTGGGGTGGTCCTGGGCCCTCACAGGCAGCTGGGGAGGTTTCATGGGCATGCAGGGCTTGGAGCCTGTGTACAGGTGGCAGAGCAGCCCTGGTGCCCAGCACAAGGTCACCAGGAGCCCACTGCTCCCCAGGGCATTTTCTGGGTCCCCACTCAGGGCAAAGGGATGTGGGAGGCTGTGATGGGGGAGTTCCTGGTTCCCAGAGCTTACAAGTCCACACAGCTATCAGAGCTGTCCTGAGGAAGCATCCTACAGAGACATGGCAGAGAGGTGTCTCAGGGTTTCTCTTGCAGCCAGATGCAGCATTTCAGTGATTTTGGAGAGCAGAGAGCAGATGAGCAGCTGCTGCTGGGCACTTCTGAACCTGCCTGACCTGCCTGACAAGGTGCCTTATCATCTGGCTTTGCTCTCCCAGTCATCCAAACAACTCAGAGGAAAAAAGGTCCAACTTTGCTGAGGAGCAGCACACCCATGTCTGTGGGTCTGTTGCTGTAAGTGTTGCTTTCCCCAAAAGTTCACTGGCCAATCTTGATTTTGTTTGCACATAGCTGCTCCATGCCAGGGCCAGATCATCTCCTGACATTCTCTTTTTCCCTACTTTTTTTCTGATTGTCTCTACAAGCCTAATAATTCCTTGCACATTTATATCAGCTCCGTCCTGCACCTGCCCACCTGGCACAGGTAGTTTTGCCAATCACACAGCAAATTAGATGCACAAGTCTGTGTTAAATGCCTTGAAGTCCTAGTGAAAAAACTAACCTCCAGGTGACATTAGTGCAGCTTTAACAAGTTGTAAAAGGCCTTCCTCTCAAAGGACTTTCACTGAAGCCATCTTCTTCTTTGTGTGTTCCTCCCTTGCAGCATAGATAATTAAAGGACCGGCCAGAGCTCAGAAGATTCCTCAGCTTTTGCTTTTGAGGATATCTTTCACTCTATTTTCCCCCTCTTCTCTGATGGTGTATTAGATCAAGCCATTAAGCAACATCCTCTGTTTCTCCTGAGAATGTTCATCAATAATAATGAATAGCACTTGCTCCAGGGCTGCCCCCTCCTTGCCCAGGAATATCACCGGTACATGATACAACCCTGTTGGAATAACTCCGGCATTTGGTTTTATTTCTGAGATTCATTTAAAGTGTAATTTTTTTTCTCTCTGGGATTGTGGAGGCCCTCCTTTGTTCTGGGTTTGGAAGCTGACAGTTGGCTGAGGCTGAGAGTTTATCTGATCCAGTGGGGAAAGGGGTTTACATCAAAGTGATGCACAAGAGGAAACTCCTTAATCCCAATTGACTGCGCCTCGCACAACTGCCTCACCTTAATTACACATGGACCCAGCTGTATCAATGCATTTTGCTTTTTACCCCAGTACAACATACTTATTTAGCATGATAGCAGAACAAAACTAAAGTATTTTAAACAAAAATGCTTGATATTGGGCTATCTTACCTAGCCCCAGACAGCAATCACAGAGCCAGGCACTGTGCAAAAGGGGCTTCTCAGAGTGCTTGTCCTGCTCCTGTTCAACAGATGATGGATAAAAACTCCAAATAATGATGCAGTGAGTAAAGGATTGGATTTGGGAGATGAGGACAGAGCTGAAGAATGAGGAAGAGGAGCACATATCTAGAACCTCTCAGAGCAGCAGAGAAGTTTGTGCTGCTCTGACTCTCTGCACATCAGTCTTCTTTGTCCTGGTAATTTTTTGGATTCAGTCAGACTCTGAGTGATGTAAATCTCGCATTGCACCTTTCCTGCATCCTTGCTGTAGAAGGGGTTTTCAAGGAAGCAAATGCATCAGTTACACAAAGGGAAATTATTAGACACATAATAAAATATAGACAGTACCTTAAGCTCCATTTGCCTCATACTGCTTATTTCTTCATTCTCCAAGAAGTTAGTCAAGGTGTTTAATTAATTGATGTGGGTCAAGTCTTTCAGCCAGTTTGGAGCATGTGCCTGGTGCTGTCCTTCTCCATCACTGGGATGGTCCAAGTTACTCATGGACTTGAAGGCATGACGGGTGCAATCACTGCCTCCAACCCAGTGGAAACCTGTTTGTGCCTTTAAATAATAAACTCTTGCTCCTGACTGCCACTGTGTTTATTGCATGAGCTGCTGCCCCCAGCCTCATGCAGTGACTGGGATCAGGCACCTCAAGCTTCCTGGGGATTTTTTAGATTTCTGTTTTGGCATGATTTTTTAATTTTTTTTTTTTACAAGCGTGATTTTAACTTTTGCAAGGTGAACACTTGTCCCAGCACGATTATCACAGTGGTGAAGGGCAGAGCCCTGCTTTGTGCCAGAGACTCCCTGGCTGCTCTCGAGAGCCTCTGCACATCCCTCCTTGCTGGAGCACTTTCATGGTGCTCTTGATGTGGGGATGTTTATCTTTGCTCAGTTCTTACCCACTGGTGCATCTCTCAGCTAAAGTGCTTTTCCTCAGATTGTGAAACCCACTGTAGTCCTGTCTTTGTTAAGAAGATAAGCTACAGCAGGAAAGCAGCAGCAGCGAGAAAAAAATTCCTCTAGTGTGTTATATCTTTTTCTTCCAAGGAATATCACACAACTTGGACAGCTACTGTAATGCTAATAGACAAATCAAAACTCCGAGGAGTGAAATAGAAACATCCAACCATATTAAATAAGGGGGTTTGTGTGTGTTTGAAAGCTCACAAAAAAAATCTAGATATTAAGTTATGTCCTGGCACTTGTGCAGTGTAATGGGCAGATTCAATTAAAAGAAGAAAATATGTCCAGCCTATAGTGTGGACTAAGCAGCAATAAAAAAGCAAATCAATTTTTCAGGAGTTTCAAAGCCTGGTGCAGATTTCCAGAAGGCAGAAGCCAAAAATATATTTATTAAAAAAGACCCCAGGGGCTCAACAGTGTCATTTTAACCCAACTACTGCACCTTCAATACGATGAACTGTCATGAAATTTTGAGAAATACTTTCTCTCAAAATAAATAATCCATTTATATGTATAGATATAACATGTTCTATATGTATAAATAAATGCATATGCTTCTGCTGCATATATACAACGTCATTGATTATTTGACAGAGGTGCAATGTAAAAACTGAAAAAAAAAAACACAAATCAAGTTCAGTTATAGTCATTTGTGTTCCCAGGGTAAGAGCAGTGTGGCGTTTTCTATGTAGCATAAATTAGGAAAGTGGATATCTTTATATACATATATGTGTGAGTGTATATACATGTGTCTGTAGGAAGATGAATGTGTGCACACACTTCATTTAGTTACATGTGTTGATGGTTTATTTGCAGGATATTCCAGATGTAGCTACACCAAAATTCCTGATTTGGTGTTCTTGGACTGAAATCAGAGTTTATCCAGTCAGCCCAGCACAGAACCAAGAACTGCAGCTCACAGTCCCACACTTCCCTCCAGCCACACACAGCAACTTGGAGAAATCAAGGGATGAGGGAGGCCCAGCCTCTCTTTTACTTTTTAATCCTACCCAAAGCACAGTTATGATCCCACTGAAATCAACTGCAGAATTCCTGGATGAATAGAAGAAAGGTTTACACAGGAAAAAAAAAAAAAGGATTAATTTGAGCTTTTGGTCACTCTTTGACTGGATAAAATCTAGAAATAAAGGACAGAAATAAATCCCACTGCCAGCCATGGACTCAATCTCCTTTGAGGCCAGATTAGATAAAGCTTTAAACAACCTGGTCTAGTGGAAGGTTCTTTGCCCATGGTGGGAGGTTTGGAATGAGATGAGCTTCAATCTTTACAACCCAAACCATTCTAGGATTCCATGATTCTGGTTAATTCCTGACAACTTCTGCATGGTTATCTATCTGTTGGTTCAAGAGGGAGCATCTGACATTTGCATGAGGGACTTTTGCTGTCTCATTTCTTCCTCCCTTTGTTTTTTTGCCACCGTTGCTGATAAAAACAGGTGCTCATAAAATGTTTCACTGTGCACAGGCAGCAAACTGAGAAAAAATAATTTTCTCTTGTTACACTGAGCCACAGATTTATTTCCCTGTAGAAACCCAAGTGTGACTGCAAAGGTAAAATACAAATAAAAAAAAAAAACAAAGGAGAGGAGTAAGCAGCATGGTGGTGATGATTAAGGTGCCCTTCCAAGAAATAAATAAATCAGCCCAAGATCCCAGCAGCTGCAGGGTCTGAGCTGCACCCGGTGTCATTCCACACCTCTCCCTGCAACCAGGATGGGGAAGGGAGGATCCCCCTCTCAAACCCCCAGTGCTACAGACAATACTCACCCAGCTGGCAGGATGCATGTTGTTGTTATTTAAAACACAGATGAACATGCACACAGAGGGAAAGAAATCCTGCAAAGCCAAATTTGCTTCTAAACCTATTTACATTTGGTGGTACTCAGGATCGCCTTGAACCATCTTTGCTATTTCCTTTCCTTTTCCCTTTGAAGTTGCAAGTACTACATTAGCTCCTTTAAAAAGAAATTAAAAAATAAAAAAAAAATACAGAGAGAGAGGAAAAAGGAAAAGGAAAAAAAAAGAAGTGTCTAAAGACACCACTTGTGATATGTATTTTTTAATAATGACATTTTCAAAGGTTGAAATGTTGTGGTGCCGTTTGCAAAGTTGTGCCATTTAAACGAGATAACATGGCATTTTACCACTAAAGACAAGACCCTCTTTTTCACTCCTACCTTTGAACAGTTTATCATTTTGCAATAATATCCTTTAGCTATGTAGCTCTCTTTTCTTTTTCAAATTGAGGGCATCTCTTCTAATTGTGCTTATGATGCAAATTAGCATTGGGGTTTTCTTTCTAAGAGCATTGTGCCTATCCTAAATATTTTTTCTCCTATATGGGATTAAGGAAGAAATCGTAATTAATTCCTCTTTCAGTGAAAAAGCAAAGCTATTTTTAAATTGCATGCCTGATTGAATTAGCGAAGTGTTAGACAATTAACAGTCTTTCTTTTTATTTTTATGTTCTTTAAAATGCAGATTCAGTTTAATACTGTTTTCCCCTTCATTCTTTTTGTGTGTCCTAATTGTTAGCTAAGTAGTGTCAGGACTGCGTGTTATCGGCCAAGGCAGGTGTCACGTTTAATATTATTAAAGATGCAATTACTCCTTTCTCAAGCACAGCTTGTCAGTTTAGCTCATGGATGTATATATCAATACATTTTTTAATGAAAAAAAAAAAAATTGTCTGTTTCCCATCCATAAATTGGGTATCCCATCCTTGGTATTTTGTTCCTTATTTTGGAAACATCTCTCTAACCTCAGTGCACAGGAGTCCTGGGAATGTGATGAGCTGTGACAGTCTGAACGAGCTGCACAATCACATTCCTCAACTTAGAATCCTAGAATCATTTATGTTGGACATTCAGATCATCCCAAACACACAGGCTGTGGGACTCCAGGGATGGGCGTCTCTGGGGCTGCCACTTTGAGCACCCTGGAAAGGTTGGGGGGAAAAAAGCTGTAACTGAGGAGCTGACTGATTTCTTGACATTGGGCCTGCCTCACATAAGGGTTCTAGGGAAGTTGTAAGGCAAAATGTTGGTTTATGCTGCCAACACCCATAAAGGAGATGAGAATGCAGGGCTGGGAGTCTGTGTGCTGCCAAGCAGAGCTCCAAGTTATCTGCTCTGGAAGCATGGCAGGGGAATCCTCGGAGGTATGCAGAGCCAATGGTGAATTCCTCCTCCTCCTCTGTCCTTGGACAGCTGCTGGGTTCAAAATCCCACTGTCCCCGATTGCAACTTTTGGATTGGGGTTTTCCTTCAATCATATTGCAAGCATTGTCCCAGAGAATGTGCTGTATGGATGGTTTAGTCACTAAAAATCGCATTCAGCATTAATCAAAACTGCCCATTCAATATGGCTTGAATTCATAAATCATTTTAGCTAGCAAAGGTGGAAACATTAAAACAGAATTTTTTGTTAGAAATTTCCTAAATTATATACTTGCAAAATTTCAAACTCATGGTTTCTCTTCAGCTCTGGATAAATTTTGTTTTAAGGAAAGGTATAGGAGTCAGACATTTTGTTTTGGACAGAACATGCTCTGTTTGACCCAAAATGAAGTACAGATGCACACAGCCCTGCAATTTGGCCACCATTCAAAAAATCAATTATTCTCAAAGCTTACACTGTGCTCCTTGAGGGAAATTGTTCTCTGACCACTCCTGGTCAGATGAACCATGTCCTGCAGGGTATATAAGCCATGAGCAGATAACAGTTTAACAGATCAAGTTACGGTTTATTCACACATCTTCATCCAGCATCAGCACACCAAAGGTATTTTCACTCTGACACTTTCCTTTCCTATTAATGTACATCCCTGCTCTTTTTCAAGATGAGTGCCCAGAATATCCACAGCCTGTATTTATTACCCTCCACGCTTGCATCTTGCAGACTGCTCATTTCATCATGAGGATGATGCTCATTGCCAGGTCAGCTTCCATTTACTCTGGAAATTTGCAGATATTCTTTTCTGCAGGACCTAATCTGCAGCCAAAGGGCTTCTGAGCAAACCCAGATGAGAGTTCTCCAGTTTAGAAAAAGATATCAAATGCAGTGGGCTATTTTCACAGAATCCCATAATGGTTTGATTTGGAAGGGACCTAAGTCTCATCTCATTTCAACCTCCCTGTCATGGGCAGGGACACTTTTCACTAGACCAGGTTGTTCAAAGCATCAGCACTTCCAGGGATGGGGCATTTATGGGAAGTATGTGCTCCTTCATTGTCTTGTCTGAGAATGTCACAATCAAAAGTATTTCCAGCAAAGGAAACTTTGAATATAATTGGCCAAAAATGTGAAAAAATGTGAAAAAATGGCCTCTCCTCCCCCATCTCTTTCTGCTTTCCATGATAAAATTCCAAGGGCAGAAGCCTCTCCCAGCATCCCATGTCGTTCCCTCCACCCTTGTGCCACGACAGGTGCCACAATTCCAGTGCCACCTCTGGGAACGGGCTCATCCTCCTGTGCCGCACATCCGCCGGTTGTTTGGGAGCAGAGCCAAACAGAGGGGCTCAGTTTTGGGATCATCCCTCATTGGGATCATCCATCGATCAAACCCTCCAGGTTGCCCTGTTTAGTGGCAGTGTTTCCCTGCTCTGGAGGGTCACACCTGTGCTGGTGTGTGCCCTCCGTGCTGCTCCCAGCGTGCTGGCGGGTCCATGGGTGCAGCTCTCTCCTGGAGCGGCCGCAGGATCCTCCGGCTGCCAGCTCTGCGTGGCTGGAGACTGACAACTAATGGTTAGTTTGCAAATAGCTGCATAAAAGATCAGAGGAGAATGTGTGAAGGGTGGGGAAAAGGGGAAGGAAGGGGAATGACTGGCAGTGCTTGAAGAGAATTGATTCCTGTTTAATTTTTATTCAGTTCGATTTTCATTCTCAGCAACAAAGTTCTTAATGCAGAGTTTCGCTCACATTTCATGGGGTGTCAGGATCTGGCAGGGTGGCAGAAACTGTGACTGTAATTAAAAGTGCCACATATTTCTCTCAACTTATCCAAGCTTAATTTTCTTCTCAACTAAGGAAAAATCTCCTACAGGTACCATGGCCTGGCCCCCTCACAGGGAGCTTCCCATGGAAAAGAGTGTGAAATGGGACTTCTGGGAGAGCAGGAGTCATTTTGGGAAGACAGGGCAAGAAGAACCGTGTGTGTGGGCTGGTAACAGACTGTGTCCAGGCAGGGTAATGGAAAGGTTACAAAAGGGGGGATCTGCTGCCTGGAGACCCCCTGAACTTCTGCACTGGAGGCTGAGAACATCAGCCCTGTGAGCGCTGAAAGGAGGAAGATGGAGGAGGAGGAAGAGGCTCTGAGGCACTGGAAGATTTCCATTCTGTGGGAGATACCTGTGGGCTATATCCTTTCCTCACCATTGAAATTTGCAACCTGTGAATTTCAGCTCTGATATTTGCTGTCAGGAGGCCGTCATGTTCCTGCTCTGCTATAAGACCCTCTGCGTTATATTGGCAATAGCATTTGATTGTTGCACTTTGATATCACTGAATAGGTAATCAGACCACTCTTTATTTTAGCCTGAGGATATGCCTTTGATTTGTAGAGGTTGGCCATTTCTTATCTGAGTTTGAAAATGGGATTATTTAAATGTGTATTGATGTTTTTCATGTGGTCAAACTGTGCAGTTCAACATGGTAATTCAACTCGTAGCTATACCAGATTGTTATCTAATCTGATAAGATATGAACAGCACAAAGCCGAGATGATGAAACAATCGGGATTGTTGACTCACTAGGGTCCTGCTAAATCCAGTCTGCTTTCATACTTAATTATCCTGTCAAGTTCCTCCAATCTGAGCTCCTCCAGCACTGCGATGGAGAACGGTGGTAGTGACACCACTTGGTGAATACATAAGTTGATCGAAATAATTTCAGCAGATACAATGGCTATTTATGCCTCAACTGTGATATGAAAAGCTACTGATTCAAATACCCTAGACTGCAAAATTGTTCCTCTTAGCATTTCTAGGTTCACTGAAGGCTGTTATTAAAGGCCTCTGGAAGTTAATGTTTTTGTAACATGAGCTGCTGCCTGACTGTCTCATACCAGAGGGGGAAAAGAACAAGTGAAAATTAAGCCTTCCTAATTTTCTCCCTAAACTGGTATTTACCAGCTCCCTAAACAATACACTGTACCTGACCCTGAAAACTTTGCTGGACATCTACAGCCCATCCCCCCTGCTGCTGCTTACATCGTATTTTATTCCAATTGTGAATGCAGCTTCTATTAAAAGATAAATAAGCTGTATTAATTAGATATAAAAGATAAATTTTAAAGGCTCCCTCCACTGCTTGAAAATAACTCATATTTTCACTTTTTTTCTTGATCATCTGTAGGAGTAATCATGAGAGTAAGAGCTGTGTCACAAGAGGTAATGGCAGAGGTAATGATGTCTATAGCAGATTAAACCTGGTATTTCAGGTATTCAAAAAAAGAAGCATGGAGGTTCAAACAGAAGTAGTTGAAATATTTTAATGGCCTGAATTGAAATCATACTCCTGTAAGTTTTACGAGAGTCTTGTCTTTGCTGTTAATTTGAGGTCAGCAGTTTGCTCTTGGTCAGTATTTAGCTCTAGAGCAATCTGGTTGTGAAGGGACCTGCTGCTGCTGCTGCTCCTGGTTTTAGTAGTCAGAGGAGGAAAAAAGGGCCCATAAGCAGTCACAGAAATCCCAAAGATCAAAATGCCACTGTGTCAAGCCTCTTCTGCTGATTAACTCACTGGCAGGTTCACCTGTGGATGTATCTGGAGCAATCATTAAGAGCTTTGTCACGGTGTAGAGCAGCCAGTCAAGCATCCTTGTATTTAAATTCGACACTAAAAAATATCCAGATATTGAAAGACGCTGCTTTATCTACCCAGTATGTTTTAAAGGGAGAGGAACTGCTTTGGCTAAAAGCATTGTCAGCTGTCAGGCTCAGTAATTCAGCCCAAAGCCATCAATGTCCCCTTTGAGAGGCTGCATCAGGTAAAAAATATTGGAATTTCAGAGCTCTGAGCACCTTGCCATGAAGGGCCACACCTCTGGACTGTGGAAACTTGTGGCCATAAATGGTACAGGAGCCTCAATCCACTAGAATTCCATGTTGGTCCTCTTGAAAATTGTAGCTATTATGTTTAAATTAATTATGCTATTTTCTGTTGAAATTGCAGAGTGCTGTGTGGTACAGCCTTGCCCAGCCCCAGTGCACATGAGGTGACTGGAGGCCCTGCCCTGAGCTTTTAGAAAGGCTGTAATCAGCATGGAAAGGAAAGACCAGCTGTTGTTTGAAAATGTTAGTGCTAAAGGTCTCCTTTAAGCTGGTGTCTTTAGGAAAGCCTGTATCTCTTATATAAATCAATGAACAAAACTGCTAGTTTTCTGCTTTTATTCCTTCCCTGCTGTGGGGATCTGTGCCTTTTGGAGGCTTTCAGAGGTGGGTTTGAGCCTACCCTCCCACTCAGACTCCTTCCTACCTCCATCTGTACCATTTCTCCAGCCTTCCCATCCTGTGGACATCACAATCCTTCCCCAAACTCTGCTGCTGACCATCTCTCTCCCACCTCCTCCTCAGTCCCACTTCATCCACACCCTGAGACACCCCACCAGTGAAAGATGTGGAATAGAGCCAAGCCAACCTCATGGAGAAAATAAGTGGAGATTGATCAATAACCACTCTGTAAAAAAATGAGATGATGGGAAGTGCCTGAGCACACACTGTGGCCACCCCTGTGCTTGGGACTGTCACCACTGGTGTGACCCAAGCATCGAGCTGTAACTGTCCTCAGCACCACAGACAGACAGACAGACAGACAGACAGACAGCAGAGCAGACTGATGCACTGGAGGGTGTTCTCTCCATGCTGACTCCAGGGATTACAGCCTAAAAACCCCAGTCACATGCACGTTTATAGTAGGGTTTGGAGCTGGGTGAGCAAAGGCCTGTGAAGGGATGGGCTTTGAGCTGTATTTTCCTCTGCTTCTCCTTATTCTCTGAGCTCCAAAGCCAGGGGCTGGGCAGGGCAGGAAGCAGGTCCATAAATGTTTTTCTGATGTAGCAGAACTCTGTAAGCCCATCCCCCTGGAGCATCCATCCCTTACACTGTCCAGCGTGCACATAGATGCAGAGCATCCCACCTCAGGGTCCACATTAGTGTTTGGCCTGAGCAAACCTCACTCATTTAGGAGAGTGTTGAGTATTTATTTCCTTCTTTGAAAATATAAACTCTCTCCTCATGGGATTCATCTTTGAGAACTCCTTTGTGTGGTTGTTGCCTCCCAGAGATGCTCTCACGTTTTCCCTGTGCATGTGGGACTGGTGGTGACCCCCATTCCCAGCCACACCTGAGCTTGCTGATGAGGTTCAGAATGCCTTAAAATAGGTTAATTTGTAGGAAAGTGACAGAAATAAATTGCTGGCACTTTTATGTGCTGATAAGTTTAACCTTTTTTTTTCCCCCCTGAGCAGCTAAATTGCCAATCATCCGGAAACACACTGGAGTTCACCCATTACATAAAGGAAGCTGTTAGTCTCATTTAAAACAATATTGACCTTTTTCCTGTCCTTTACATTTTGACTAAATTACAGGGTACATTTTTTGAAATGTGGCTTTTGTCTGACTTTAACCAGGTGACCCTGATTTTTCCTCCATTTTTTTTTCCCACTTTGAGCTTTCAACCTTTCCTTTCTACTTCTAACAGAGTTCTTGGTTTAACCACTGAGATTTTTAAATCCAGAGATATTAAAAAAACAGAGTTTGCATGATACATATATTTTCCAGTTACAAAAACCTACACCTGGAAACTAAGAAAGCTGAGCTGGTGCACCCTGAAATGCCTGATGTGGGAGTAGCAGGGAGCACTATGAAAATGATTGCAAAGAGTGTCTGCTCTTCCAAATTCAGATCAGTGAATGTGTGTGAGTTTTCTGTTTCATTCAAAATTAATTGCAGATGCAACATTACCAATAGATTGTCTTCTGAGAGTAAAAACATTCCTGCTAGCAAAAAATTGGTTTTTTTTTTCCTTGTTTTTCTCTTTAAATCAGGCTACGAGCACGTGTGGCTCCTTGTAAAAACCAATGTAACTAATTCTGAGAGGGTTTTTTTCCTGCACAGAAACATTTTTTAGTTCATTTGGGGCCTTGGGCTGAGCCTCCCAATGGCAGCTTCTGAGGACATCGGAGTGAATACCAGAATACAAGAGTGGAGCTCAAGTTGTTTTCCTTGTGCCCAATCCCTCTGATAGCAGTGTGGCCTCACAGATATATATTGTGTTATGTTTCCTTCATTATTTCCTGAAGAAATCCAAAGAGACAAAGGCTCCCTGCTCCAACTTCCTTCCCAGTCAGTGCCCACTGGCCACTTGACATCAACAGTATTTCCACAGGCTGAGCTGATGGCTCAGCTGGGGTAAATCTCTGTATCTCCCTTACAACAGGTGATGGAGGCTTACTTCCATCAGCTGAGGATCTGAACCATCCTCCTGTACATCCATGAATGTGCTTGTGGCATTTGTTTCTTGTATTAATTTTTCCTACATAAAGCCTAAAAATATTCCCATGTATGTTCTGCTGGCTCTCAGCTCACAAAGAAATGTGTCTTGTAATGCCAAAATGAAATGAATGCAGGCATTTTTGTAATTCAGACGTATGCTGGTTCTTTATATTATTTTTTTCTGAATCACTGAGATGTGAGTTTTTTCCCCCAGTTGGTCCCATTTTAATAGTTCCAGTGTTTTTTGCAGGAATCCTGACATGTAGGAAGCTTTAGGATTCCCTGGCAAGGGAAGCATTTGTGCTTCCATTAAATTTAGAATATAAAGGCCTATTGTGTGGAGCATTTATCCCACAGGTTTGATGCCACAATACTGAGAGGCCAAAGAGAACACATCTTCCAGCTTTAACCCCATCTCTTCAATACTTGATTAATCTGAATCAGTGACATTGAAAATATTTAAAATATTTAATCGTCTAAGAGACATTCAGAGACTAAAGTGCCTTTGAAATCACCCTGCCAGCAGAGAAAATAATTTCTTCAATTGCTTTCTGGTACAATGTTCAACCCATCTGGGAAAATATTTGGGTTGCATTGCTGGCATTTGATTGACTTTCCTGCCAACACCAAAATTTTAATGAGCTACAAAAGGACAAAATATTCCAACCATCATCTCTGTGTTTTGTGGCGAGGCCTTGGGAGGAGAGGGAGATGCTTTGCACTCGTTTGCAGGTGCAGCTGTGGCTGTGGTGCCTACGCGGGCTGCAGGCAAACAAGTTCCTGGGGTTAAGTAGAGTGTGCTCCTGCAGCCCAAACCCTCCTCCAAAGGACAGAAGCATTGCATCTTCCCTTTGGGCCGGCAGACCTGTCAAGATGCTACCTTACCAAAAGTTTGGGGGTTTTATTTCATTCTAGTGATGCTGCTTGAGCAATTTCTTATCTTTTGGTTCTCCTTTAGAGCACAGGATCCAAAGATGCCTCTAGAAGCAGACAATGCACTGATGTGCACACTGGACTTGGAGGAATAAAATCACCCTGCCTGCTTTTACACAGCCTTGAGGCTGGTTTTACTCTGCATTGCTATGTGCCTCCGTGTAAAATTGCCCCGCACAATTATCCAATCTCATGGCAACTATTCAGTTTGCAAAGCAAAAATAATCATGTGATTACCCTGCAATTAGCTGATAGTTACTAATCAATTACATCTGCAGAGTTTGTCTTCCATTGAGGAGGTGTGTGGTGGTGGTTTATGGGTGAGACTCTGTGCCTGCCCCGGGCACAGCACAGACCTCCAGCCTTGTTTTGCTCCATGGCTGAGCAGGTGCTGGGGCTGGAGGGAGGAAAATGGGACTGAACTCTCTGGGTTTAGTGGCAGGAGTCAGACACCACGGCGTTGGCAGGGTCTGGGTAGGGTGGGCACCATGTCATTCACACTGAATAGGTTGGCTGCAAAAATGTCTTTGAATGAAGCCTGAGTAAAGAAAGCAAATGCATTCCCAAGACCTTTGGATATTCCTGTTGTCCTCTCCAGGCTTAGCACAGGGCTGCTTCATTCACTTCATCACCCTGCAGTGAAAACAATCACAAAGCAATGTACATCCTACAGGTATTTATTTACCTTAATATTCCTGGAGGGATGAGCTTTACAGTCTACACGTGGGCAAAAAGGAAATTTTCATATGTCCATTGGCAGTGCAGGTTTGCTCTTCCAGCATGTGGCTGGAAACAAGGGATTGGGATACCTGTCACCTTCCCACCCAGCAACACTGTCCAGGACTGGAGTATTTGCAATTGGTGAGAAAAGAGGATTAGCAAATACCTTTGAATGGCCACAAAAATCTGAGTCCTTCATCTCTGGGCATGCACCCACACAAAACTCTCCCAGAACATCTGTGGCTGTAGCTGGATTGTTCATTCAGCACATGGCAAAAGGGATGATTTTGCAATGTAAGGAGCAGTGCTGGGAAAACTGAAGGGGGAAATGAAGCTACTGGCAGGTTTGAAGAGCAGTTTGATAAATATTTCTGCTGTGAAAGAAGGAAGTAAGACATGACAAGAATAGAGATGTGTCCATGAGAAGTTAGACAGGAATTTAAGGGGAAGGCTGAAAAGCTTGAGCTTGATGCTGCTGGGGAGAAGCTTATTTTTGAGAAAGAAGGAGGGAAAGAGTGAAAATACTGTGAAAGAGGGAGAGGGATAAGCCCTGAGGCTATAAATCAGAAAGAGCCATGCTTGAGGGAGCACAAGGAGGGAGGCTTAAGGCCCTTTGGGCAGAAAGATGTGTAGTCGGGTGCAAAAACATGTCACCTGCCCAGCCAGTCGTGAAGCCTGGCACGACTGCACTGTGGTCCCACTGCTCTGATCCTGGGTGGCTGCTGCCAACTCCAAGGACCACGGTCCGGCTGGGACAAGGTGGGAAGTGGGGCTGGATGCATACACACCTGCACAGTGCGGGTGGAATCCACCCTCCTCACCAGCGCCGCTCTCCCTCCCTCTCCATCACCCAACCTCCTATTAAGAAAGATCCTGACAACACCATTAAAATGTCGTGCGTGGATTGCAGATTCATTGTTCTCTAAAAGCTAATCCAGGCTCGGGTAAACACAATGGCCCCTTTTCCCCCAGCCTGACGTTTCATTTACACAAGAGCTGGAGCCGCCGCACCGGCACAGCCGTCAAGCATTGATTGTGCTATTCAGCAGGATGGCTCAATAATTACAGCCCCGGATCTCCAAACCCCACCAAAGAGCAGGCTTACCACCGCTAGCCTTTGTTGCTAATTGTCCTTCAGGATACTTGAGATGAATTACTGTGGCTTACATTTTCCTGGTTTTCCTTTCCTTTTCTATTGGGTTAATATAAAGAGAAATCTTTCCACTTAGCGGTGCTGGACGGATCAGACAAGTGTAGCACTGACTGTTGACAGCACTTCATAAGAAAACCCTCTGACTGCAAACTGTCTCATTGATATGTTCAACTTGACACACAGGATTGATTTTTGATTGTTTTACAAAGCTCTCCTGCGCATGTTTTCATTATCAAGGCTGGGCAGTTTTCATACCAACACTTGGAAAATCTTAGAGCTGTTAATATAGCTTGACATCATCTATACTGCATCTAATTGTAACAAGTAACCCAACAAATTAAGCTTCTTTCACCAAAGCTCTCCAACATGGACTGCAGCCCTGATTATTCTTTTAGTTTGTTTTGTTTGGGGGTGCATGAAACAGCAGCAATATTATTTCAGTTCAAAGTTTTTAATCCTACTTGTTGTGAAGACAGAATTAGGGCCAGAAGTTTTAAATTCAAGACAGTGAAGTGTGATCAGCACTGAATCTGTGCTTATTCCCAGCAACTTCACTGGGAACTGGATCAGCTCCTGTGCAGACTGTGCTGGGCTGCAGCTTGGGAGGTGATGGCACCCAGGGTGGGGACATGGTCATACATTCCCCACACACATGGATTGGTGCCTGTCCTTCATTTATTAACTCTGGGGTCCCTAACCATCCCTTCCCCATGTTTCCAGGCTCTGATTCACCCTTCCACTTTTCTTTGCCATCTTTCTCTGACTATGCTACTTTGTCTCAAGCCTCTCTGATCCTACAGAAACCCCAGAAAGGAGCTGGGATGTTTCTTTCTCTTTCCCATACAGTCACTGCACCCCTGCTGATGGGAGTCTTTGTACAGCAGTGGCCTGGAGCTGATCCCAGCTGCCCCTGAAATCTGGGAGGACCTTCCCTCTCTCCTAGAACAGACTGAAGCCATGGGTTATGGTGGAGTTCCCTGATGCTGGGGGTAGCAGACCCACACAGGGAATAAGCTCCTTCAGCCAGTCCTGTTTAGCTGTTACCCTTCGGAATAAAAGCTTGCCTGCGCTGCCTTTTTTAAAATGCCATATGTAAAAAGGAGGAATGAAACTGTCTAAGCTGGGTTTTAGAAGCAGGAGCCCACAGTCCATATGCAAAACTGCTGCTGGTTTTTCTCCCGCGTCCGTGTAATCCGTGTGCGTGGCCGGCGGGATCACCCACTCGGGAGCTCAGCAGCACTCACTGACCAGGCAGCCTAGATTTCACAAGATTGTCCTTTTTTTCCTCCAGACACAAGGGAAAAAAACCACTTTCCATGACTGGCCCCTCTCCTTCTTTTCCCCAACAAGTGAGCATTTGCTCTGCCTCGGTGCTACTCATCATTTTTCTGAGCCTGCAGTGCGATTACCTCAGTTGCCATCAGCTTGGCAGGGGCTGGGAATTTCCACTCCTGAAAAAATGCCCATCTTGGTTTTCTTTTTATAAAAAAAGAAAGGCCCTAAATAGTGTGTAAGCACTTTCCTGTGGCTGTGCACCCTCTTCATAACCCTTCCACTCGAACAAAGTGATTGTCTGAACTGAAATCATTTCACTGAGATGATTAAATTAGTTCCTACATGTTGGAGATGTACAGAGGTCTTGACATTTATATTTGGGTATTAAAGTCTGACATTCAAATGTATTCCTGTTTGAAAACAGTGTAATTTTAAAAGTAGCATAAAATCCATTAATATAATAGGGAGAGATGGCAATGCTTTAATTTGTGTGGGGCTGTGCAAAATTATCATTTCCAGGGGCTGCAGCAAGGGCAGAGCTCTGCTGGCTGGGCTGGTGTGGGCAAGGGGGATGTGCTCCCCAGGACCCCCCAGACACACAAAGACCCCAAATATTACACCCATGAAATTCAGGATAAAATCAACCATGGGCTGAGATGTCTCTAACCACAGTAGGGTTGTTTTGACAGGATACAATCTGCTATTTCTTCCTGCAGCTTGACGCACACCTGTGGCTGGAATGTCAAACCAACAATGGGTTATAGCTCCAAAAAGGCAAAACAAACAATCAATCCTGTCCTCAGGGATCACAGCAAGTGAAAAGTGATAACACCTATGCAGGCACTTAGTCCCAAATTCACCCATCACCCCTGTAAACAGAAACTGAGCTGACATTAAGTTCTGTATTGTGTGATGGGGATGCTTAGGCTGTGGGTTGCCATTATTTAGGAACCAAAATTACACGGTTTTTAAGTTTTTGGCCCAATAGTACACTTATTTAACAAGTTCATTAAAGAATCCAAATCCCAGTGGTTTATCGTGTCTTGGATACCCAAGCAGTGGTTTTTTTGCCTGGAAAAAGAAATTTTAGCACAAGCAGCATTGTCACTTTTCAATGTTATTTAGAATGAATGAATGCAAATGACATTATTCAATTTGCAGCAGCAGTTTCATTCATGAGGTGACATTAACATCTGGTACCTAAAGGAAACATTCTTCACCAACTAAAATAAAAAAACTCCTGACAGGAAATCCCCCACTACGCCAGCAGCAAAGCAGCCCAGCAGTTCCATTCTTTTTCATCAAAACAAAACTCTGCGTTGGGATAATCGTGCTTCTCCCAGGATATTCCTCAAATGCAGGAGGAGAAAACAGAACTTAAAGGTCTGAGCTGGGAGAATGAGTACAGAAATGAGCATTGCTGCGTTTTTCTGTCGTGTGCCTGCACACATTTATTATTCTCATCTGCAATATTGGTGACCACAGACCGATCTGGCTGCACATGCGTCTTCTTGCCCTTCCCCTGACTTGCGCAGCTGGAAAACGCTGGGATTTTTTTATTGCTGTTTTCTCTTTCAGCAATGAGCAAAATGCCCCACATTAATGCTGGTTTATTTTCCCCCGTGAAATAGGAAAAGAACAAAAATAATAAAAGCAATGTAGGAATCAGGGCAGGCCACTGCCTTCAACAGCAGCCAGGGCTGAGGGACATTGTTCTGGCTGTTGGGAGCAAGTCAGGGGAAGGGGAATATATCCTAATTTCAGGATTTTATTATGCAGGGGCACCCTCATTTTAAAGCAACAGGATAAAACAGCGTTCAGGATCAAGATCAGGCTTCACACAGCTTGGAGGGCAGGTATCTCTATTTTGGAAAAACAACTCATTAATAGGTAAAAATGAGCACAATTAGTGTGAATATACATTTGTATACATGGGTGCATGTACATATACATAATACACCCTTATTTATTATGCACGCGCTGGGGTGTGTGTGTATGATAAGAATAATGAGATATAACAAAAATGAGGGGACAATTATTCTGATCTTTTGTAACTCAACTCAGCTGGGTAAATTATCATTTTGAGCAGTCTGAAAACAGAAAACTAAGCATAGTAGATGATAGGGAGGCATATTTAAAAAAAAAGAATTAAAGAATAAAATGCACAGAGACAGAATGACATGTTTTGTTATGTCATTCCCTGCCTGCCTTTCTTCATGAGAGATATCTCAAATTAAATACAAAGACTCTACTTTTAAATAAACAATGAAAATTGAAAATAGGCTTCCTTGTTAAAATATATATTTGTATTTCCATTTCCTCTCTCTTCTTTTTTAAAGTAGCTCAGTACTGTGAAACCATACCAAAAAAAGAAAATAAATAAATAAAAGGAGGGCATTAGGTATTAGGATTCCAAACGGGATAGTACATCTTTAATGATACATATGATAATTAAAGAATACAATAAACACAATTAGCATATGTTTTAAACAGTTTATTAGTGAAGCTTACCATAAAATCAGAATATATAGAGCTCCAGGGTTTGTTGGGATAACAGCTTCTAATCCTTAGAGTCATAAAATCCCTGGCTTGGAAGAAATGGGCATCTTTAAAATGATTGAATCAGCAGGCCTCGAGTGAAAACACACAAATTAGCAAACTCCAGCAGTTGGGCACCGCGCGAGGCTGCGACGCTCGGAGGTGAAGTCACCGCTGCCACTGCCCCGGCAGCTCTGATGGAGCTCAGCGGGGATGCGGGGATGCGGTGGACATCGAGGAGATAATCACTTTAACTCCTTCCAGACCAGGGATACCCAAAAAAAATTTAAAATAATAATAATAGTAATACATATCAACAAATTCGCCTTTATTTTGCAAGCAGTCCTCGCGGGGAGAGAGGGAGAATGAATCAGTGGTGGGTATAAAGGAGATGACGGGCTCGCAAGGCGCAGGGGGGTGCTGGGTTTGGGCTGCCCTCCCTCCCTCCTCCCTCCCTCCCAGCTCTCAGCGCTCCTGCCAGGCAGAGCACCGGGCGACAACGGGGCCAGAGGGTGGGTGGCTCCCACCCAGGGGGTGCAGGAGGGCTGGGATCCAGGAGAGTCACTGAAGGAATTGCTGGGAGCTTAAAACTTGAATTATTCAGTTCCCCCAGTCTGAACAGGGCTCTGGCAGCTCTCACACAGCAGGCAAACACTCCTGGCAGCAGCACCTTGTATCTCCTGCTCTTGCCTTTTTATCCCTTCCAACGTCCACATTCCCCCTATATGTCTTCTTTTCTTTCCTTCTGACTTCAGTTGGGCCGGGTTTTTTTTCTGCTGATGATTAACATATAAGCTCTTTACCTTCATCTCCCTGCTGTAGAGATAATTTCTTCCCTCCTTTGTTATTTGTTTGTTTGTTTGGAGGGGGCGAGGATGAGTTTAATCCTGCAGTTGGGAAATTTCAGGTTTCTTCTGAGCAGCAGGGAAGGCTTTGGATGAGAGTAAGTGTGGGCTGAAAGGAATGAAGCTCTGCAGAATTGGTTTTTTGAAGAAAAGGGGCAAATTGTCAACTTTATAATGACTCCCCATCAGTCGTGATGACTTCCCAGCTCTGCAGCAAAGGAGAATAGCAGTCAAGCAATGTTTGAACACATTCTTATGGGGAAATTGGGGTGTTTGGGTCCTGAAATTAGATCTGAAGACAGCCAAACATCTCCATTAAAGCAGGAGTTTCTCTCAAATTAAGGCATTTCACATTTGCTCAGCTCCTGGTCTTATCTGAACCAGCTTTTCCTGCTGCATGGCAGAACTGGTGGGCACAGTGCTGCTCTGCCTCAGAGAGCTGCCTGCTAATTTGGGAGGGAGTGCTTCAAACCCTTGGCATACATTGGACATGTGGATAGCACATTGCTTCATGTTTATCCCATGCTTGGAATCTATGCTGATATTATTTTCCAGAACTTCTGCCTGGACCTCAAGTCCAGGAGGTGGAAGCACTTTGTTGTAGTAATGCCAATGCACCATGTAAGCCACATTTTGCCCCAGATATTTGTGTATTTGTCTATTTTTGCCCCATATAAGTCTAAAGACAAAAGGAACAAGCTGGAGGAGAAATGAAGGTCCAAAAAGATGAAGTGACTTTGCCAAGGTCAAACAGCAGGATAGTGGCGAAGGCAGGAATATAAACATGAATTATATTGTCACTCTGCTAGAAAAAGAGGTTGAAATGCAGCTCATTTTTTTGCTGTAGTTTAGACCCAGCTTGACGTATTTGACCTCTATTCAGCTGGCCAAGGTCCAGGGGAACAAATATGAAAAATAGGATTTTCTGTCAACTCTGGGAAAAGACATGAAGGTAAACTAAAGTCAGGGGTTGACACCACAGCACTGGAGTTTAAGCAAACCAAGGGCTGAGTCAGGGTCTGGTTAACTGGTTTTTCTATTGACTTCATTGGTTTTGAGTTACATTGAAAGAGATAAAGAAATTTGGCCCAGGGACTGTGGAGGAGGAGAGGGAATGCAGCAGCAGGCATTTGTTGTTGTAATGTTTCCCCACTGCCATTCCTGCACTGATCCATCGCTGGCAGTGCTTGACAGACACCAAACTCAGAGCAGTGGCAGCAGCTCCAGTCCCAGCACCTGAGTTTTAGCTCCATCTCCAGTTTTCAGCAGAGGAATTCAGCATCCAGGGGAGCATTCACAGCAGAGTGACAGGCAAGAGGAGAGAAAAAGCCGCTTGGGATTCGGCTCAGCCTGTGAAACCCTCACCTGGGCTTGCCTTACCTGGAGGAAGGTTGTGCAGACCTCCAGCCCTGCCTCCTGCTCCTTCTGGGGAGGAGTTCATCACCTGGGAGGTGAAAGGATGTGTGCAACCCTCTGATCAAGGGCAGTAAAACTACTGGCCCACGGGTGTTGCCACGAGACATGACTGGAGTGGAGCTGGTGGCACTGGAGGGACCTGACTCTGCTCCCTTTGGGCCACTTTCCCTGTTGTGGGCACAGGGGCACTGGGGTAACACTGCCACACTCAGCTCCAGAACATCCTTCAGGAACGGGCAGGAAGAATGAATCTGGATCAAAATCAGAAATAGAATTCAGTGTTGGCTGCCGCTCTCTGCTCTTGCCAAAATTGAGAAAGCCATGACATTTTGTAAACCTTGAGAATTTAAGGAAAATATTTTAAATAAGCATGTGTGCACTGCTCTCTTTATCACCCAGGTGTAAGCACTAACCCATTCTACTTTTCTTAACCACATGGCACAAGCATTTTTGCATTTTGAATATAAGGTCTGTTTAGCATATGCAGAATATTTTTCTATTCACTTCTCATTAGCATTTTATATTTATTAGTGAGAAACTCAGAAATAGGGGATACTGAATTCAGCTAAAAACCAATTCTACACTGAATATTTAACTAAGACATGACTTTAAACTGTGTTAGTTATTTTTATAGGTATTCTAAAAATAATACCATAGGGTTTATTACCTAACCCATATCACACAGAATTTGACATTTGCATGTTGAGGGCTCATATGTATGTTAAAACAGTGAGAAAATATGCACAGAAAAATTTCAAGGCTTCTGTAAAATAAAAATAAACCCCCCAGAAATTTATTATGTGCCCCAACTACACTACAAATTGAAAAATTGACAGTGGTGGGCAGCCTGTACACCAACATTCATCAGCTTGGATCCTCTGCACAGGCTCTTAGGATGCTCTATCACAGATTAATGTCTCTCAGCAAAGAACCTGCTATAAAAAAAACAAGGCATGCAGCTGATAAAATTAATGAAACAAATCATTGTTGTAAAGCATTTGGTGAGGTGTGAATTTGAAAACTAGTTTCCTAATATTTGTAAAATAAACAGAGATTAATATCCATTAATAGTATCATAATGATCTTAACTGAGAATGTTGAACTGTTGCCTGTTTTGTTCTTTTCAACTGCAGCATCTCACTGCAACTGTTTTTGTGGCTGGGGAATAATCTGCTTGTGTATTCTGTAATGACACAAGAAATAAAACACAATAGGAAGAATAAAATCTGAATTCCCTTCTCAGCAAAGAGTAATTCCACAATCCATATATTTTTGGTAGCTTTCCTATATAAGGTGTGGAGCTTTATTTCCTAAACCATTTTCACTGCCACCTCAAGTTGGGCTCACAGGAGGAAACAATTCTGCTTCATACAAAAAACTTTACCCCAAATCTTAAAATAGCATTGAGTAATCCTAAATTTCCTAAAGCTTTGGAGGGTGATGCAGCTGCCATGGTGGCCTCCCCATGGGACAGTCCCTTTTCATGGCCTTTCCCAGCAAGGATGATGGGTTTCAGATCTTCATATCTCTGTGCAGAGCTACCTTGCAAGCCAGCTAAAATGTCAAAAATGCAACATTTTCCAGGAGAAATAGCTTATTTGTAAGTAGCTATTCACAGTAGCTTGCTGGTGAAACTAGGCACTGTGTGGACTGAAGTTAAAATACCTCATGAAGTGAAACCATGGAAAGAAAAAAGGGAATTTATTCTCTTAATCAGAAGATGACACAGGTTCACATCCCGCTAGTTTTTACATTGTCATTTACCAAAGGCAAACAACGAGGTGCCAAATGGTGCCAAGGGGTGAAGGGACAAGGGGGCTCAGACACCCAGGAGACAGGACAGGCCCAGTCCATCCCTTTCTCAGTGCCAATATCACAGAGCAGCAGCTTTATCACGAGGAAGCCTCAGCAGCAAGATTGGAGAGTTTTGGCTTCCATGCTCTCCTCTGCAGCTTGCTCGGTCCCACGTTAGTGTTTGCACGCCTGCCCACACAGGGAGGGAACATATGTTTTGGATGGGATCCTCTCTTTGAAAATGTGTTTTGAAGCAAAAACAAATGTTAAACATTCTCTTAGCAAATACCTCCTTTTAAAAGCCTTTCCTCATCTATCTCATGCAGACATGAGTTAGTGCCTGTCCACCACATCACCATTAATGGCTGCACAAAGTGTCCAGCAGCTCCACTCCGGAGGGACTGGAATTTATGGGGATAACTGACTTTTCACCCCATTGGCTCAGCAACCTCATTAATTTGGCCTCAATCAAAATATTTCATCCAACCTGAAAAAAAACCCCAACATGTTTTATCTCAATATTTCTCAATCGCTTCTATTACTGCTACCAAGATTTTAGACATCGTTTCGAGATAAAAAACCTCTGAAACATTTCATTTTGGAAGTGTGGAAGCGAAACTTTTTTTAGCCCCTCTTCCAGCCTGCCACGTTGCCATATTTACCATGGTGCTAACAGTTGTCAGAGATTATCTGGCTGAGTCACAGCTTTTATGGGCTCCACTCTGGTCCTAGAGACGCGAAGCAGCTCCTCTGCAGCCCCAGGTTTATGTTGGCATAAGCGAGATCAGAATTCGCCCTTCTGTTTACCATTTAGCTGAATCACCCCATCACAGACCAACTGTCATCTGTCACTCCATACTTTTAATGGTACATTGCACTGATGTTGTCTATTTTTTCCCCTTCCCAGCAGCCCTGTCACTCTGGTATGTGCTAATCTCTTCTTCCAAGCTTCTGTTGGATCTCTTAATGACAGTGCCACTGCAATTTACAGGAATTTTAAAAAAATAAAAAAAAAAAAAAAAAAACTACAAGAGAGACTTTGCCCTGTAACTCAGCCTGCAGACTAAACAGACCTTGAGCTTTTGGAAGTGCCTCCCAAGATGTGTTTTATCCATCCAGTCCCAGGCATGGCATTATCTGGGGAGCAGAGGAGGTACCCCCCCCTCCACCACCAGAGCACAGCCGCAGCTCTCCGACGAAGTTTGTAGCAGAGAATTAATTAATTTTAAAATTGCAATCTCTTGCAATGCCAGGCCCTCTCTGCAGCTCTGTGCTCCTACAGCCAATGGACCAGAAATCTTTTCCAAGTGCTTGGTTTCCTTGGGGCCCCGGCGGTGGCAGAGCCTGGCTGCTGATTAACCCGTGTGGTGACAAGGGACGCGCGTGGCCCCGGCAGGCGCCTCGCGCAGTCTCGCACTGCGTCCCCACACGGGGAACTGCAACATGAATCACGTCTGCTTTCAGTGTTGTGACAAACAAAACAAGGAGAGAAATGCCTTGCAAAAGGCACTTTGGCTGTGGGAGGAAATGCCCACCGCAGGCAATAAAAAATATTTCAGTGTATTAAGATTATTCCCTGTTTTTCCCAGAGGTGCGTGTGGGCGTGGAGGGGATTAAAGCTACAATAATCTTCTGTGAGTTTTCCATTTGTATTTGGTTAGATTGGTCAGCTAATAATTTTAGCCTGTTATTATTATTTTTTTTGCAAACACCTACGAAAAGATTCTGAGGTTTTCTTGTGGCCTTTCCAAAATGACCCGTATGTATGTGAAACAAGCAGCAACACCAAGCAGTGAATTTAGTATAAAGTAGCATTTAAACATTGCAGGCAATGCTTGTGAATATGAACCCTTTTAGGGGTCCCTATGTTTTGATGTGGCAAAGATTTTTCTCCCTGCAAAATGCAAGTTAAAAATTCACTGTTCTGGTAAGTCCAAGTCCAGGGTGCAAATAGTTTCACTGCTTTGGTTGCTGAATGTCTGTGACATGGAGTGTGCAGAACTTGTAGAGGTCCATCTGGTAAGAGAAATAACTCTGTGTCATTGCAAAATATGTTTCTGGGTGTGTGTGTATTTCTCTGTGCTCCTTCTTTGTCATGATTCCTCGGTTTAATTTAAATACATGTTTCACTTCTCTCCATATTTCAGGTTTATTGCAGTGTATGAAAATCAGGAAGCTTTCTGTTCACTTCATACATCTCTTCCAACAAAGCCAGACATCCGAACCCGGCACAGATTCCAGAGTGATTATTGTTACACATGATCTATGGAGCAGATAAATTACAGCTTGATTTTTATAAGGCATATTGAACCTGCAGGCTTCAGCAGAAACAAAAACAAAACAAAACTCAAAACCTTGGTTTAACTAGTAATTTGAGGAAATATGACAAACCTGACATGGAAGTCACAGAGCAAATAAATATGCACATCCATCATTTTGTAAAATAATGCCTTTGCTAGAGAGACCTCTGCTTGCTGCAGTCTGTAGTGTAAAATTTCTTTATGGTTTACTGGCCTCAGATCCTGCTACACAGAGAATCAAGTTAGCTATAGTTGAAAGAAACAATTCTGTGTAAGAAAGACTGTGTTGTGCAGTAAAATAGTGCACATATCAATCATGTGAGTGAAAACTAAGTTGGTTTTAGGATATATTATAATATTCTTAGAATGTTTAGAGGTGTTTTTTCTTTGCCTGCTAAAATGATTGGAGACTCTGCCTTTATTGTGAAATAATCTAGTTCCTAGAAATAAAATCACCCAGTGGTTATTGCAGATAGAAAATCCTACTTCATACAAAATACAACAAAAGGCATTTTCAGAGTCATCTTCTGAGCACAATAGTTTTGTTGGTGTACTGGAAAGGAATAACACACACAATTTTCCCTTCAGGAACTGGCTTTTGGTACCAACTCTTTTTTTTTTTTTTTGTAGCTTGCCAATAGTTGGAAGGTTTTGTGTGAAACTAAAGAACACCATCAGTGCCCTTTGCATGAGATCTGCCTCTCAAACTGTCCCCTCCCTGCAGATTTAGGAACTTCAGTAATCCCTGAGTTGGAGTTCACAACACAGCAAAATGTACCCGCTCAAAGAGGAAGCTGCAGTTTGGGCACTGATGGGGATGTCGCCTTTGACAGCTGGAGGAGGGTTTTACTCAGAGTTTAGGGGTTAAATCCAACAATTTATGTCAAACTGCGTCTGGATAAAGCACAAAACAGAGCCAAAATGCTCCACTCCTAAAGAAGTGTCTTTGTCAAAGCCACAACTCTTTTCATGCTCCATTCCTGCTCCAGCGTGTCCTTTGAGTTTTCTCCACTTCCAGGGATGCTTCTTCAAGAGGCAGGATGGAGAGGAGCCAGGTCACCACCACACATAACCATGCAAAATGCAAAACATCCACAGCCCAGAGAAGGAGATGCTGCCCCACACAAAGATGTGGGTCTGGTGCCTCCCAGATAGCACAAGACTGCATCTCCAGGCCCTGTGCTCTGTCTCCACTTTCAGAGGAATTCCAGTGCCTGGAAGAGAGTGGAAGAGCCTTTGTGTGCAAGTTCCCAATGGGTCAGATGTACAAACCACAGATTGAGTGGCTTGGCCACACCAGAACTGCTGTAAATCTGAGGATACACAGAATTATTCCTGTGGGTATCAGAGAGCTCTAACACCAAAGCTGGAGTGCCAAAAAGGGAAGATCAATAGATCCAGTAGATCTTCCAATAGATCAGTAAGAAGGGCTAAGTCCCTTTTGAAGTGTTGATCTGACCCATGGAGGCTGGCTGGGAAGTCTGCAGGGAAGTGTCTAAACTGGACCAGGAATCTGCATCTTCCAGATATCTTAACCACAGGATTGTCCTAGATGCACAGCAAAGACAGTGGTCAGAAAAATGAGCCTGAATTTGACCTCTACAGCAGCTGTTTTAGTCTGATCTTGTAGGTTTTGGTACCTAGATATGAGCCTGTCTTGGTCTGATCCTGCAGTTCTTGGCCAGGCAAACCTTACTTGGATCACAGTTTGTAGGAAGGGTCCATCATCTCCTTCACTGTGTCCCCGAAGCTGCACCTTGCGGTTTAAAGCCAAGTGCACCTTCACTACTCTGAACATTGCAAAGCCAAAATGACTGGTTTGTGCTTCACCCATAAAATTGCCAGCTAAATATCCATTCTGGAATCATTACTCCAGGTGTTTGTCAAGGAAGATGTACAAAGCAGCCAGAACATGTTTAGCATTTCATGTACCAGGCTGAGCTGCAGGAGTGACAGGCTGAAAAATCTTGTTTGGACTCATAGACTGAAACCGTTTAATATAGAAGTCACTGGTGGACTACAAATATGGAAAGCCAGTGTGCCACATTTTTATAGAATCCCCATTCTGCATGTCTTTTAAACATATTGAAACTTCAGAGAAGATGTAGAAGTTAAACTCACAAATTTTTGCTTCAAACATCTGCAGTTCTTCAATGGGGGGACCGTCAGAAGCTCAAATGCCTGCACAAAATACACTTTATTTGAATGTGCATTTAGATTAACTGATCCCACAAAAGCTAACTCTGTTAATTTAGGCCAGGAATTACCCAATTTGCTCACATAATCTCAGCAATTACACGTTCATCTTTTTTTAAATAGCAGACCTATGGTGTGATTTACGTAGTTATGTGATCTTTTTACTTAACCTCAAAGATATTAATCTTTATTAAAGGGTATGAGAGGCAAAGAGGGGGAAGAGAAGCTGGTGACAGATACTCTGACAGTGAGGAAAAGTCATTTACAAAGTGAACATCAGTAAACATTAGGAGTGACATATTGATATCAGCAGCCAGGAAACGGCTGGACGAGCTAGGATGAGGTATTGCACCTTAAATTGTGGCAACCATATTTTTTTCCCAAGGTTGATCTTTTATATTTTTTAAAGAAAAATTTACTATTATGCCTCCTGCTTCCCCTATGGTAAAATGCCAGAAATTTGACTGAGATTTACTTAGAGTGACAGGAATGCCCCATTTTGTCCAAGAAAGATGATTACTAAATGTCACGTCTATCTGCTCTCATGTGGATCACTTATTTGACATGTTCATGTCTCAGCTTCATAGCAGTTTGCAGCATGTTTCCTGGTGCTCTAAGGCAGTCTGAAATCTTTGTGGTGAAAACCTGAGCTGGCCAAAGGCACTTCATTAAAATAAATAAATAAATAATGTGGTTGGGATTCGCTGCTCTCCATTCCAAGGGTGTCAGGCCAGGAAAAGGCAAAAAAAGCCCTCACAAAACCAGACCAAGAGTGTATGCTTCCCGTCAGGCTGCCAGAAGGCCATGCTGGTGGGATGCTCTTGCCATTTCAGCTGAAGTAGAACCACAGCAAAAAGCAAACACTGGTGTTTAAATACAGAAAATAACCTCGTACAATTTACTCTTTTATTTAATTTTTAGGAAATCTGAAAAACGGCACAATGTGAACCAGGGCAGAGTGTGGATTTTTTCGCTTTGCTGCAAGACCCCACTTTGCTGAATTCAAAGGGAAAGGTGCAAAACCCAGCTGGATGTGAGGGAACCATCAGTACGAGCTCCTGAGGTGGGGAGCCCATTTAAATCTCCTTTGCTGAGCCTCAGATGTGACCCAAGCAAAGCAAAATGGAAAGCAAGGCAGAAAGGCTTCCTGCACAAAATGGAGCAGTAGTCATGAATAATTAATGGTTGCTACCTTCTTTGCCATTTTAACTTGTCTTTCTTAGTACTTATTGCCTTCCAGTCCAGAAATGTGTCTGTAGATTAATTCGTGCATGTTTTGCAGCAGCAAGTCAAGAATTAAGGTGTGTGCTGGAGATGCAACCTCCCACCAGACCCAGCCTGATTCAGCAGTCTCCCAGCCAGGGAATGCTCTCACACAGATCCAAGCTCTGGGAGCCTCTGAGCAAGGCCAAGGGTTCTTTTTCCCATCCTCTTCTAAAAATTTCTACCAGTCCTGTACAAATACAAAAGTTAATAATCACAGAAAGGGCTTAAGATCTGAATGCAAGGACATAAATGCATGTCATGAGAAGGACACACCTTTGGTTTGTTCCAGCACCAGAAGTTCACACATTGCCATATATTTATGAATTTTGAGGTGCAAATACTACAGTCATGAAATCTAGTGAGAATATTTAGTCCTGGCTTATCCTGCTGACTGCCCTGTGCTATCAGTGCAGTCATACCCTCAGTCAAGTGTGTTTCACCAGGCAGTCTAAGGGAGGTTCTGTAAAATCCCAAGTTTTTTCTCTCAGACTTTCCCTTTGATGCCCAGCTGCCAGCTCCCATGTGGGCACTCACCTCAGACACAGTTTAACTCCCAGAAATCCTGCAGGAGCAGCAAAACCAGCTCAAAATGCATCCTATGTAATAAGCACTGGGATTTTTTTTTTTAGTGTATGGTGGAAGATTAAAGCCATTCTAAATGAAAGTAGAGTGTGTAACAGGGTACAAGATTTCTAAATAGGTGGCACATGTCAGCAGGCATTACAAGAGCGTCTTTAGGTGAGCCTTTGATATTGACTGGTGAATAGTTCAGTCAGAGAGATGCAACCAAGCGAGAGTTTCACTGCCTTGATTTGTTTTCCAGCTAAAATAAATCTGAATAGAATAGACTTAAATTACCTGTGATTTTTCTGTCTTTAAAAGGACACATAAAAGCTCACGAGATCACTGCTCTCCCTGGGAAAAAAAAAAAAAAGGGGAAGGGGAAAAAGAAACCAGGAAAACCATGAAAGATTCATTTTAATGGAATCCAGGTTTAGCTGTTTCATATTTAATAATGTTTAATATTTCATTTACTACTGGGGACTCACCTTTTTCAGAAGAATGTAAGATTCAAGGCACTATTGTGCATTAAGATTTTATGTCTGACTGTAGCAATATTATAAGGGTTGGCATTGGAGTTGCTCAAGCCTTATGCAGAAAGCCTGGAAGCAACAAGGTTTCTTTCTTTTTTCCTACAGCCAAAATAGGAGCTGAAGCCCCAGAAAGTGGTGGGGTAGAGCTGTGAATCCTAGCAACAGGCAGGGAAAGAACTGTACGTTTCTTCACGTCCTCCAAGTGTTGGTGCCTTCTGGTACATCATTGACAGGAAGAGACAGAGACCATGGAAAGGCCCTCCTTGCTGATGCATCAAGAAAGGGCACATTTTTTCCAGTGGGATGGGTGAGTTATTGCATTTTGGGGGGGAAAACAAGAAAAGCAACACCCCACAGTTCATACTGTTGTTGCTGTTGCACCTTCCTTCATCACAAGCCACTGCCTTTTGGTGCAGGGCTTTTTTTTTTCAATTTTCTGTGCTCTTAGTCTTTTTTTAAGCCCTTCTCTGTGATAATGTGGGCTTTTCTTTTTAAGTGAATTATGAAAATTTCCACTCAAAAGTGTGAGCATAGGGTTCTGCCAGAAAAATCCATCATTCTGTGGCCTGCAATGAAATCATGGGTGATAAAAGCCACCACCCATGTTCAGCAGAAAGGGAACTGAAACCAGAGCACTTTTCCTGGAAGAAGAGGCTCCTGTTAAATATGCAGCAGTCTTGTCTTGCCAGTATTAAACTAGCTTTTCTTCCCAGAGAGCCTGTCAATACAGTTTGACCTCTCTCTGCGGATATTCTTCAGAGCCTGAAGCACTCAGATAATCTGAAACAGTTCCTCAGTACCATCCTGGGAAGGTGGGTTTCAGTCAAAGAAAAAGTCACAGAGCCTGGAACAAAGAGCGAGGTGGGATTCCAGACTCCTTGGTCCCATCCCTGTGTTCAGAAATGCACCATTTCCCACCTGATGCCAGTTTGTCTGGGTTTGCCACCAGTTTTGCTCTTGGGAGAAGTTTGCAGACTCTCAGGAGCTTTGCCTGGATGTAAACTGTGGGAAGAGGAGTGTGGAGAAGAGCTGGGGTTGTGTAACATGGCCTGCTGCTTCTGTTAAAAGAATAAATTTGTGGAAAGTAGCACTAGTAGGTTGTTGCCTTGGACTGGACCAGCTGCTGCAAAGATGAAGCACAGCCCCAGACAGAAGGTTGCAGCAGAAGAGAAGGATTTGGCTCCCAGCTCTCACCAAAGCTGAAGAAGGGTCCTACAAGCCCTTCTGCCTTTTGGGACACGTTCAAAATTCACCCCCTTCCTGGAGCAGCTCCCTTCAAAATTTTCTAAAAAGACTTCTTGCCAGGAGAGGGGAAGCTGTTTTTATTATTAGGGGTTTTTTGCTCACAGTTTCAGTCTCAGACCTCATTGAAGGGCTCTGGCATTTGCATAACTTCCCACGGAAACTGAATCAATGTTTGACATCATGGAACAGAATCTCAGGCGTGATTTAGCATTAGTAAGCCACCAGTCATCAGCACACTGTCGTTCCCTTATAGCTGACATCTTAATAGAGTCAGCCTCATGCACACACATGTTCACCAGCAGCAAATTCTTCTGCTCTGGCCATGCAGCAGCTTTTCTTTTAACATGGGCTTGCACATATGAACATCCAAAAGACACTGGTCCAATATGATCAATTTTCAGGGCTCCAAATGCATTTTCCCTTTAGGTAAGAAGGCAATTTTTAGTCCTCTTAAATAATTGAAGATACTCCTGATACAATCAAAAGTCAAGCTCCCCAAGATGAAAATGTCTGGATGATGAATAAGTTAATGGAACTAAAATCCCAGTCGTGGCTGATTAGGGGACCAGGAGAGTTTATCAGAGATGGGAATGTACAAGTCCAGTCACAGCCTGACCTTGTAACGAATGAGAGCTGAAAAGCAATTAATTGAGAAATTATCAGGGAAAAGCGAAGTTGTATGGTTGGTTAGCTAAAGCAATATGTCAATGGGCCAGAGATTGATTTGCCTGGAATACCTCAAGGTCTCTGTTCTGATGATTCAGGACTTGAAGGAACTGGCCTGAGCCAAGCAATAAAAATAAAACAGGGTCAGGAGAGGGAGTCATCTGTCAGCACTGTGGATCATGTATTATTTAGCTGGTAGTTAAGGGAAATTATCAAACAAGAGCAGACTTTAAACCCAAGTTTTTTCCCTGTGAGAGGGGAAATAAAAGGAGGAAAAAGCAAATGTTCCATTGTACCAATGCTCACCATCCTCAGCTCAAACACTGAGCTGGGGAGCTGGGTCTTGGGAGCAAGAGGTGCCAGGCCTGGGTGTTCACAGAGAGGGATGCTCAGTCCTGACAGTGGGGATCATTTATTGCTGAGCTATTTCCTTCCTTCCTGCTGCCAGCAGGCTGCACAAGACCTCTGCACCCACCTCCAGCAGACACCAGGACCTGCCCCAGGCCACCAAACTAACAGTGAACTTCTGCCCACTTGAACCTTGATTGTATCAACTCATCCACACATCAGCTTCCCACATCCTGCACATTTAGGAAACTCTTGGTGGGACCACAACTTGTGCATGTTGATCTGAGCTGCAAAACGTGTCTGCAAACACAGCTCTGCTCCTTCAAAGATGAATATAAGGCACCTTGAATGAGGCTGTAGTATCCTGTAGCTCAGGAGAGCAGCAAAGCAAGTGAAAACAGCAAAACAAATGATATATAAAGTCTTCTAGAAAGATCAGTGGGTTGGGTGAGAATAGCTGTGTCTTGTCTTGTGACAATTCACTAAATAACACTAAACTCTGTCTCTCCCTTGCGGAAGAAAGAAGAAAACTCCCACAGAACCAGCCAGTACATGTTTCGTGCAGGATCAGGGGCTCAGACACCACAAACTGTTCCTTTTTGGGATCAAGATCCTGAGATGCTGCAGAAAAATTTTTGTTGGAAAACTGCAGCTAGCTTTCCCACCAGGACAACAGTTCAAGTTCTGCTTTTTTTACAGAAAGGCTTTCCAAATACTTGAGATTTGATATTGGGTCTTTTTTGTCATGTCCTCCACTAATCAAAATTAGAACAAAGCTATGATTTTAGCTTGTTACATTTCGATACATAATGAATGCAAGAAACTCCAATATTTCACTGCAAATAGCCATTGCTGATGCAAAAACAGGTTTCTGGAAGGAAATTCCAGCAGCAACTGTGAGATAAAGGAACAGCTTTATCCCACTGCCTATGGACATATCTGAACACATTTCTGGGACTCACAGCATGTCATGCTCCGTGTAATGCATTTTCCATTTGTCCTGACCTGAGAGCTTTGCATTCAAGGAGCAGATCCCCCAAGTGAATTCATCAGGAGGAATAAAAACCAATGCACAAGCTTGGGCTGCTGGGCCAGCAGATCCATCCTGCAGTTGTCAGTGTGCTGAAATTCAGGGTGGCACAAATGCAGCCTCCTTTGATTAAGGACCCGAAAGACACGGCAATATTTTCCCAGTCTATTTTATTGAAATGAAAGAGAAAGGATTCTTTTTGGGGATTGCATCATTCCTCTCCTCTGAGGCCATGTTGTTGCACAGTCTCAGTACAGCATCTGGGAGTTCAGGAGGTGGTGGTGGAGGTGCTGGAATATCCCAGCACTAATCACCTATTATCACCTTATGATAATTATCAAAGCTGATTCCAAATAAATCCTCTTTGGAGCAGGTCCTTGGCTGGCCCTCTGCTCTGCAAACTGCAAACACAACCACCCCCAGTAAAACCAGTGGAATCCCAAACGTGACCTGAGGTTGCATGAAGCAGTTAGCTGGGTATTATCACTGGGATGGAGTAAAGTCATATTGTTCTGCCAAGAATCAGGAGATCTTTTTTTGGAGCATCCTGCTCCACAAAAGGTGTGCTGGACTGCACTCTGATCTCACATAGCTGGGGGAAATTCAGAGATTTGGCCTCTTTATTTTCTTTACTGCTTTCAATGGCAGTCAAAGACTTTCAGTATAAAGGCTGTGATGCTTTAAGATTGTCATAATGTGGAAGGGCAGGAAAATGCCCAGTCTGGAGTCTGACACAGTTTCCATTATAAATTAAATGAAGAAAGCCCAGCAAAGGCATGAAGCAGTACACACCAGCAGTACTTTTGTGTAGGAGTGCTGGTGTGAACTTTTGTGTGCCTGAGCCCACCCAGGAAGGGGGAGATGGTCAGGTACCCCTGACCCACATCCAGGACTCCGAAGGAGTGGGGTGTGTTCCCAGCTCTCCCATACATTTCTTACACAGGTTCAGCCAAACCATTCAGCTCCTCTTTTTCCTCCATGCCTTGTTAAATGTAGGATCATCCTATTTTCATTCCTAGCATCTGTCAAAGCCCTGATGGTGGGTGGGATCACAGTCCCAGGCACCGCTGCTGTGGGGTGTCTGGGAGCACTGGTGTATCTGCCCCCCATACTTGCAACAGCAAATTAATTTATGTTTGTGATTCTCTGGGGAGAAGAAAGTCATTCAAACAGGTAGGCTATGGGGGTCTAGGCTTTAAAATATTGGGTACTGGCTTCAAAAAGAGCTTGGTATGAGAGACAGGCTTAGTTACATCTCTACATCTTGCATTTGGGCTGGTTGCTGTTGTTGCAAAGGGTTAACAGACACTGCAAAACATTTCTAGGATGAAGTGCTAAGATTTAGTGTACTGAATTAATTCTTAAATTAGAACAGGGGATTTGCACATGATTTCTAAGGGAAATTATCTTCTGGGTAAAATTAATACAGGAGATGTTTCAACATCTGGGATGGCATTATTATGAGCAATGATTACCCAGACATTGCCAAAAGAAAGAGATCACAGTAAACTCTTTCTTTTCCCAAGCAAAGTAAGCTCCTCACCCTGAAGGGAGGAGAATATTTGCAGAGCCTTGGCTTATTTGGAAATGCACAAGAGGATTCTACATGAGAAAAAGGCTGCGTGCTTTGCTGATGGATGGCTGGGAAACAGAAGTGCAGACACGGAAGGTTCTCTCTGCAGGTGGGCTCCAGGCACCCGCCTGCCTCCCTCGCCTCTGAGCTCCTCATCAAAAATAGGTGCTTAATGCAGTGCTACAGCTGTCCAGGTGCTTAATGTTGGGAGGTTAAAGAGGAAACACACTGGCAGATGTGACCTGGAAAACCTCCAAAAGGGAGGTTGGTCCTTCCGCTCCTCATCCAGAGACCACAAAACTCATCCAAATGCCTCTTCTTCCTCCAGCCTTCAGAGGGACGGCTTTCCCCTGGCGAAATTTTAAATAGAGCAGAGAGTAAAGCCAAAGCAAGACCTGCATCAAAACAATCACCCCAGGAAGAGCTCATAAATATTTATTTTCTTTCCGTGTATTTCATTTTGTCAGGAAAAGAGGAGGGCACTTGAGTGGGAAAAGGACAGTGGCACAGTGCTCCTTTCATGGGGAAAAACACCAATGTTTAATTTAAAAGGGCATAAATATAAAAGAAATGCCTCTTTACTCTTGTGTTAGTAGCTGGCTATTAAATTACATCACAAGTGCTACGTCTGGGACCAGCGAGTGCGTGGTTATTTCTGTCTCCTAAACCGGAGTGCAAGTCTCAGCGTAATTACTTTGGATCCAAGTGTAATTACCAACTGATCTGCAGGAACATAGACAGCAGTGACATCCATTCCAGGCAGCATTAGAGCCTGTGATAACACAGCATCATTAACACAGCTTAGCGCTTCCCTCCGTGGCTGCAGGCCATGGTTTTCCTGGGAAAGGGCTCGCGGGTTCGGCGGCCGGGACCGCTCCGGAGGCACCTGAGATGCTGGGAGCAAATCTGTGCCAACGCCGGCACACATGATACCCTAATCACGGGAAATTAGGCTGGGACAGAGGTTTTTTCCAAGATGGATCCCCTTGTTTTGGTGTTTCTGCAACCTGCCTCTGTTTTTTCCCCAAAGTCCACGATAAGAAGGAGGGTGCTGAGTCCCCCTGGGGTCACCACCTTTTTGTTTGGCTTTCTTCTGTTTTATTCTCCTTTACTATGACAGCATCATGCTCAGATTTTGGAATATTTTCTCTATAGTTCACACCTCATCTGTCTTCTTTTGGAAGGCAGTGGGTATAAGGATTTTATTTTCTTTATTCTTTATCTTCTTTTTTTTTCCCAAGGCTGAAAGCATCACAGTAAACAACCTATTTATTCTGATGGTCTTGGAAGCTTTCTCTACACCTCCAAGAAGGTCAGAGAAATTTTTCAGAAAGAGGAAAGGAGAGAAAAAAAATCCTCCTTTCTTTTCATAATTGCTTGTTTTGTTACCATACCTTCTTAGTACTGTGGTGTTGCAAAGAGAATGCAACAGACCAGTGTAAAATGAAGATGCACTAAAGAAAAATAAAACAGATTTATTTTTTCAAGTTGGTGTTTTCAGGTACCTTTAGTTGTGTCCATTCTAACTCATAAACACAAACAAATGAAAATATGATAAAACATAAATTGACATCATTTCCCGTAAGAAGTACAGAACCTAAGATTATGCAAATAAGCAAGAAAATACCTCCCAGCTCCTGTGGGTAGCAATGTATTTGCTCCCAGCTCAGGGTCAGTGATGGTAAAGTGAGATTGACAGGGTACCTAACCCCTGAAGGAGGTTTTCCATTTTGGTCAGTCCTGCTAAGCCATGCTTGCTGCTTTGAATGAGCTCAGTTGCACAGAGAGATCTTATTTTTTCCCTGATTCTGCTTATGTGTTGGTTTTATCTGAGCAGCTCCGCAGATGTCAGTGAGACACATTTTGTTTTGAGTTACATCAGCGTAAATCACAACTGATCCAGTGAACTCAGAGATACCCTCTTTGCAGTGAGAGCTGTGACACGAAGAGTTTGGTGCCACGGTATTGTGACAGCTTAAAGCCCCTCCATGAGGAAACAAAGTCAGGCTCAGCACTGTCCTGGAACACATTACAAAGCATGTTTGTTATTGCACAGAAGACAGCATTTGCCTTGGCTGTGAACAGGAAACCCAGATCTGTAACAGCTAAGATTTCATCTCTACCATTTATCCAATGAGCTTCCCAATCCTCTTGCACAGATTCCCTGCTGCTAACATAGCAGTCAAGATCAGAGCACTTAATCAATCACTCACTGAGGACAAATATGCGTAATCTAAATTAGAACAAACCCAACCATATTTTATATGACAGCCGTACAGATTTTTAAGAAAAAGCATTGGCAAGAAAATTGCATGAGAACAAAATTGTTTTGTGTTTATGCTTAAAGTGGTAGATTTCCTAAAAGCTTCTGTGGCATTAGGTAGCCTTGAATATACAGGGGCAAAATACTTCTTTCACTGCCTTCACTTGCACATTTTCATCAATAAACCCGGGATGCATTTGGTCCCTCTGGCTCTGAAGCAGAAATCCTGCAGCAGACCTCAGTATGATGTAGAGTCCTTCTTAAAAACCTTTCATATTTTATGATCACTGTCGATTCTCTTATGATCAGTGTTGGTTCAGGCTTTCATGAATCAAAAATCAGCTCGTGGAACACATCTTAGAGCAACCTATTTGTCTGCAGGTAGCAAAGGAAAGTGGTACTTTGAAGAATAAACCCCTCTGCCTTCAGAACGAAGCTTAGGCTGCACAGGAGGCTGGAGCAACTTACAGCTTGTATTCAGGCTCCTCTCTGGGCATGCTGGGTGACCTTGTGTTCTCCCATTTTCCTCTGGGGGAGATATTATTTATCCCTGATAATAAAACACAGGATTCTTCAACTGCGACTCACGGTTTAATCTATTGTGTCAACTTACACAAGCTCCCTTGGAAAAAAAGAAAGATCAGAGGCAATAAAAGGAGTAAAAAATGAAGCATCTTTAACTGAAGCCGTACACCTTTCATCTGAGGTCAGGCCCGTGTTGCCCTGGCTCTGCAGGGTGGGATCTCCAGAGAGGAGCATCCCAGAGATGGCCTCTGAGAATGGGTGGCAGCTCTTGCACAGCCCACAGTGCCCATCAGGCTTGGAGACCCTTCAGCTTTGGGTACAAACCCAACAAGCAGCAGGAAGGCTGAGCCCAGCCTCTAACAGGCCAGTCAGCACTGCTTCCTGAAAGGAAGGATTCAGAAAATATGCTGGAAGTATCTGTGCAAATATCCCTTCTCCATGCACCTCTGCAGGTTGGGCTCTAAAGGGTCGCTCTGCTGAAGTTCTGTCTCTGCTTCTCCAGAAGGAGCAAATGGTCCCACAACAATTCACACATCACCAAACACCCCATGGAGACTGAATTTCAGTTTATTGCCCTATATTGGGACTTTTAAATATCCATTTCAGTTCCTTCATGAAAGCAGGTCTGATCCAGAGTGCAGCAGGACTCATTTGCTCTCCTCTGACTTGGTTTTGGAAGGACCTGTGAGATTTTCCAGGGACAACTGTCAAATTCTTCTCCCAGTCAGCTTGCTGTGGTGAGGCATTGCCATCAGCACTGTTGGCATGGGCAGGTTTGATCAAATGTCTTGGTGAGATGTTGGTAAAAGCAATGACCTAATATTGCAATTAAAGGCAATGGTGAATACATATTCCCAGAAAAGTCTGGGAAAAGCAATACAGAGAACTTTGGAAAACTTTATCTTGGGTGTCCAAGCAGGGATTAGTATGCCTACTTGCTTGATTTTGCACCCAGAGGTCAATTATGGATTTTACTTGAATCTCTCAGAAATTTGAATCTCTCAGAAACTTCAAAGATCAGATCTGAATATGAAGCTTCTTTCTGCATAAGGACAAGCCAGACACTCTGCAGGTACCAGTGACCTGGAAGCAGGATTCCCACTTTCCACCATCCATACAATTTCCAAAAATCACTTTGCATTACATTCTGAATTTAGATGCTCAGTTAATTCCCCCACAGATCCCTGATAGAGTTCCTCAGTGCATGGCCTGGCTTTTTTTTATTTTTTAACTTATTTAACTTCTTGAGTTTTGACTCAGTCACTTTCCTGGGAGGCTGCTGTGTGAAGGTGCATGAGGATGGACTGGAGCATCTAAATGGAGGCCCCCAAACAGGAGCAGTTTTCCCTTAATCTTCCCACACCACTGGGAATAATAATTCCTCGCAGGGCTGCTGCACAGTTTGATTCATTAAGGCTTATGAAGTGCTTTTAGCTCCAGCACTGAAAGGCTCTGAGCAAGTTATTTTGGACTGCTCAGGTGTTAGGAGGAGAGGCATTGCGGAAGGAATACAAATAAATCAAGAGAAACTGCCCCTTCCTTCCATGCATCCCCTGCCCCGCGCTGTTCTCCATCACTGTTGGTGTCAAACAGTTAATTTACAAGCCCAGCACTTTACAAAGCCCCTGGAGCACCAATTGTCCCTTCCTCATGCAACATCAGCTCCTCAAAACAGCCAGCTGAGTCTCCGGGGTCAGCCTGCTCCTGCCCTTCCCAAGGCAACTTCAGCCTCTCTCCGGAGCCGCCTGGGTGTTTATTTTTGGGCAGGTCAGACCCAGCACCACCCCCCTGCAGCAGGATGCGCTGGAACAAGCCCGGGGTGCAGGTGGCTGCTCTGAAATGTGCCATGTGCCTGGCCCAGGAGGGAAGGTGACCCAGATACCCCACCCAGCCCATCACCCATGAGGGCATCCCCGCACAGCGCAGGGAGCGCTCAGCCTGGCAGGACAAACCGGGAGAGCCGCGGGCGAAGGAACAGGCTGGCGGCTGGGGAAGGTGAGGGCGGTGGATCTTTCACACGGCTTTTCTTCCCCCTCCCTCCCTCCCTCAGCCGGTCTCCCTCCCCTCCTCCAGTCTGTTGCACGGGAGCTGCCGGCCATGCTGTTCCAGTTCAGGGGCTCCTGCAACAGAAAAGATCAGCTGTTGGAGAACCCATGGAAAGCCCTGGGGGAGAGCCATGGCCGCAAGGTAATCAGCAGGCAAAGTTATTACCATTATGCTGCTAATTAATTCCCAGCTCATTACGTTTCCTGTGGCTAATTTGTACTCGCCGCTGATTTGATTAAACTCATCTCTATGCTAATAAATGTGTTTTCCATTTGTTTTAGCGACTGTAGGAAGAGAGCCCGGTATTTACATATTTTGACGTTTATCAAATAAAACGCGGCGCCTGAATTAATTCTGCTCTGATTTATAAGTGGAGGGGGAGGAAGGGGAGCGAGGGGATGCTGAGGGTCAGGCGTGCATCGCGTGTGCGTGGCAGAGTGAGTCGGGGGGGCTGTGACGCTCCTCACATTTCATCCTCCCCGGCCCCATCCTGCCCAGGGATGCTCCTGCAAGGCAGCCTCCACCTGCTCAGCTGCCCCCCTGCCATTTATTTCCCCTTCCCAGCTAAGTCTGGAGATGTGGGGCTTTGATTTGTAGGTACATCGCATGGTTCAGCGGCACCTCATCAGGTGGATTTCTCTTTGTCTTTCAGAAATTGCTCTAAATGAAGATTAGGTTTACACTGCAGCACCTCATTATAAGCAGTGACTGTTTCCCAGTTCTGTTTGTCAGGACTTGCTACATAATATCAGACAGCTTGAATTTCTAATCAGGGGGAGGAACAGACACCATGCCATGCACACAGATTTATTTTAGGGATGTGTTTTACCCTTTCTACCTCAGTAACTTACAGGGCAGCAAGCTGCCCTCCAGCATCTGCCTTTTAAACTCAAGACTAACTCTTAAAGGCAGATCTTCAGCAAGTGAAACTCTGCTCAAAACACTCCTCCTGTTTCCCGCAGTTAACTGCTGCAGTGTCAGTCTTCTCTTCATTTGGGGCAAATCCTAACAGAAAAACACACTGAGAGTGTAAATCAGTGGGATTTGTTAGCATCACTAAGGGTTTGTGAAATCCAGCCTTTCCTTTTCCCAAGAAAACTGGGAATGGTCACCAAGCACATCCCTTCTCCCTACATGTGTTCATACGTGCCATCTTCTGCTGGTGCAGGGACATCTGTGTCACAAGGATGGAGGCCAGAGCCTCTCAGGGAGCACGGACTGGGGAGGGCTGAGATGGGAGCAAGGCAGGGAAATGTTCCTCTTCTGGGGCTGGAAAAGGCACAGTGGCTCAACAGGGATGCCTGGTAATCCAGGGAGATCTAACCCATCCCGGTTTTGTCTGGAAAATAGGCTCAACCCAAGAGGGATTTGTTTTCCCTCAGCATGCTCACTTCGGCTGGATTCTCTGTTTTCTCTCCCAGGTTCTTGCAGGTCACACCAGTGGCCCCAGGGCAGCCCACAGCTTCCTTTCACACTCCCAGTAAAGGGGAGCCCCAACACCGCCACTTCTCACTCTGGCAGTGAGACACCTTCACCGCCGCTGCTTCACCCCAGGCAATCTGAAACAGCTTCATTGCTTAAGTAACAATTAACAGCCCTGTCTTTCGGGAGCGCTTCTGGAGCGCTGCGCGCCCCCTGCTCCGGAGCCTGCGCGCTCCTGCCGTGTAACCCGAACTGTGGGCATCCCCCAGCTCCTGCCCACCCTCATCCTGCTGCGTGCAAGGGTGGGGATGGGCTGCACCGTGCTGCCAGCCCAGCCCCGGCTCAGCCAGAGCCCTGCTGCTGCTCCCTCTCCTCTGGCACTCGCTCCAAGGCCGCACAGACACTCCTGTGATGCTGCCCGGGATGCAGGGGAGGAAGCTGTCCCCCTGGCAATGCAGCACAGGTCCCTCTCAGGGCTAATCCAGGGGAGCTGCCAGAGCATGGCAGGAGGTCCCCGGGCTGTTTTTAAAACAGGTCCCCAAAGAGGAGCTGGCAGAGCCCTGCCCGGCTCCCTGCTCAGCCACCTGACCAGGAGCACTGCCTTGGCCACACACCCAGAGTCCCAGCAGCTCTGCAGCATTGTCTCAGCATCTCTAGAACAACCAGCTAAGCCATGCAGCAGTGGATGGCTGGACGTTTCTCTTCCTACAAAACCTTTTAGGCCTTTGCAAAAGCGGGAAGTATTATGGACAAAAAACCCGCCTTGTTTCACGTTAACAGCCTTTGCTTTTCCTGGCAAAGGTGGGACAATAGCCACACGCTGCAGGGTATCAGTGTCACAAAGAACAGAACCAAAAGGCTTCAGCTCAGGACAAATAAAAGTAACATTGATTCCTTTTTATTTTTCCTTTTTTTTTTTTTTTTTTTCCAGCTGGTATCAATACATTAAACAACCACGCTGGAAAAGTGAAATTGATTCAAGGCCTTCAGTGCTCCCTGCCAAAAAAGCCTCCTGCAAGGATCTATTCGGTATTGAATTACAGTCTGGAAAAGTTCAATAGGTTATTGTACAAACAGAGAGCAAAAGCCCGTCAACAATGGAGCCAAAGTGATTGTGCAGCTCCTTTGTGCTTGCCAGCCCCGCGCCCCTCACGAGCTCGGATGTTAAATCAGTTTAATTAAAATGGTGGGCTTCAAATGCCTCGCATTTTTTTAATGCATGTCCCCGTGTAAAGACACGTCGGCTGAGGTTTAAAGCCGCCTGCCTGTACTGACAGCCCCTCCATCCCTTTCTTGGTCCTAAACTGCAGCAGATTTTTATAGCTGCTGGCCACTTTGGGCAGATGCTGGGGCTGAGTAGGATCATCAGCCCCATCTGGAGCAGCTCTGGGTCTGAGCAGCACCCTCAGCCTCAGCCTCAAGCCGTGGTATGCTCCTCTTTGCAGGCTGGAGCTGTGCTTTGGGGCTCTCTCGGTGTACAGGACTTGGTTGTGGAACCCTCCAGGTCCAATGTCCTCCCTGGAGGGACTGGGTGCTCCCCAGAAAGCTGCAGGGTGAGGTCCCTGATGCTGCAGCAGGTTTGTCACAGCTCTCACCACAGGGTCTCCTCCTCCAAGGAGGCGGGAGACACTCGTGAGCTACATCAGGGTTTCTAAATCCCCACTCTCCATCTCTAATTAAGATTCAAATTGAGTATAGAAATCATGTGTAAGTAAGATGCTAATTATTAAAGTCATTGATCTCCCAGACAATAAAGCAGCCTCGCTTTTCTGGCCCTGCCCATGTTTTGAGACAGCTCTGAGCCCTCACCATCGTAAATACCCAGGATATCTGGAATCCACATTGGAAAAGTGTGAAAATTATTGATTTTGTGGAGAGGTGAAGTCTCCATCTTGCTCTGAACAAAACCTCTACTCCAGGCCCAGCCCCAGACCACCCTGGCAGCATGTCTGGCTCTCTTGATAGCTCAGCTCCCTGTAATGACCATTGAACTTTGGTCCCCCACCTCACTGGACATCTGCCTATGCCCTTGTCCATCCTGCACCAGGGCATTTATTTTCTCATTGGAGTAAATGGAATTTACTACTCAGTGTATTTAATGGGATTTACTGCTCAGTGCATTTAATGGCTTCTTGTTCCCAAACTGGACAATTGTCATGGTTGAATATCCTATCTAGGAGTTACAGGGGTTGGGGAAAAGGTGCTCTTCGTTTGAAAAAATATATGAAAGAATGGCTGGAAAATTACAGAGAGGGAAAATTCTATGGAAAGCAGAGCACAACCAGTATGGGGCCAGGCTGGGAAGTGGGGGGCAAAGCCACAGAGCTGGGAGGATGAAGGTGGCCAATGCTTTAGTGGCCACAAGAAGGACAGACTCACAAAAATGAAAAGGCTTGGGCTGCAGAAGAGAGGAATGCTAGCCTGGAAACACAGAGTGCAGCACCACACTGCACCAAAACGCTGGAATTAACATCAAAGCAGTCCTGGAGCAAATGAGATTACGGTATGCATGTTAATGAGGCAGCAGCACTAATCAGCCAGGATGGCTCGCTGGGAGGGCTGCAGTGCCAACTTGTGATTTTTGTTGTCAGGCTGGACCCAGCTTCCATTTGGAGTGAAGATTTTGTTTGGTTTTAAAAGCATCAGTATTTTTGTGGGGTTTCAGGCAATCTCAGATTTGATTTGATTTCTTCAAGTAGATGTCTGGCCCTTCAGGGTACAGAGAAGAACTTGGAAATGGGATTGAAGTGGTCCCCAGGGCCAAACTGAAAACCACTCCAGAGCCAAGGAGCAGATGAAAGTTGCCCAAAATGCGTTTTACTCTATTTTAAAACATTGTTATTTTTAAGCCAATCTCACCAGTTTGCAGGGCTGAGTGCACAGCTTTGCACACAAAAGGCAGTGTATTTTTGTGCCAAGCTTTCCTGAGGAACATGAAGCCACTCAAGATGTGAGGGGTCCAGTTCTGCTCACATTTGTAGTGGGCTTTTTCCCAGTGCCACAATGCTGATGTTACAGTTATACTTCCCCATTAAGCTCCAAAACTGGAGCTTTTTAATGTTAAGAGCCCTCAAAAAAAGCACTTGCTTGGGAGATATGTGGCTTCAGGCAAAAAGCTGTAAAAGGGGCAGTCCCTGGCAAGGGAGGCTCAGCTGGGCTGGGGGAAAGGATGGCAGGAAGGTGAGGGTAAGGAGGGAATCCTGAGGAAGGAAGAAAAGAAATGAGATAAGGAAAGGCAGATAAGCTGTTCATAAGCATTAAAAGGGCAAGACCCACAGCAGAGGACAGGCATGAGCCCTGCCTCTGCTTGAAACCTGGGGTGCTCCCAGAGGCCAGGGAACAGATTCATCTTGGTCAGAGAAGCTTTGGAGCAGGGTCAGGAAAAGGGAAGCCCTTCTGGGGCTTTTCATCTGTCTCTGTGGCCTTGGGAGCCAGAGGAACGTGGAGAAACAGCCACACCAGGGTATGGGATTGCTGCAGCCTGTGCTGCAGAGGTACAGACTGCTCTGAGGATCAGCCCCAGCCTTCTCAAGGTCCATCTCAAGCCCTTTTTATGGAAAATGCCATTCTGATAAACTCCTTCTACAAGGAAACCACTCTTGCTTTGATCTGTTTTTCAAACAGCCTTTCTTCTTGATTGGAGAAATTGGCTCAAATGAGTCTCTCTCAATTTTCCTAAGCAAGGGTGCAATTCACTTCTGCTTCCTTCTCTTTTGCTTTTCTCGTTTGCTGAAATTGTGAATAAAACAGAATTTGAGACGTTTGAGTGTTTACAGAGCAGAACAACATGTTTTATGTCTGAGTTTGCCATGCAAACCTGTCTCTTCTGCAGGTGGCTCTGAGCAAGGCACAACGGGGGCTGCCAGAAGAGCTGATCCTCAGTTCCCAGATCTTGTCCAGCTCCAAGAAAACATTTCTTTTTGCTTGCTGGAGAGCAAGGACGTGCTCAGCTCACAAAAGCTTTCCTGCCTCACTGCAGAGGTGCTGAAGGAATGGGGGTCCCAGAGCTGCCTCTACCCAGTCACAGTGCAGGAATGGGGGAGTAAGCAAACGAGCCTGGGAAGGTGCAGATGTACCTCCCTTCTGCTACAGATTTCCATGGCTGGGAAAAGAAGCTGTTCAGTAGCGCTTTCCATGCCAGGCAGATCATTAGCAAATTAATCATTTACTAATTAAACGGCATGATACCCATGTAAAGGGAGTGTGATTACTCTCTTTCATAAGTCAGGAAGCTAAATGGTGTTTCTGATTGTAGACCAAATTTGCCCTTCTGTCAACCCCACAGTTTTGTTCCATGGCCAAAGGAGGTTCTTCAGAGCACCCACCTCTGCACCCTGACGTGCACCTTGTCAGGACCATCCCTGCCTGGTGGCTGCTCCCAGGCTTCTGTTGGAAAGTGCTGGAGGCCTGGCTGGTTTCATTCCATGGCCTTTCCATGTAGAGTGGATGCTGGAGGGTGAGAGGATCCAGGCAAGGAAATGGGGCTGCATTCTTGCTGGGCATCCCAAAGGCTTGTTTGGTGCACACACACTTCATCACCCCTCCAGACGAAGATGAAAATTATCCAGAGTCAGGAGAATTGACTATAATGAGACCCAAAGTCTGACCTGTTTCTTCTCATTCTTCTGATTTTATTTGGATCATACATGTGAAATTAACCCCCTGCTTTATCCCAAATGAGAGCCCCTGGTAACAGGCTTGATCTGCAGCATGAGTATACATTTATTTAAAAAGTGAGAAGGAGTGAAATTGGGCAGGCAGAGCAGTGGCAGTGCTGTTCATGAAGCCCATGGAAGTACCTTTCTCATTGTGTATTGGGAACATGTTTGGAATGCAGAAAGAAAATTTATAATTTAAATGTCAAATTATTACATTGCAGGGATGTTTGTCCTTGCTAAGATCTCTCATGCCATCCCTACCACAATGCCTTCCACTGAAGCACTTACATGTAGTATAAACTCCCCAGAAATAAAGCCAAAATTTTCCTCCTTTCTTCACAATCCCGAGGGGTCCAGCTCACAGTGCTGACACAGCTCCACCTCCTCGGAGCTGTCACAGGTATTTACTTTTGCTAAGTGCAGCTCATTATTGTTGCCTCCCCTGGAGTTGTAGTGCAATGGAAACTCATTCCCCACGGCCTTGCCCAATAACTTCCAGAACAATATATTTTGCAGTTTTCTTTACTTTGTGTCCAGTTTCCTCCACTCAATCAATTGCGGGTGAAGTGTCCTGCCTGCTGCAGAGAGAAAAGCTGGGCTTTGCTGGGTGAATGTTTGCTTTGTGTTGTATACACAGAATAAAAATTAATTCAGGAGCAGCTAGGAAAAAAAAATGCCCACTGAGATTAGGAGCACAGAGATATAATGGTCTGAAAACTAAAGCCTTGCTGACTCCAGGAAAGTAAGCAACATCTAAGGCAGCTCCTTTCCCCATCATAACTCAATACAAATAAAGAGAAGAAGGTGGATGGAAATGGAGTAAATTATTTCACTGCCTAGAGCGACAGATGAGCAAAACCAACTGGGCTGGCTTCTCCAGGCTTTCAACACTTTTGCATGCCTTGAAAGACACCATATTCAGCCACCTGCTATTGAACTTCATGGTGGCAGGACATCCAAAGCTTACAGCAGCTGGGCATCCCGCTATGGTTTCCCAGCTTGATTTCCTCAGCAGGATTTTGTAGGGATAAGGTAGCATGAGGGTGAAGTCCAAGAGCCTCCTCATCCATTCACTGCCCTTGGGAAGGGAGAAGCTTTATCCTTTGGGCACAGAAGTAAAATGCAGTTTGTATTGCTCATAAGGGATTGGATTTGGGCTGCTGCTCCTTTCAGAGGCTCCTGCCCACTGCCCAGTGCCTGTGCACACCCAGAACAAGCCCCATTTTTTCTAAGTCATAGCACTTCTCTAAAGTAAACACAAAGTGAAAGGATGCTGGAAAGCCACTGGCCTTTATGGTTTATTAAGCTCCTTGTGCAGGCATAATTTCAGACTTTGATTTTTTTTAGACTAGACCATGTCACCTCTGTGTTGCACCTCACCGAACCCACCAAGACACCACCCCTCCTGCAAAGGGATGGGAGAAGCACAGGGAAAATCCCACTCTTGTTACTGAAAGATTCTGTGATTCTATTCTTAAAAA
>VXAX01003532.1:813745-824591 GCA_013399835.1 Leptocoma aspasia | reverse complement strand
AAAAAAAGAATAACAGTCACATTTCTAAACAGCTCTTTATTAAACAGTCCAAACATATCATCTGCACTGGAGGATGTAAGGGCTGACACCAGACAAAACCATCAGATTGCTCTGAGAAAATGCACTGGCTTGTCTTGACAATTTAGGACTCTGTGGATTACCCTGTTCATATTTGCTGTTGATTTTAAGACTGAAATTTGCAGTATGAAAACAGACATGTCCAAGAAAGCATTGCTCAGCTTAAACTTAAAAGGACAGAGATGCAAGATTACAGCAGAGAGATGCAGCTCCTGGCTCCCAGCCCTTTCTTAGGAACCAGCTTTCACTTTGCCTTGGGCTTTCGGTCTATCAGCATCTAATGAAAGATGACAGTGCAGGCTCCCTTAGGGGCTAACGTGGGCAATTTCAGCTCTGGCATTTTAATTTATCTGTAACCAGCAGTTTTCAAAAGGGTAGAGCTAAAAAAGAACTTGGCTTGGTCACACACACACACACAGACAAAAAAAAAAGGGGGGAAGTTGTGACATAAAATGCATGAGAAGGTTTGCTTGGGTTTAACTCCTTGGGCTCCTGCAAGGGAGGCACTGGAGCCAGGGCTGTGTCCCCTGGCACTGTGGCTGCTTGCTGTTAACCCTTTCCACCAGGAAGCTGTTTTTCCTCTAGTGAAGGGAACTCCTCCATGGTTTATGGCTGTTGGTTTTAGTGCCGGGCACATCTACTATCTTCCTGACAGTCAAGGTCTCGACTTTTCCCGTTTATTAATCCCCAAAGTTGCATTCAGGCACTGTAATGGCAAAAGGTTAGCTTAGGATCAGTAGCAGCCATAAATCCAGAATTAAAGGCTGTGGGTTCATCTCCAAGTCACCCCGCGGTGCCTGGGTGCTGCTGCAGGGGTCAGAGCACTGGCACACTCACTCCGTGTGCGCAGCCAGGGCTGAGAGGAGGAGCCCAGCCCGCAGCCTGCACTTCCCATGGCATTTTTCCTGCCGTGATTCCTGAGATCCCACGTGCCCGGCTCTGCAGGGCTGAGGGCTAGCGTGGCAAGCTCGGTGCTGACGCAGCCGGGGCTGCAGAGCGGCTGCTGAGTGTGCCTGGCACCGGTTCACATCCGACCCTCATCAGGAGCTTTTGACTCCACCATTTATCTCTTCCCTGGCATGTTCCTCACGCCCTCCAGGCACCTGGCGAGCCTCCGGGCACCCGGTACCATCAGCGAGCTCTTGAAGGATGGATCCAACCCAGCCCGCGCCTGACCTGCGCTGGGGCTGCACAAAAACTTCATTCGGGATTAAACGGGTTAAATCTTTCATTTATTTAATTATTTACTCTACTTCTTTCTGGGGAAGTATTTCACTTTGCCTTTTTTTTTTTTTTCCCTTCCTCCCCGCTGCCTCCAGAGGACCAGGCGATTCCAGGCACAACTCTAGCAGATGGTTTTGGTGGTGGAAAGCACCGGGGGATCGCTCCCAGGAGCTGCTCAGGCAGTTAAGTCAAAAATGAACTGATGCATGCAGCATGGCACGGCCCAGCCTGGACAGCTCCCGGTGCTGCCCTCTGCACAGGCAGCCTGTGCTGGCCCCGTTGATACACCCAGCTTTCTCTGTGCCTGATCCAGAATCTGCTGGAATTGGGGAGCAGCCCTTTCCTGAGCTCCCTGAGCCAGCTCAGGAGCCCCAGTTCAGCCACCCCTTTGTGATCCTGCCCACATCACCCTGATGGCCCAGCACATATTGCCGGGCAATGCAAACCTGATCATGCCAGAGACCAGGAGATTATTTCTTTTTAATGGTTACATATTCTAATGTAAAACGTTCCCCTTATGCCCACGGTAAATATTGCCAAAGTTGTGGAGTCAGGAAAGCAAATCTGTATTTTGTCAATATTAGCCCGATAAATAAAATTTGAGAATTAAATGCATTCTGTGCTTAGCAAATGAAAATTAATTTCTGACACGTGAGAATTGGCTTTCTTGACAACATTTCCCTTGTTTTAGTGAGATAATCTAGAGCTATATTAGGAAATACAAACATTTTTCAGAAGAATTATACATAATTTATAGAGAAGCAGCTCTGAATTAGCTCTATCATTGCCCTGAGCTTTCCTACAGTCCATAGGTCTGGATCTCAGCTGTGTTCATGGATCTGCTCCCTCTCTCTGATGAAACCCTCCCCCAGAAACAGTTAAACACAAGAAACCAGAAATGATCCATAAATTAGGTCTGGCTATAGGTTCAAAATCATAAGTTATGGCCTATTGACCTCATACTCTGAGGGGAAATCAGAAGCATTTTTCTAAAGAGCCACCACCGGAGGAAGGGAGGTTTAATATATGGCACAGCAGAGCCCAGCTGCAAATAAATACAGCACTGCATAATTGCAGAGAAAATCAATAAATAGCATGGTGGTTAAAATAAAGATATGCATATTGAGAGACCGGGTTTGTGTGTGTGGATGGTTGTTTCCCCAGAAGCAGAAGATGATTTTTTGCCTGCATTAAAGCCTCTAAAAACAACAAAGGCAACAGCTCCTGTGCTGCCCCTTTTGCAAGGAGCAAGTTTCAGCTATTGTTTCCCTCTGAGCAGCTCTGTGGAATCATCATTATTACCATAATTAATAAGTGCAGTTTGCTCATTTGAAAAATTCCAGCAACATTTGCCGTTCAGGCATCGCGTCAGCGCCAGACACAAAAAATCGCTGTGACAACTGTTCTGCAAGTTCAGGTTTTATTGACGAGCACCACAAAGAGATGAAGCCCAGAGCAAGTCCCTTTTCACTTTAATATTTAAACCTCTTTTAAGAGGACGTCAATATTAACTCCCGTAATTGATGCTGACAGGTGACTGCCTGGCCATAAAAAAGGCAAGCGATAGAATTTAAAAAAAACCCTTAATAAAAACAACCAGGACTTGCTGGCCAGTGCAGTGAAGGACACTGGGATGAAGGGACAAGGTGTCCTGCATCCCTGGTGCATCAAAGGGGACCTGGGGATTCACCCAGGAATGGATGGGACCCTTTGAGCCCAGATGATTTTGTTCCCCCAGGTAAATCTTTGGATCTCCTGGATGAGAAACCCATCCTCGCTCAGGCTCCAGACCAGACAATGCTTTTAATAAATAAATACCAATTGTAACTAGTTAACCTCAGGATTTCCAGCATTAAAGAGATTTCCCACAGGAGACAGAGAGCACTAGAGGAATGGGTAAATGCAAAGTTCATGGGGAAGAGGACATAGCCCTTTGCAAATGCCAGTATGAGGGGAAAACACCCATAAAGTGCTATGAGACAGGCTCCAAAAATAGTTATTTACTGGATATAGCTTCCTGATTTTCATTGATCTTATTCTTAGAAATGAGCACATTTTTTTCTGTTTAAAATTTGGGTTAAAAGTAGTTAGAATTTGGAACATTGTGAAACCAAGTTGTAATGTAAAGTGCTGGATGACCTGAGTATTGTTATTGTCTTTGCTCCATGTACAATCCAACCAGAAGGAATGACACAGTAGATCAATCTTTTCATTTCTTTAAATGGAGATATAATTTTGCTGGCTTTGAGTTCTAGTAATGTGCAGATCATAGCATAAGCCCAAAGCTAGAGTGATAATGTCTTTATTAAAGCTGATAAAAGTATTTTGAATTTTGACTTTTTAACTTTTTGAAATTGTAGGCAGAGAAAGCACTAAAATATCTTGCACACATTAAAAAAATGTTCACTACCAGGAAAAATATTTTATTAATAGAAAATTGGGATAACAAAAAGGAGAGGTTTAATAAAAAAATTACTGGTGACCATATTGGCTGCATAGACAGAAACTTTTCTGAATAAACCCAAGGCCCTCCAGTTAAGATGTTTTAGGTACTTCCACTGTCACATTCATCCTTAAGCTAAAACCAGCAAAATTCCTTCCCAGTGCCCCTCTCCCAGCAAACAGCTCCTGCCCCACAGGTCTTTAACCAGGATGTTCCAGCCAGCCCTTTTCTTTATATCCTTCATGTTTTTTCTCTGTGCTTTGGGGTTCTCCAGGCAGTGTTTCCTGCTTGCAGATGAAGATGCACAGCAGAAGATTTGGGATTAAAGAGACAATAAAATGTCCCAACCGCTGCCATGCAGCAGTGAACAGGGCACAGATTTAGTGCTAACAACAGAAACCAGGAGAGCTTTGTAGCAATTAAACCTCAGCAAAACCCACCAAATGCTGGAGAAAATATAGTGGGGGGAAATCATTGTGGTGTTAAGAGTCTAAAAACAAAAATCAATGTTCTTATTGTTCCCTGCAAGAGTCTCACAAGGAGGGAAGAGCTGTGCCCAAGACTCTGGCTGGCTGCAAAATAAAAGATTAGCAGCTAGATCCTTATCAAAAATGGGACTGGAAAGCTTTTGTTTAAAAGGCCCACTTGAACCAAAGCTCTCCTGGCTGATTGCTGCTGTTAGGATTTGAAATTGTTACTATTGTAGGTATAGTGTTTCAAAGAGAGATGACCACTGACATGAGCTAGCTGGCAGCAAATAAGTGTGCTTTAAATAATACTAATTTCTACAACAAGTGACACTAAGTTAAAGCTGTATTTGTGTGCAGATATGTGTGTGTGCACACACGTGTGTTAGCAGGTTTCATGCCAAGGAAAGAGGCTGCTGGAGAAAATTTGGTGAAAATGCCTTAGCTTCCTCTTAGAGTTTTTTTTCCACCCTGGCATCACAAATAAAATCTCCCCTGTACTGTACACTGCTGCTCTGTACAGTAATGTCTTTGTTACCACTATGGCTCTTACTTAAGCATCTGACTACAAGTAATTGTTTTATACATTAACTGTACTCCCTGATGGTTGCCCTATTATCTTTTTTTTTTCCTCCAAAATGGTGATTGCAGATATTAGCAGCTTGATTACTCATTTATTAACAGTTTCAGCACTGTGTCAGGGTTGATTTGGGAAGTGGGGTGGTGGTGTTGGCGATGGTGGGGTTTCTGTGGTGCTCTGGTGTTTCACAGCAGCCCCGAAGCCTCGAGGAGATTCGGATTCAATCCGAGTTAGGATGGAGATTGTTGTCTGCAGAGAACCATTTGCATTCAGCTGCCCTCAGGACCAACGCTGGGCAAAAGTGATTTGTGAAAAACAGGCGTGGAAATGATGGATTAGGAAAGGGAGAGGGATGCACCAAATCCCTGCGAGGCAGCGCCACAGCTGCTGTAGGCACCGTGTTTGTGTGTGTGTGTGTGTGTGCACATGCAATAACAAGGGAGCTCAGGGAGGCAGCACCAAATCTGAGAAGTCTGTGCACCAGTGCCTTTTAGACATCAGCCATTTCCAGTGGGAAGTGGAAGGGATCAGGCCCGGGAAGGGGCAGGCGAGGTTTCTGCAGCACAAAGCGCTCCCCTGCCTTTGCTCATGCGTCACTTCTGCCATCAAAAGGAAAATCAGAGTCTGATGCCAGTTATTAAATATCTTCATTATAAGGGCATTCCTTCCAGCTGACTTTCAATTTTGTTGTATCTAGGGGCCCTATGTTAATAACTGCGTGTTCAGGACAAGTGTTCTCAAAAAACACTGACTATTGAAATCCTTATAAATAATATGCAGCTTCCTGCTTCTGATTGATAGATATATTGTACAGCTGAGCCACCATAAAGGCAATAAATACATGTACTGTTAAGGGTCATGAGTCTCAAAATTAAATCGAATGCAGAAATTGAGTCTTGACAGAATCTGAAGGGATAATGTCTTAGCTTCTCCAATTACGCAGTTCAACATTTGGATAAATCATATGAAAGTAAGTATTTAGCCCCATTTTTCATAATCACTATTAATGAGAACAAAATGGGAGCTGAGGGCAGAGGGAGAGAGTTCTGACAAGATAAATAGCATATGGGGTGTGTTGTCAGCCACAGAAAATCAAGGCTGTTTAAACCCCCTAAACAGCAGGAAGAAAAAATGCAGGAGAAAAAAAAAAAGTAGAAAGAATATTGGTCATGTGTTACTATCAGCAACAGTCTCTGTGTCAGGACTTTTGAGATCTGCCTTCTCAAACAGCACTTAGGGCACAGAAGTATCATCTAGAGCTCCCCAGGATGGTGTGAATCCTGATATCCTGACTGATATCCAGAGCACACCATTTAAATATTGCCTGTTTGCACTCAGCAAGCAGCACTTAAAACACCTCTAAAAAATTCATCCAAAAACCCACAGATTTTGCCCCCTGACTGGTCCCTGTGGGTGCAGGACAGGTGGCTGTGTGCACCTTCAGTGGCCACCTCTTTGTGTCGGGGCAATAAAACCAGGAGAAATAGCTTTGCTTGCACAGGGTTTTCTCCAGCTTTCATGCCAGGACACGCACAGGATGTGCAGGGCTTAAAACAAGGAGAGGAAGGTATAAATTCCATAGTCATTTTCTATCATCTTGTCTGTCTTTCCTGTTTTTCAAGTTGAAATCACTTTAAGCATCTGCAGCAAAATTATTCTTAGAGAGTCTCTCATTAAATTAGATGTCTCTGAATTGAATTCATTTCCACTCCATTTTGTCAGCTGCTAACGCAGCAAGAGCCAGATCCTGCTCACATTAGCTTTGAGGTTTGGTCCCTCTTTTTTCTGGTGGGGGGAGAGATTGGGGTTTCACACTTGTGCTGAGTTTTTCCCCATCCTGAATTCCCACCCTGCATCTTGGATTCTCAGGGAGCATCCATTGCTCTTGCTCACATGCTGCCAGTGGCTGAACCCTGATGTTACAAATCCTAATGACTCACTAGGAACCAAATTATATCCAAATATTCCTACAATACAAAGCACAAGGCCACCTCTTGTCACCGAATTAGAGCTACAATATCCCCACGAAAGACCCCAGCAGTCTGTGCTCTGAGCCACACATCCGCATTCTGTGCTGCTCCGAAAATGAGCATTATGCTCTAAACCTCTGCTTTCAGCCATAAATATCCCAGCAATCCAGGGGCAAAGGGACTGTTTCGATATCTCATGCAATGTTAGCAGCTCACAGATTAAGCACGTGGGGCCTGGGGGATTATCTCCTTGAATCAATATAAGGCAGGGAAGCTAACAAACAGCTGGCCGGGTTCCCCAAAATAAAAGCGTTTGATTGTGGCAAGCTTCAAAGCAACTGGTTGACACAAAATAGGCTGGGTGCCCTCCCCTGCTGTGCCCAAGGAGCAGAGGGTAGCAGGGAAATAAATAAACATCTAAAAATTACTGCTTACTCCTCCCCCCGCCGACAAACCACCTCCCAAAGAAAAGCAGGGAAGCAAGGAAAAGCTCCCCAGAACATATGGCAGAATCAAGCACAGGATCCCTGCAGGTTTGGGTTGTACAAGTAAATATTAATCTGGGGGGGATGCTGGGGGTTGAGATCAAAAGAGCTGCTCCCGTTTCTATAGGGAAAAGGAGAGCTTTGATGTCACAGCGTCTTCCCTGCGCCACCTAATGAACTGAAATTGTGACACAGTGACATCCTGCAAGGTTTGAAAGCACTTAGCACAATGACACATCTTTGGGGCTTGCTGCTCTCTTTTTCCAGCAGCCTCTGTGCCAGTGGGAAGGGTTCTGCTGGTGGGGGTGGAATAGAGGTGGAGGAGATAGAGGGGACTTTGGGGAATGAGAGGTGAGCACTTCTCCTTCAGCTGCACATGGGGAGAGCCAAAGGGACCCACTCCTGGTCATGTCTGACCAGGAAGGATGGGGTAGGGATGCAAACAGAGGGAAGCAGCTCAGCAGGGTGTGCACAAGGCAGAGGGTGAGCAAGCCCAAAGCCCCCCACCATCCAAGGCTGGCAGGACCAGAGTCAGCCTCACCCCACATTTTGTGCTTCTGCACCCAGCTGGAGCCACAGCATCCCTGGGGGATGATGGACATGAAAAGAGTTTCAGGAAAATGCAGAGCCAGAGGAAGGATGAGCTCCTTGCCTGGATCCTGCAGAGGCAGAACCTCCTCTTGCTCACTTCAGGCCAATAAAATATCCAGCAGGTAGAAAAACCAATCCCACATAGGCTTTCAGCCTGGGCTTGGTCAAACAAAGGCCCTGAATATTTCACCCAGGCTCCCAGAGAAAACCACTAGAACAAAACCCTGTGCCCCCATCCCAAGGAGGGAGAGCAGGGAATGCCCTGCATGGATGGGCACAGCCGCCCAAACCCCCATCCTGGATGTCATGTGCTCCTAGGGAGGAAACCAGAGAGAATGAAAATAAAATAAATCCTGATAAACTGTGCAGCGAAACTCTCAGGGCAGGCAGAGAGGGAGGAAAGATGTGAAAGTGGGAGGACGAGATGGTTTTGCTAAGAAGGATGACTTTGGGTGATTTTGGGTGGATCTCATCCATGGGGAGGTGGTTGCCCTGCCACTGCTTGTGGATTGTGGGGTGGTTTGTTGGTTTATTCAGCATCTCTTTGCCCAATGTGCGGCTCCTGGCAAGGACACAGATCCCAGTAGACCCTGGGCAACACCACCAGTCAGGGCTGCACACAGCACTCAGCCAGCACAGGGTTAAATCCAGTTAATCCCAGGGATTTACTCTGGATTAACCTGGGGGAATTGAGAGCAGCATTTGGCCCTGTGTAAAAGGGTCAGGCCAGAATTTCAAGTGCAGAAGAAACCCAACAGCATCACCCACTCAGGGAGTCACAGAGCCGGGTAAGAGAGTCGCTGAGGCAAGTTAGGAAATGTAATAGAGCACGAGAGAGCTGCTGAACCAGGCAGGGAAATGAAACTTTATTCAATCATCTGCTTTACTTATTTCATAGCAAGGAAATCCATCTATTCCTTGGACTTGTTTATGCTGTGAAAGCTCTGTGATGCCACAATGCAAAGGAATGGTTAGAGAGAATCAAAAGGGCGATGCTGAGCTGCAACCTGCCTTAAAATGCTGCACCCACACAGGGAGAATAAAACCAGGAATAAGGGAAAAGAGCTCCACAGCTTTTCTGAAGCCAAAGTGTGGTGTGATCACTTCACCAAGACATTGGGATTAGGAAGGCATTAATGGGAATGACAACTTGATGGGTTTTAGCAAAGCATCATGACACTGTGACACCACCTTTCCAAAAAATACCATATTTGGGTGTGTGCACATGGAAATCCATGTACAGACACACCCACAGGCACAGCAGGGAAGCCTGTAAGGACTCTGGGTGCCATTGCAGCAGCGTGAACACGGCACTGAGCTGTCCCAGGGAGGGGGACAGAAATGCACCTGCATGATTTCACCACCACAGAGGTACCCAGAGGAGTTTGCAATAGGGCTCAGGCATCCCGAGACCCCCCTGAATCAGGGCAGAAAGGCAGAATGGTTCCCAGCACACATCCACCCCTGTGGGAAATAGGTTCTGGAGCAAGGAAAAGGATCAATCATATGGAGCTTCTTGTAAAGGAAAAACTGCACAGAACAGACTGGGGCTGGATGCAGCTCCCATATGCTGCGTGTAGAAATATTCAATAATAAATATATGATGATAATAGCAACAACAATGATAATACAGTGGGGAAAGGCACATCTTCAGCAAATTATTTTATTGCAGCTTTGGTGTAGCCTTGGGGTGGGTGGCTCCATGCTAGGTCAGGTCGTGGTGCTGTGGTGGCCAGGACAGGGTGTGAGCACCCACGGGTGGCCCCAAAGGCCACCCATCACCCTCCTGCACCACTGTGGGGGAAAAGCACCAAGATGGGAAGTGATAAATAACCTGTGTCTGTGGAGGGATGTTTCTGGGTGTGAATTAGAGCCTCACCAGCCTCCAGCAAGATGTCCCTTCCACAGCATGGCAGCTCTGGTCTAGGACAGGTTTCACCTCAGAAAAGCCATTCCCCAAATCCCACTCAGACTCAGCTAAGCTGCATTTAATTTTTTTTTTCCCGAATCAGCCCTATGCAGATTCTACCCTCTCCACTGGTTAACTCCTGGAGCACCAGCACACACTAAATCACTTTAAGGGCTTCAGGGGGTTTTTGCTTGTGGGAATCCTACAATTTTGAGACATGGCACAGCACCTTAGTGAGACTGTCTGGCAATTTGATTTTAAAAATGGCATTGATTTTAAAAATTTTCCTCATCTTTTTGATATCACAAGACTTCTCTGCATTAAAGAAGGGCTGTTTGCAGAGCATTAAGGATGTTGTACCAGTCTGCATTAAGAATGTAGATGTTTACTGCAATTTCCCTTAGCTCATAGCTGTATTTCACTAATAAAGTGTGAGTTAACCAAAATCCAATTTACCCAGGAGTATCTTCGAGTAACTCACAGTAATTTTATATTTGATTTGTGCTGGTAGCAGATGTGGCCATTCCCTTAGCTGGGCAGAGGGACAGAGCAGGGGGACACTAATCTTTCTGTGAGCTTCCCATGACAGATACATCTGTGCCTAAATCAAGGCAGTGATGCTTGAACTAAAAGTTCAAAATCAGGATGGAAGACGAAGTTCAGAAACAATGAGAAGCAAGTTGCATTGTCAGATCCTGCCAAGTCAGTGACTATCAATGGTTTTAAAAATCTTGAACATGATTTAGGCATCCAGCTAGAGATATGAGTCCTGAATGGCAATCCTGTTCATAACCCCTGTATTGCTTCATGGATAACATGGGAAAATGCATCAGCCAACCCCAAATGATGATCCTTCCACTGCAGAGACACAGGGCTGGTCCTGACATGGGACAGAGCAACCCCTGCCCTGGCGTGGCACGAGTGGGATGTGGCTGCAAATGGAGCTGGCAAGAGCCGACAGGACAATTCCTGCACAGGGCAGCTGGGATGGGATGCTGGGTGCTGGGAAGGGGCATTGAAACAGGGTGTGCTGCACCCTGCCTGCATCCATCCCATCCCATCCCATCCCATCCCATCCCATCCCATCCCATCCCATCCC
>VXAX01003532.1:719145-812459 GCA_013399835.1 Leptocoma aspasia | reverse complement strand
CCTGGCGCACACGGCGCGGTGGGAGCGCGGTGGGAACTGGCCCGTGCGCTCCGGCGAGTGCCGTCGCCCAAGGCAGGGTAGCCGCCACCGGCAGCCCCCTCCCTGCTGCCTGATCAGGATTCGGAGGAGGGCTGAGCATCCCGGCGTGCGCCCGCCCCGAGCTGCAGCCCATGGCTGCGCTGCCGCGGCCATCTGGACGGGGAACAACGAGCCCAGCGCTGCCACCGCAGGAGGGGGATGCAGGAATGCCGGGAAGATGGAAGGAGGTGGGGATGGGAGCGGTGGTCCCAGAGAGGCACAGCCCCGTGCTGCAGCTCCCGAGCCCCCAAGAGCAGGTTCCTGCCCAGAGAATGTTCCCTGCTCCCATCGCTCGCTGCACGGAAGCATTGCGGGTTGCGAGGATTTCCGCCCCCCCACCCCCATAAATTAGTATCTTCCAGCTGTTTCCTTCCACATAAAATCTCTTCTATTTCTTCTCTTATTGCTTTATATAAACAAACATGAGAGCAGCTCGTTCTAAATAAAGTTATTTGTCTAAGTAAATTAATATATCATATTCTCTCCTGAAATATAGAGAGCTATTTGTCTCCAGAGAAATCATGTTGAGTGACATAGTATAACCCTATTCATTTGCATATGCAGATATGTCTAATTATTCAACTTGCAATTAAAGGCTTGTGTGTCAGCAAATGAGACTAATTAGAATCATAGAATCATGGAATCGTTTAGGTTGGAAAAGCCCTCTAAGATCATCCAGTCCAACCATTCCCCCAGCACTGCCAAGGCCACCACTAACCCATGTCCCCAGGTGCCACATCCACAGGGCTTTTAAATCCCCCAGGGATGGGGACTCCACCACTCCCCTGGGCAGCCTGTGCCACTGCTGGACAACCCTTTCAGAGAAAAAATTTTCCTTAATAACCAATCTAAACCTACCCTGTGCAACTTGAGGCCATTTCTTCTTGTGCTGTTGCTTCTCCCCTGGGAAAAAAGACCGACCCTCACCTGGCTACCACCTCCTCACAGGCAGCTGCAGAGAGCAAAAAGGTCTGACATTACAAGCAAGAGGATGGGTAGCATAAAGAAATGGTTCAATGATGCACTGTCCCCAGGATTTTTAGTAGCCCTATCCCAGTTTCCCAGTTGCCTGAAGGAAGGCAGCGAGGTACCTTCCACATCCATCAGACTCATTTTTACTCTGTGCAGAATGATTGGATGATGTGTCACACCTCCACAGTGTGACACGGGGCCCATCACCACCACACCCTGGTGCCTGCAGGACCTGTGCCCCTCCCTCTCATAATTGTTACTCATCCTGCTCAAAATCAGGAGGTATGGATAAATCCTGGAAGTGTTTGAATTAGAAACAAAACTATTTGTATCTGGAAAATGCTGAAACAAGACTTTTTGGGCTTTTCTTCAAAAATTCTGGCTAGATTTGTTAGATTATGGTTGGGAAGCAATCCTCAAGTTGTTAATCAGATTGTTATTCACAGAATGATAAGAATAACATTTATCATGGTCACTCAGGGCAGCATTTTCACAGTATGCACTTTGCAAACCAAAATAAATTGGTTTGCAATTTTCAGGTAACAAGTTCATTTTCAAAACTCTATTATTTGGTGGAGCCACAGACAATTTTTCATGGGTATAATGCAGAGTTAAATGAAGAAATTGTATTTAAGAAAAGTAAAAATGATCACATTTTGATAATTTTCAAACCAATACTTCAGGTAGACATGTCAGCCAGGTTTCACAACACAGGAAAACTGCACATCTCTCCTTCCCATTTCTGATGACTACCTTCCAATGAGAGGGATTATTCTCTGGATGTGCCTTGTTTTAATTTGAAAATAAAATGGGATTTAAAATGAAAGAAAGGGAAATGAAAGTATCATCAATGCAAAACGGTGGCTTCTTCCGTTGTTTTTCTTTCGGTGAAAGGAAAAGGAGAAGAAAGAAAATTAATTTCTAGTTAATCCAAATAGCTTGGAAATTGTTATATTTATCTGTTGGGTGAGAAGAAAAACAGTGAAGGGAAAAAACATCTCTATCCAGAAGCACCGTGCTGAAAACATGTTTTATAATCATCATTCTGCCTTTTCTATCTGTTCTGACATTCCAAAGATGAAAAAGCACCAGCACAAAATTGTAGGAGCATTTTATGGCTCCACAGATCTGGGTGTGAGAAGTCAGGCTCTTCAGCTTCTCAAGAGACCCAAGATCTCTTTTAGGACCCCAAATAAGAGCTGCATTTTCACAGAAACTCAAACTCATTTGCTCTTCCCGTGATGCTCATGGCATCTGTCAGAGTCCAGCGGCTCTGGGCACTTGGTGGCTTGGAATGTCCTCTTTGTCCTCTTCCTGTATTACCCAGTTTAGTGGGATCTCATCCATCACTGGGGCTCTTAATGCTTCTACAGCAATATCTGGCCTTTTCCCTCTTTAGCACATCGCCTGTAAACTGAAATGATCAGGCCACAAACCGGGCTGTTGGGCCCAGCCTGGCTCCTGGTGCCTCCTGCATCACGCATCTGGCTGGATCACAGGGGGCTTAAATCATTTTTAGCATCTAGGGATCACTGACAGGAGTAAATAAGTATTATATAACCTTCCCCAAAAAGCATAACAAAATAATAACGGGGAAATGAGGTTAAGTGAAACCATTTCAATAATGTTATAGGCCTGCTTTCAATCAATGAACGCTGGGAAATTCAATGTCTTCAGAGGCTGTGATTTCATTTGAACTCCCTCCACTGCTGAACTCCTCTTCACAAAGATTTAGCAGCAGATTCATAATACATCTAAAATGTACTTTTTGTGTTTAATATTCACTGGAATGGTTGACTTTGCTGGGTTTGGTTATCGAGAGGAATAATAGTTTTCAGTTTCATTGAAGCATAAGATATAATTCCGTTATCTTCTTTTTCTTTTTTTTCTTTTTTTTTTTTTTGATAGAATAATCTGGAAGAAGTAGAGCAAAATGGGAGAAGAAACGATTCTACAGGCACTGTTAATTATGTATCCATCATATAAAATAGCAATAATAGCATAATAATTTTTCATTAAATAGAGCACAGGAATATTTGCAATCTCATACTGTCAAGTAAGAAGTGGCTTTAAAAAACCCCCACTTATTCTATTTCAATAATGCTAACTAATTTTGGTGCAATTAACACTAAATTTAGGTGCCTACTAAGTAGGAATTTGACAATTTGATGATTTGTGCTTTGCTTTATACATATTAAGCCCAAATTCAGTCCCTTTAATTTCACAGGCTTAAAAGTTAGGCACCTGCTCTAAATTAGGCACCTGGACCAGCAATATAGTTCAGGGACAGGGACCTTGGACTTGGGCTTTGCCACCAGCCTGCTCTGTTTCCCCATCTGGCTGCAGAAAAATTGCATCACCATATTTTAAATGAACATGATTAAAAGAAGTGCCACTCTATTCTCCCTGCAGGGAGCATCTGTTGAGCATTGATCTTAATTCCAGGTGGTTCTGGGTGGAAATGAACTGACTCCAAGAAATTGCCAGTATTTCATCTGGAATGCAAAGCTCCTGGTGCCTGGTAAAATGTTCAGAGAGCAAGCTCAGAGAGCAGCATGCTGGAACATTTCCTTTGGTCTGCTCTTCCTGTTTCTGTGGAATACAGCAATTTTTCATGATGCTCTCAGCTATGAAATCTGGCTGATGGACTGGGTAACTCTGAGGCACCTCAGCTTTTTTCCTGTGTGAGTTTATCCCATGTGTCTGTCAAGGAATGCCATGCTCCATGGAATGGGAAAATCCCTTTGCAGGCACTGAGGGTGTTCTCATTCAAACAAAACCCAGCAGTGTGTTGGGTTTCAGCAAAGCAGACCCACCCTGCAAAGCACAGAACAAGGTTTGGTCCTTGCAGAGGTCCAGCATCAGAAAGAGAAATGATTGCTGGTGGAAAACACAGACCATTTGATATGAAGAGCATGAGAAGAAGGAAAGAAGCTGCTGCTGCTACTGCTGCAGCTTTAAATTAAAATGCTGCATCAGCCAGTCCCTGAGGACTTGATAGAAATCTAATTAGTCAGACAATCTGGCACCAAATGTCCTAATTTCCCCAATCCATGTGGGATTTGTGTATTCTCTTACTCACTGCAGTTCTAAATTTCAACCTGAGCCTTTCTAACCCCTCTCTTTTTTCAGCGCAGACATGGGACTCCAGAGAAGGTGATCCCTATCAAAACCTAATTGTTTTTCATAAACCTTTAATTAATTTGACTCAGGCTCATGAAAGACACTTAAAATATTAACAGTTTGTTTAGAGACAAGTGCTGGATGAGGATTGCTGCAGCCTCATATTTCGGTGAGAAACCCAAATGTAATTAATGTGGGTGGGCACAGGCTCCGTGTGGGGTCCCAAACTGGGAGTCCTCCCCAAAACACACTGGGAGCAGCACAAGGAGTGTGGGCTGGGCAATGGCCAGGAGGATGGAGGCAACGTGGACACTCTGCAGCCAAGGGTTAAGGGCAGGAGAGCCCTGGAGTGGTGGATTTTAGGAAAAGCTCTGGAAAGGCACCAGAGTCCCCCCAGGGTGGCTTTGGAGGGCACAGTGAGGACAGCAGGCTCGGGAGGCAATTAACCCTGTCCTGGGGGACCACAAGCTCCTGGAGCAAGGTGCTGAGTGCCTCTGGATCCCCCTGGCACCCTTGGAGAGTCAGGATCCTGGCTCACACAGGATTAAGCCATTCGGGAGTAACAGATTTGATTTTTTTTTCTATTTTTTTTTTTCTCCAGAGCGGCTATGACCTGTCATGTCAAAGCTTTTTATTAAAGTCTCTTAATCCCCAGATTATCACCACAATAGTTTCACAGGCCCATTCCAGATAAGGCAGGCCCCATTGTGGAGATGCACATTGGAGGAGTTTTAATCTGCAAATTATTGGCATGCAAGACCATGAGGGGCTGCTTTGCTGTGTTGCCCGTTGCGTCAAGGGGAATTGAATATTTATAAAGACGACTTCAAATGGGCCATGCACTGTATTCCTCCCACATATGTGCAATCCCCATGTGGCAGAGGGGCCCTGCTGAAAGAGAAAAACCTGCCGTGCCACCACGGCACACACGTGGAAGCCGTGCAGGCTGCGTGGGGAGAGGGCGAGCAGGGCCAGGGGGAAGGAGCTGGTCCCCATTTCAGCCACAGAGGATGCATGATATGATTTTTAAGAGAGCAACAATGGAAGTGGAAAGGCAGAGTTGATGATGGAATCTCCGTTTCTTTCTTGAGTACCAGGGGAGGACAGCAAACAGATAAAGTCCCTGATAGGGATCCTTCGCTGACACAAAATATGCCATGTGGAGAGAAGGCTTATGCTGTATACAAAACTAATTAGCAGTTACCTTCTAGATTAAAGAACAACTCAAGCATCTGTTTCCCTGAAGCGTTTTTTAAAAAAAGACATGGCCCTCTTTAAAATAGCCTGACAGATTTTTAAATGTCACCCCTTGGGTCTGGGGGCTCCCAGAGAATGTGCTGGGAGCCCAGGAGGCACCATCCCCTCTGTGAGGTGTTCCCAGGCTGTCAGGGAGCTGCAGGGGAGAGCAGCAGGTCCCTCTCTTTTCCCTGGAGGTGTTTGTACAAACACCTTTCTGCATCTCACTGCAAGAGGCACTAAACAAAACATTAATGTGGAAATTCTGTATACACAGGAATCGATTGGGAGCATCGCGAGCCTGAGCAGGGTGGGCTCACTAAAGAGGGGAGCAAAGCCCCTGGCACCGAGCTGAACCTCACCAGCTGCAGGAGGGAGGCAGGTTTATGGATACAGACATATTTATATATCTGCATTCTGCAGGATGAGCAGCTCCTTCAGGTCTCCCAGCAAAGGGGCTCCTGCACAAGGCCAGATCCTGGCTACCACTCATAAAGATCCTCCTCCTGAGACCCCAGCTCTGGGTCAGGCTGCAGAATCCATCAGGGCAGCTCAGCCTCAGCCCTCAGCAGCAATCTGAGAGCTTTTCTGTCAGCAGATGGGGCTGAGGACAGCCCAGGACAGGGCCTGGCTCTCCGTGCATTATCTCCTGATGCTCACCAGGCAAGGATGTCACTGGTCACAGATCTGGCTCAGGATCTGCAGACTTGGACTCAGCCCTGGCTCTGCCACAGCCTCCCCTTACGACCTTGGACCAGCTGCTTAGGTTTCCTCCATACCTGTTTCCCATCTGTTAGAAAATGACTGGGTATATTAAAGGGTTCCTGGGAAGATAAGTAAACTGTGAGGCCATTATTAGCTATTACACTGATAGGGTCCAAATGTTCCTATTTTCTGTAACAGCTCAAGAACTTAAGCAGGCACTAAAAGGCCTTGGGAAAATAAAGCTTTGCCTTTCTGGGGTGCTCTCTCAAAGGAGGGTGGTGTGTCTCCCTCCAGAGCCAGCTCTCCATGCATTTTATGAAATTGCAATGCCCTTATTTTCCCTAACGGCCTTCCAGCCTGTGAAATGGCCTTTGGCTTGTGGAAACCTTCCAGTGTGCTCAGTATTACCTGCAATGTGTGTATTAATCATAATGTGCAGGTGCCAGAGCCTCCAAAGGGAAGGAGAAGGGAGAGGCTGGGTAATTGATTGCTACACAGCACCAGCAGGAGCTGTTGCATTAGTCCAAAAATTACTTTGCTTTCTGGTTCCCAAAGTTCTTGGGAGTATAAAACAGGAGAGAAGGTTGTCTGTGAGTCATCTGTCATCTCTTTTGGCTACAGTCTTTTCATGACTTGTGGAAAAAAAAATTATAAATAAAGTGTGGGGTGGGGGAAGTGACTAATTGAGTGCAATAATTAAATGCAGATCCCAAAAAAGCTGAGCATGTTTCTTCAGCCATCAGCACCCTGAGTGAGGGGTGGGAATGCCTCCAGGATTTGGCAGGACTCGGCTGTGGAGCAGCAGTGCAAGGAGCAGCAGCATCTGGCAGGGTGCAACAGAGGGTTTTGATGTGATGGAGCCAATGCAAAATGCTGGGGTTGGACATGTTCAGGCCTTGGAGTGGAGCTGGTGCAGGGAATTGGCTCCCCTTGTTGCCTTGTTTGGAGGAAGCCAAAATAAAGGAGGGTTTGGTGCTTCAAGGAAATGAAAGATGAGGAGTAACCCCAGCGGGAAAAGTCAGAGCATCTTGTGCTCACCTGAGCCACCAGATTTGCAGACAAGGCCACCAGCTTCCCCCAGACATGTGAATGCACTAAATTAAACTGGTACCCAGCTTGGAAAACTTCCACTCCAGCCAATAATATTTGCAGGATGGAATACCAGCATCAGTATTTCCCATGTGCCAAGCAGAACCATTTGTCTCCAGTTGTTCCCTCTCTGGCTCCATTAATAAAGGCAGCTGAAGACACAGTGAGCACATTCCCTTTCAGAAACCTCCCCAAACTTGGTGACATTTGGAACCACACGATGCAGCTGCACTGTGAGATAAAGTTAAATGATGTATTCAGACATGGCTCAGTTCGGAAGGTTGCATCTTTCATGGGAGCCTGGCGCTGAAACCCGTGTTGTGTTCTTTCAATGTGGAATTACTCTTCCTCCTGGTTCACACATATTGATGAATACACTGGAAAGATGGCTGGATTTCTGCAGAGTACCATGCTTTCTCTTCCTGACATATGGATCCCCCTGCCAACACCACAGACCTAATTAGTGCTCCCTTATTTCTGTTCACCAGCAAGGAAGCATGTGGCACCTTTCCACAAGCCTAGAAATGCTCTCTCGACACAGACATGCACCATATTGCAATGGGTGGGGTAGAAACTTGGTGGAACTGGCACTTCCACTGAGGTTTAATGTCATGGCAGCCAAAACAAGAGAGGCCAGCACCCCAAACACAGCCTGGCACAGCGAGGTGAGAGATGAGGTTCTGAGTTTCCCATCCCTTACCCACCATGTCCCTGTCCCCTAAGAGCCACACACTCTGCTTCTAGGTTTGTGTATTGTCCAGAAAAAAAAAATCCAGGATTGAGGCTTGGTCATAAATGCAGATGTGATTTGTGCAGTTTAATACAATACAGCCAATGCAAGAGCTGGGAGGAAGAAATGGCAGGGACAGGATGAACCCTGGAGAGACAGCTCTGAGAAAGGAGAATCAGGAAACCCCTTAAATGAAACAGAAAGAGGGCAGGGGCATATCTGCCTTCAGTTCTCCTCCAAACAGAAAAAGGCACATCCCCTCCCAAACCTGGCCAGCCCTGCAGGTCAGAAATATTGTGTGAATATGCACTTGAGGTTATTGTTCTTCCCATGCTGGGGAGAGTTATTTGAAGTCTCCTGCTGGTGTTAAATTAAATTACCCATATAAATAGCACCGGAGGTGATGGACAATAAATCCCACTGCTTTGCAAGCAGGCTGCTGCAATGGGCTGAAAGGTAGAGCTATTGTAACATGCTCTAAAAGGCACCTATTTAAGTTACATCTCATCAGACTTCACCTGGTGTAAGTTACTTTACAGCCCTCCCCCTGCATTGATATCCAGCTCCTGCTGTACAAGAGCCAAGCCTAACAAATGTCTAACGAGTGAGGAGCAAAGTGCCTTAATTATTCCTACAGTGTTATTTTTGATTTTCCACTGATTTTGCTAAAAATCTATTTGAGTGTTTCTACACTTATATTTCTAATTATTATTTTAAAACAGTGCTTCTTATATCTATAAAAAAGGCTTGCTCAACAATTATCTTTTTTTTTTCCCCTTAAATATCCATCTTACTTTGCAAGGTTACTCCCTACTGCTCCTTTTCAAGATTAAAACAGGAAGTTAAAACAAGTGAGAAAATGAATTTTCCCCAGGGGAGCTAACAAAATTCATATCCCAGCAAGCAACATCTCAGGGAGCAGTGATGCCAGACACGTACAGGTGATGTAAAATGCTTGAAATTAGGAATATATGCAGTGTTCAAAAAACAACAACAGCAAAAGGCTTGTTGGTTTTGTGCTTAAATGGTGCCTCAGGTTTTAGCTTTTATATTTTTCAGATTCTCTTCTGCTTTAGTGTGTAAGTCTAGGCTTCATGTTAGGGGATGGTAAGCTCTCTTCACAGAGTAGGGAGACAAAACAATTCCTTCTCTAGATGGGGACCAAGGACAAATGATCCAAATCTCAGGCCCAAGAGCACAAACAACGTGGACTGGAGAGAGAAAAACAAGAAGGATGGGACTTGATGGGCTAAAGCTGGAATTGGACAATTAACTGCAATATGCAAATGGAGCAGAACTGATAAAAGTGCCAGAGCCCGTGCCCGGTGTCCATTTTGGGACCATTTTGGTTCATCTTGGATGTAGCCCTGGCTGGGCTCTTGTGCTGCCCAAGGTGGATCCATTGAGGTTCCTCATAAATCCCTACTTTATTCTTTAGCTCTGTCTAGTCTCTGTTCTAGGTCAGCCTTCACAAGGCATCATAACAGGGGTATGGGGGTCCTTACTGGATTGGTACCCACCAAATAAAAGCATAGACAGCATGAGAGGAAAACTGGAGGCTTATTAAAAAAAAAACAAAAACAGAATCTCTCTAAGCCAAATTAACCCTTGATGTACACCCAGTAAATCTGATGGTGCTACTAGGCAACCAGAAATAACCTGGCTCTTTTTCTTTGTTTTCCACTTATTTTTGAGGAGACAGCCTATTTTTATACTGCTGGCCAAGAGAGAGAGGGTGAGGACTGACAGTCAATTCAAGGCTGTAAAGTGCTGCATTGCTGTGAAGTATTTAATTTAGATCCTTCTCGTGTTTCTGGGGATGTTGCCTGAGCTGTCTACAACAAAAAGGGTGAGGTGCAGCTCAAAAATTGCAGTGATGTAAAAAATCAGGGGAGATAAAAAAAAAAAAGGACATGAAAATGAAACAACAACAAAAACCTATCACAGAGTGTGAAATTCACCTGGATCCCTCCTAAGGGGTTTGCACATTTGTGTGATTAGAGTCATATTTATAGGAAAATCTTGTCACTTCTCCTCACACTCCACGAGGCTGTAAAACACATCACTGCTGCTCTCGGGTTTTGGAAGGAGCTGCTGGAAACAGGTGAATCTGTGCACAAGGAGCAAAGCCTGTGGTCCAGGAGGACCCTACTCACCTAAAGGGTCCTGAATAATGTACAAGAGCAGGATTTCCTCCTGGTAACCTGTCAGAAACACAGGCTGGCATTAAAATTGACAAACAAGCAAAGAAAGGCTCCATTAAAACCTCACAATCTCAATAAAAGGACCTTGCTCAGTTGTCGACTTAAAAATCTCCATGATATCCAAAAGATTTATCAAATATTATAATTATAATTGCTGCAACCAGTGACATCCCGAGCACTTTGTGTGCTGCCCAAGGAACATGAATAAACAAGAGAGTGAGAGGAAGAACCAGAGGGAGCAGAAGAAGTGACAAGGAGACAAAACGAAAGAGAAGAAGAACCCAAGCCTGTGCTGCCAGTCTTTCTGCTCATCTTAACTGATATTTGATTTCTGAGCATATCATAGCACAGCATTGATAGATCTATTTCTCTTGCAGGGCTGTCCAGTTTTATATATTTCAAGTTGCCAGTGCTGCGCTGTGAAACCTCGCCCAACCCATTTTCCCCAGAAGGAGCTCCTCAGGCAGAAATGAGGGTATTTCCTTTTCCTGGTTGTCACAGGGATGTGTTGGGCACCTAATATATATACATTTTAAAAAAAAAAAAAAAAAAAAAAAGGCATGCAGAAAGCAGCCAGAGCCCTGAACCAAAGATAAAAGCCTAAACAAGTGCACTGAGGTGTGAGGTTAAACGGAGAGGGAAAAGCCATTAGGGACAGTAGAGCTTTGGAAAACTGTAGAAATAATTCTTAAGGAGAGAGGGGTGGTGAAGTATATCTAAAAGACAGAGAAGTCATAAAAACATGGAGAACTATTGTAGGAGCTCAAGACAATACAAATTACTTCCCCCACTCAGCACTGACTGGCAAAGATCTCTGGTCTGAAGAAAGATGATATTTCTGACTGTAAACTCCTTTCAAGGCCTGGCTGCCTTGAACACAAACAGAAGCAACGTTGTCACCACAAAGATAATAAAACAGCAATCGTTTTGTTGGCTTGTCACATATTACAGCTAATTATTTAATTACTCCAATTTAAAATTTTACTAGATTTAGCACCAAAGCATAAAAATCTAGTGATTGCAGTGTCAGAAAGGAATAATATAATTAACGTATTTAGCAGTAACATATTAAACTGTTGATTGCGCTGCATTAATCAGCAGAGATGATATGATCCATGGGATCTGGATGGAACGCAGGCCTGTGTGGGACTGGGCTGGCTTCCTCCCCATCCCATCCCTTGCACACCCGTGGGGTGGGAGGTGTGGAGGAGGAGTGAGGAGACAGGCAGGGCCACTCCTGCTGCAAGGGTCTGTGCAGGCAAACTGGAGCTGAGCTGGTGGCATCACCACAGAGCGCCCTGCAGCATCCCCACAGCCCAGCCCGAGGCACAGGTGACACATTTGGGGACATAGCAGACTGTGAAGGCTCTTTTCCCCAGGGATGTGCTGGAGGTCCCCTGAAGCTGCTAAGCTTTGCCCAGACCTGAGCCCACAGAGCTCAGCTTCCCACTGTTCCTGCCACAGACACACAGCCCAGACTGAAACGTTGCAATGAACCAAGGTCTAAGTCCCAGGGCTGTCCACAACACACCAAATTCAGAAGCAGTTGGGGGGGTTCCTCTTGAGGCAAAAAATTTGTTTTTATAGCCACCTCCAGAATTGGTCACCCAGCAATTAGAAGCAGAGAAATTGCTTCTGCCTGACATAACCTAACAACATTTCCTTTTCCCTCCATGGCTCCAGAGCCAGGCAGCCAACAGAGGGAGCAGGAATTCCTGAGCAGCACGACGTGCCTGGGCTCTGCCATCCCCTCAGCTGTTTGCCTGCTGATCGTGCTGGCACACAAACCAGGAGGCAGCAAAAGGTGCCAGCCTTGCAGGAATAACGTGCTCTGAACTCCCTTCTCCTGCAGCAGGACATGGAACAGCTCAGCTCCTCAGAGCAGCCTACTCCAAACATGAGCAGTGGTCTGAAAATAGGAAAATGAAGCAAGACACCAGTAAAGACAAGGCCAGTCTGGAAGGAAGGATGTGGAAAAGCAAGAGGGGATAAAGGTTTACATTTTTGAGTTTGGCTCTTTTCTACAAAATACCTCCCTGCTCAAAAAGGAGGAAGATAGCAGGTGAAAGAGATATCAGAGGAAACATACAGACAAAACCAGACGTACCTGTCTAATAATTACAGGTTACACCAATTTGTTTTTTCAGATTAATTTCTGTCTGAAAAGAAGCACTCTGTATGCCCCTTTCTCCCTCAGCAAGCACAGGGGTCTGCTTGCCTTTCTTGTGAGACAAGTCACGTTCTCCAGCATCACAGAAATCCATGCCCACAGCAGAAATCCTCCCTGCACCCACCCAGGTTCCGGACCCACATCTCTCCACATGCACTTTGCTTTCCAGCCATCCTTGGGACAGGTAAATAAGTGTTTTTCTGTGGTGGAGCTGTTTCTTTATCCCAGCTGAAAATGCCATTATCCCATAGCTTTATTTAAAACCTATAATCTGTGTTTATATTCACATCACAGCCAGGTTTGAACTTCCCAGTGTGCTGCTTCTTAGGGACAAGGTGTGTTGCTGAAAAAAGTTTGCAGGGTTTCACAAAAGCAAGTGGAAGGTGCACGTGGGCAGCAGGAGGGCACATCAGGCTGACACAAACTGCTAAATTCCAGACTGCCCCAGCTGCCTGTGACTTCTCATCCACACATAAATGAGGCATTGTTGCAAGACGAGCACAAACTGTAGTTTTCAAATTAAAAGAAATAATTTACTTAGGAGTTTTTTTTTTCCTCCCCAAGTAACAGAATTCGAATATATTATTTGAAAAATTACATTTTCTTTTTCCACCTCACTGCGTCCAATGATTGTGGTGTGATTATTAAACACTTCATAAATAATAATGTGACATTTTTAGATTGTGTGTCTGATTAAGCAGCCATTCTTCTCTCCCTGACTGCAGCCCTGGACAGATGAGATTGCTGCAGACGCCGCAATCTTTGTGGCTCCTTCCCTGGGGATCAGGGATCAGAAGTCACCCCATAACCCAATTAAATCTGAGAGGATATGAGCTGATCACTTCAGGCCAGCTCCAAAACTCACAGCTATCCATGGGGCATCTTGGCACAATGAGCAGCAGCTCTGACCCATGAACACAGCCCGATGCATTTTCCAGGGGGGATATTTTACATACTGAGTCACTTTCTCTGCAGTGGGCAATAATTTTACTCAATTAGGGTTTGGTACTAAGAAGCCTGCTCTTAAAAACAGGCAGTTTCAGATGAAGATGGAACTAAATCCAGGGAACTGAAATATAAGAGAGACAGGTATTATCTACAAGGAAGTAAGTGAACTTGAGAGAGAAATACTCCCTCAAGGAGGGATGAGAGTCTTTTGAGGATCAATGTGTTGCCTCTTCAAAAAGTTTACTGCCCTTTTTAAACAGTAAAAAAAAAATTAGTAAAATTATTTATTAAATAAAAAGCCAGGATCCAGTGGCATTTATCCCCTGGTTATTCCAGTGCCTAGGATGCAGCTGTGCCTCTCAGAGGTGCCACACTGTCAGTATGATGTCAGTGAAAGCCGCCATCTCCTCACCCACATTCTCCCTTGCCTAGTATGGCATTTGGGTGAGCTAATCCCAGCCAGAAAACACAAATGCTTTCTCTTTTTTTCCTGAGCACAATCACCATTTCAGAAAAATGACCAAAGAAAGCATCCCCTCTCCATAAACCCTCCCAACCATCTGTCTGGATATTCTTGACCTTTCATATTATGCAGGCGGGAGGTGGAAAGGATGGGATAAGGAGTTGGGGGGGGAGGTGTGGAAAAATGTCTTTGCTGTAACAATGACTTATTGCATTTGGATAATCTCTCTTCTTGTGCTGCTGCTAACATGGTAATCTCTCTCCACCTCCTGCATGTCAATAATGCAATAACCTGCTCCCCGCCTGCATCAATAACACAACAGCCGCTCTCCGCTTTCAGCAGCACTGATGAATTCTAGAATTGCAACAGCTCAGATGGTCCATGCGAGCTCGTCCCTGCCTCCCACCCTCATTACATTTTAATTTCACTTTAAAGACAGTTGCTACCAGCATTGTTTGGCTACAGCTTCTGTAAAAGAAGCTCAGGCTGTGTGTGAACTCGGGAGGCTCCTTGGCTCAGCACAGGTGTCGGGATATTTTCTGTCACTGTGGTTTCTTTGTATATTCTCTATTGAAAAAATAAGGCAAGACTTGCCAAAGACTTAACTGGCCAACTGGCCAATGTATTCTCTGAAGAAGCTGCCCTAAGCTCAGCACTTCTGAAAATCTGTTACTTATGTTCAGTGTGGCAGGTCAGATGCTCAGCTCACTGTCCCCATTGCAACCTTCAAATCTGTGCCAGTTACACTGACACCAGTCCACCAGTTATTGATTAGGCAGTGTTGGTTTAAAGCATAAACACACACAAGTGCTCTCCCCAGACATGCTAAGTAAATTATGGTTTAAAAAAATTTGATCTGATAACAACAGCTGAAAATTAGTTAAAGCCAATGTAACAGGATGGAAAAACTATCTGAAAGCATAATCAAGTATGCTTAATATCACAGAGCATATGGCAAAAAGATCTTGTAAGAGAATCCTTAATACTACAGTGGGCCTCACACACTGATTAATATCATCTCCTCTGTACAGTCTAGCATGGATAGATCCAAGCAGAAGCTGATAATTTTCAGAAATGCCGCTCCTCATAATGATAGAAGATGAGATTTTGTGAGTTATGTTGAGAATTATTGGCAAAGGTTAGGTGATTTCCCACTGGTGCTAGAGGGAAAACATTGCTTGCAAATTACCAGCATTTGTCAGTACTAATATCACATCCCCCAGCCACCTCAACTGTCAACATCAATAGGTGTCTTTACAGCAAAAAGGGGTTACAATAGTCAGGCTTGATCAGACCTTGAAATGAGAAGAGGAGCATGATATGGAGGATAAAGACATGGAAATGTGCTTGCAGTGGCTCCTGCCTCAGCTCCCAACATCCCACCTGTCGCTGTGTGGGTGGCACTGCTCACCACGCTCTGCCAATTATCACATTTGCTTCCCTGTTCACTCTCTTCCCAGCTCTCCCTCATTTGCTGGGTAGATTTCTCTGTGCCTCTTCCATCCTCTCTCTTTCCAGTGACTGCTCTGCTTTCACCTAGCTGTCATTAGCCCAGTGTTTCTGTTTCCAAGAAGTAAATGCAGGATGTTTTTCCAAGAAGAAGAATGCAAGATGCGAGGCTTTCTGAAAGGTTTCCTGGTGCCTGGGTAATGGCAGGCTTTGATTATTCTCCTACCAGTCCCCTGTAGAGCCCGTGGGCATGGAGCATCCTGGATCCCATGGCAAGGAGCCCACAGCTCCCCAGGAGGGAGGTGAGACAGGGGTCCTTACCCAGCTTCTGTCACCCACCCTCCCTCCCACCTGGGCACAGCAGCAACTCTGTCTATCCCTGGCAGTGTCTTAAACCTTGAAAGCTTCCAGGATTCCTAGGATGGCAAGGTTTGGATGACTGGGGAAGAGCCTAACACAGCTGTATTTACCTGGTCTGTGAGGGCAGAGCTCCTCTGATAAAACCAATACAGGCAGAGCTCTACACTCCTGGCAGGGCAATAATCATCACTGGTGCTCAGCAGTTGATTAGTGCTCTGCTGAAGAGTTGCTAAGGTATGTTCCCTCCCTGTTTTCCCTCTATACATGTCATGGCAAAGGACCTGACAGCACTTGGAATTTTCAGCTCTGGTGACCCGTCTTTGTTTCAAGCAGGCAAAATAAACTGTGACTTCACTCCCTACATCTTCATCTTCCAGGCTGCTCAACCCATGCAGCTGGGGACAGGGACCAGCTTTGTCCCTAAATTAACACACAGGCTGATGTGCAGTTTGGTGGCCCAACCAAGGAGAGCACATAAAATACAGACATCTGCTCTGCTGAGCCTTTCAGCACCAAAGGTAACATTAATTTAGCTCAACCACAGCCAGAGATAAAAATCATTTCCACTCGACTCCTCCTTCTGTCAAACTGAATAAAATATAGTTCACTTCCTCACCTCGCCTGGCCCCGTGGTGATTAGCATTAGCAAAGGCAATCAGCCCGTGGCCACATCACCACTCTGCATTAATGCAAAACTGGGGGAGGGCTTTGGCTACTATCAGCACAGAAAGAGAGCCTCACCTTTTAATATGGTCATTCCTCACATGGCTGCTAGTGATAAAAGAAGCTGTCAAAACAGACAGACAGCCCAGCCCAGGCAGAGATGGGAGAATTCTGGTGGCTTCTCAGGGAAAGAGAAAGAAAAGCACTCAGTAAACGCTGCACAAATCCTCAGGAGTTACCAGTCATGGAGTAACAAGGTGCTCCTTGTCACTAGAATTATAGATTTATAGACTGGCCTAGGCTGAAAGGAATCTTAAAGATCATCTTTGAAGATTGTCCCCCATGGGTAGGGACACCTTCCCCTATTCCAGGCTGCTCCAAGTCCTGTCCAACCTGGCCTTGAACATTTCCACAACTTCTCTGGACAACCTGTTCCAGCCTCTGCTCAGACAACTCTGAGTGCAGATGCAAATGCTGATTCTTCCAAAACCCTGCATCTGAAGGGCCAAACCACTACCAACAACAAAACAGCTTCCATCTGAGGAAGATTTGGTTCTTGGATTGTAAAAACCCCAGATGTTATCCCTGAGCAATGAAAATATAAAAAGTGTCAGGTTTGATGCTAAATACCTCATTGTAACCCTGCCTGTGATCCCATGGTTCTGCAGCACACACCACCTGCACAAGCACACATCCAGATAATCTAAGAATTAATAATTGAGTCTTTTACAGCCTCATTCACCCTCTATAAAATGGGTGAGGGGACACAAGGTTGGTTGCCCTTGGGACTGGACGGTCAGTGTCTCTGTGCAGCAGTTTGGTTTGAAAAACTGCACACAGAATCTCAACCCACATTTAGAAGACTTTTTTCCTTGAAAATACTTTCTATGATCCAAAGAGTTGTTGTTTTAAGGCAGTTGAATTCATTATTCTTCTCAGATAACATTAAATGCTCAAATGCCTTTTTTTTTTCTTTTCATTTCTTTTCCTGCACCCTCCTCTTTGGCAAATAGGACTCTCAAGTCCCTTCTGATCACTAATAACATGGGCTTTCATACCCTCCTGGAACAAGTGAAATTTCTTTGACGTCTTAACTTTGCACAAATAGATTTTAATGAGGGAATATCACCTTGCCTTGAGCTAACTCTCTTCCTCTGCTCTTCCAAGGCTTTTGTAGTCATTTCCTTACAACTTAGAGAACATTAAAGTTCAGCACAGTGTTTGAACACTGCATACCATTTCCCCAGAACTTTGTTTATTTGCTTCAGACTGCCACAGGAGGGACACACTTTCAAAGATGTGATGCAAACCAGGCAAAGGAAGAACACTTTCTGCAAGCCTCCATTGTCCTGACATGGTCTCTTGTGTCATCTTGGGGAGTTGCATGCAAAGCCACTTCCCATTGGGTGACACCCAGGGTGATGCTGATAATATAAATAAGGCTCTGATGTCATGGTGCTCAAAAGGGCTGGGAAGCCAGACAATGCCCATGCTGGCATTTACAGAAAGGTTCCCAGCCCAGAGAGACACCAGGGGATGGACTTTTCTGAGAACAGCTTGTCCTCTGGGGTGGAGCAAAGCGTCCCTGTGAAATGTGGCACAGCACTGAGATCCTGGGCAGACATTCACTGAACCCGTGAGTGGGATTCAGCTGTCCCCCTGCAAACTCTTCCCTTTGCTGATAATTTACTGTAATTAAGCCATATGTAAGACTCTTTCACTCTGTCAGAAGCAGAGACCTTCTGCTGCCCATATGCCAGAAAGATAAATGAAGGGCAAAGCTCCCGTGAAGAAGGCAAACTTTTTGCTTCTTGATTAAAGAACAGTAAAGAACCTTCTATAAAGGTGTCTGCTGGTGCCCAGATGTTTTGATAAACAAGCAAGATCCGCAGCAAGACACAAGGGGTCCCCAAGAACAGCCAAGAAATAGCTGGTGGCCACAGGCTCTGTGTTTCCAGCTGCCCTGCAGATGTAGGATTGGGTTTTTACCAGCATCAGGCCCTACCCCTGGCACTGCTGCTAGGGCTGGCTCTGTCCCCAGAGTTACACCTTTGAGTAAGGGCAGAGCAGCTGAGGGAAGCTGGAAACAGCCAGACCCTTCTCAGCAGTGCCCACTGGGAGGACAAGAGGCAGCAGACACCAACTGAAGTGCAGTAAATTCTCTTTAAATGTATGGTAAAACATTTTCCTGTGAGGGTGAAGAACAGGAACCAGTTGCTCAGAGGGGTTGTAGAGGTTCAGAATGGGTGTGGAGATGGTCCTGAGGTGGCCCAAGGGGGGCTGGACTAGACAATGTCCAGAGGCCTCTGGCACCTCAACCCTTCTGTGAATCTGCTACAGAGTGTGGAGGAAGGAGCCTGAATTTTGAGCTCTTTGAGCTGTCAAAACTGAAATTATTAAAATTTCTTGAAACACCTAAGAAAGGGGAGTTCTTATCTTACAGACAATTTATTTCTGCAGATCTGCCAGACAGAAGAGATGAATATCTGCTGTTGTTTATCTCGCTGCACTTCAACAGGTGCAACAACAAAAATCTAAATAAGCTCAAACCTTCCATGGAATCTACAGTAAATTGTTAGTCGGTGTGGGTTTTTTAAATTGTAAATATATAAATAAGAGCAAGAATCTAGAGTTTAGTGCAATAGAAACAGAAAGCTGATTCAGCAGAACAAGGCATAGTCATAAAAGATTTATTACGCTTTATCAGCAATATCCACAGTCTTTCTGTGATTAGAGTTGCATTGTGTGTAATTATCTTATAGAAATTCTGCTCTTTGATGTGCTTTATCCACCATGCTGAAATACACTTCAATTCTAGTGGGTTTTCATGGTTGACTGGAATTTACATTAATTCCTTTGGGTCTGCAGGGCCAGCCTGGTCTGTCACTAGCAAACTCTTCATAAATATTCATATTTTTATATCTATATATGTATGTGTGTGAGAGTGTGTGTGTATACATACATATAGACATATCTATTATATGTAAGTTTGTGAAGTGACAGCCTAGCAACTCTGTTCCCCAAAAAATACTGGAAAACAAAGAGTTCTGCTTTCCCAGGAGTGATCCTTGATTAGTATTTCATAGTCCAGCCTTCCCTCCCTTTTACCACAAATTAGAGAGTGATTGAAATGTTTACAGCAATTTGCAAGCAGAGGTTACACTCTGCTTTTAATTTAAAATGTCCAAGTAAATTGAGGAAATAATTTCTTCTCAGTTCATTAAGCTTGATTTTTCTCAATCAGGAAAATGTCTTTTTTTTTTTTTTTTTTTTTTTTTTTTTTTTTTTTTATTTTCTTTTTTTTTTTCCTTTTTAAAGTTCCCTGATTTCTTCCTTACCCCCTATGCCCATCAATGGCTGCTATCAGCCAGGAAAACTACAGGTGTTTGCAGGCCAACCTGGGTAAGATGCAAATGCTTCCAACTACCTTGGCTGTGCACCTGATTGTGCTTTTGTGGAGTTCAGCATGGGGGAAGTAATCACCTTCAATAGAAGCAGAATCAATTTTCTGAATAATCACTTCCTCCTTGCAAGATGCTCAGGATCATGAAGGAAGGGAAAAAGACTGGAGAGCAATGGGTGACAGAGGTTTAAAGAGTTTGGGGTTTTTGGGAGGGGGAGGGTTTACAAGCAAAATTCATTTTGTTCCCATGTTTGGTAACTAAATGGAGGTTACTCTGATTCATTATGTCCAAATAATGCTCGGAATTGTAGATCCATGCCATTTCAAGCAGCAGATACAGCTGAAGTGAAGGTAGGAGTTATAATTCTGTCTGGTTTACATGAATCTCACCTGTCACCTCTCTCTGGGTGCTGTTCTGTGGGTATGATTTGGATTTCAATTCGGTAGGAGAGGTAGAAAAATGAGCAGAATCCATCATTACAAACTGAAGGGACAGGCCACCAGTGGGTCTGGTCAGAGTCCTGGGAGAAGAAACCAAACTGCGTCATCAAAGTCATCAAAGGCCAGACCTTGTTCCTGCAGGAGCCTGACTGATTGCCCTCAGCAGGAGCAGAGCTGTATCCCCTGCACCACTTGGCCAGGCTTCCTGCCCTGCTGTGGGACTCTCCAAGTCCAGTGTCATTCCAGCACCTTCCAGGGCTGCAGCTGAGGAGAATATTCCACAGTCAAAGCTCAACAGCAGGAGCATTTCCCCAGCCCTTTCCTCTCAGCTGCATGGGGTACTTCATCATCTGCCCATGGATTTCTAAGGTGTACATTGAATTAGATTGGATTCCAGGAGGGAATAACATCCTCCATCAGCAGCTCAAAACCTGATCCTCACCTCTTTCCAGCCTCCTCCTGGGTTCATTATGTTCTTCTTCCTATGACAGTCTTCCTGAATGGCACAAAATCATCAACAGCCAGTTCATTAGTCGTTGTTGGCAGTGTTGTTCACCAGATCTTGACTTGTTTGTGTGGGGAGGAATTTCAAAACCCATTCCCCACCCATGCAACCATGCTGCTAGCCCAGAGAGGAGGGGTGAGGGATGGAAAAACCAGGTTCCTCAGTCCTTGTGGTTTGTTTCAGTGTGAGTGGCAGTGGGTTGGAGAAGGCTGGACATCACGGTGCAGGCAGGTCTGGGCAGAGAGGAGAGCAGGGCTGTGAGAGAGGAGAGAAGGAGCCACGAGATCAACCCACCAGAGCAAGAATTGAAACAAGTTAAGAGCTGTATGCCTGTTAGCTCCTCACAGCCAAATAATCTGCCACTGAAAGGGAGGAATATCAGAGTGACTGCAAAGGAACACAGATTGGTTTAATAATATCAGAAACTCTTTTGAAGGCAGCTGTGTAGCTTAGAGCAGGTGGGTGCAACTCGACAGGGAGGCCTGTCTCTAGGTAGGGACTTTGTTAAACAGAAGAAAGGGGGGGAGGCAGAGATATAAATTCTGTTGTCAAGAAACATCACGCTTTAATTTCATGGCACATTATGACAATCTGGTCTGTGAGGCACTCCCAGTGTGTGGCTGCAGAGCTGCTGTATTACAGCTGATAGGCCTGGGAGACCTGCAGCCCTCAGCTAATTGTAAACCCGATTAAATAGCAGTGTGAAGAAGTTTGATTAATTCAATCTATCTCCATGCATCAAGGCCAGAACCAGACGTGGCGCGAGCCCCAAATCTTTGCAATATCAAGGTCTTTGTTCTTTATGTTTAAAATAAAATTTTAAAAAATAATAGTATTTAAAATGAAGCATAAGAAAATAATTAAATTATAACATTATGAAATGGTGAAACATAAGTGACAACTCTACTTTTCTTCCTAGAAAATCCCCAACCTTTCTGCCTTTAAAAAATATAATGCCAAAAAAAGCATTTCAATTAGCATCTTTATGTGCTTACCCAGATAAATTACCATACTAATAAACTTCTGATAGACTTTCAGGCCCTGCTTAACCAAGGGCTTCTGATCCTGCTGAATTCATGGTCTCGTGGACAGGATGGATTTGGACCTGATTAATTTTAGTTGTTTCAATTGTGGAGAAAACTGGTGATTGCTCTCTTCTAAGTGCATGTGAGACAGAGAAAGAGGGTGTAAAAGGGACAGTTCCTGCCATCCCAGCTGGCCTGGCTGGCCTTTGCACCACTGCACTCTGCACAGAGCAATAATTTCAATTCAATTACTGTACACAATTCCTAAATTCTCATGATACTGCCTTCCACCTCCCAAAGTTCTGTGAGACTGGCAAACAGCACGTCCAGCTTCTGAAGTCATCTGTTTGATGAGCAGTTTTGACCAAGAAAAGCGTGAATATTCCTAGGGAACATTTTGACTCTGCCTGTTTCTATTTGGAGACAATTACAGCTGCACATGCTGGCGGTATTTGGGTCTTTTTCCCCACTAGGCAGGGTCTTCACTGGTTTCCAAGGAACTCAGAGATTTTTCCATGCTTGATTTACAGAGAAAAGAAATCTCACAAGTCAAGTTGCTCTTAGTGCTCTCTTTTAGTCTCTCACTAAAGAAAGTGATACAGGAAACGGTTTAAGAGAGATGACCCTCATTTCTGTGTCTCAATAAGGGATCTGCACACGTGTGTGTGACTCTCCCTCCCCTCAGTCACAGCCCACTGCACGTGCACTCACCTGGTACCTCCTGCATCCCATATTAATGGCATGACTTGCAATGGCACCAGGAACAGAGCCACACAAAGAGTAATATTAGATTATTTCTGTTATTCATCAGTATCACGGTTGGACAGAAACCTCTTAAATCTGCCTAAAGTGGCTTCCTATGGATGCTGGTGCTACCACCAAAAAGTAATATATTGTGCATACAGGTACAGCTTCCCTGCTACCCACAGGCTGCTTTTTGTGTGTGATTATAAAATACCTGCATGACCCTCCTAAACTGAATATCATTTGATGGCAGAAGCTGAGCAACTGTACTACTCAGGAGCCTGAAAGGTTTCAGAAGCCTTCTCCCTCCTCTTCCTTTTCTCCCCCACCAGCAAACGTGGAGGACTTCCCAGGCCCCACCACACTCCTGGAATGCATTCTCTCAAAAAGCCCACTGAACCTCAAATTATTATTCCATGGTGAGAAAAGCAGTGAACAGTAGAAAATGACAGTTTACCCGAATGGAGGTGAAAATGCACTTTCTCCTGTACTTAAAAGAAATAACAGCTTTCAGGAAAGATCTAAATCCTAGCAACAAGCACTACATAAATGCAAAAAGGTCATCTCTTTGTTAGAGAAAGGTTACTTTGCTGAACACATACTTTTAAAAAATAATCTACTAAAGGAAGTTAAGCTTGGTAACATTTCTGTTGTATTTGCACATGGAGAGAACAGATCTGTGCACTTCCTTTCAGGGCAGGAAAGTGAAGGACAGTTGATTATAATGAACAATTTTCTTCTTTGAGAGGTACAAGGAAGAGAATCTGAGATATGTTTCAAATGGCTGCTTCAAAAGAAAATTTGGTCTCTGCTGAGCAAAGCACTGGTTGTCAGCTGTGAATTCACCTGGATGGCAATAAAGAGGGACTTTACCTACCCTGCTAGAAATGACCAGAATGATGAGTGCTCCTGCACTCCTGGTCCTCTCATGCAACTTTTTCCTTGTCCCCTCTCCTCCTTGGCTGAAAAAATAGTTGGGGTAAAATTTTGGTTCCAGCAAAGGACACAGTAAACCCCCCTTTTCCTTCAAAAGAGAGAGGAGACCCCAAAGTTTGGGAGATGGGAGGTTCTAAGCCAAGAACCTCGTGTTTGAACACACAAACAGGCAAGGGGTGTGGAGAGAAACAAAGGCACAGGGGGCTGATCAGTGCAAATCCTTATTAAGCAGAAGAGTACATAAGAATATGTTTAATTTTACTCCTAGTCAATAAAGTAAGAGGCTCTGCAAGCCAGATTGGGTAAGCTGCTGTTCAGAAAGAATCATCACAAGAAACAGGGAGGAACAAGATGATGAAGCCAAATGTGGAGGGGGGAAAGGAGAGGAATGCATAGCAGAAAGTCTATCAGAAATGCCCAGAAACCATTGGTCCTGCAAAGGACATCAACAAGGATACAACAAGTTATGGGCTGCATGAAACAAGGACTCCAAAACATTTGAGTCCAACGCAGAAGGATGCTGGTGATGAAAAAATTTCCACAGTGTTTATTACCCTGGTCTAGATCAATTAATTCTTATGTGATTCAGGACAACACCCTCTTCCCTGGACCAAGCTCCATCTCCAAGATAAGAAGTGTTCAGGAAATGCCACCTCTAAGCAGACATATAAAACCTGGGCTTTTTTTTCTAGGCCTCTTCTTGTCTTTGCGTGAAATTCTGCCCTGTTGATGTCAGTTGGAAAGTTCTGTTGTCTTTACTGGGAGCAAGGATTATATTGTGTTCTGGGGAAATACAAACAGTTACCTTCAGAGCCATTAACAGAAGGAGGAGAGAAATCTCAGGTCAATAATAAGCTAAGCCTAGGAAAATAAAAATGCAGTTCTCTGTCACCTTGGAAAGATCAACATCATTTGTCATGTGGTGTTTATTCAGCAGAACAACAACTGCATTTGTGCTTTTGAAGGGAAATGAAAGGGGAAAGTAGCAGGAGGGGGAATGGGGGAGATCTGAGCACAGGAATGTACTGCCACTCCAGCCTGCTATCATTAAACCACATCAGAACTTCATAATCATGGTGTTTAATTAAACAACAGAGGCATGGGTTTATGCATTAATAATGAGGCCTAGCACTTTAGCATGTCAGGCTAAATACAGTTTTAAATTAATAATGTAGCACCACAGCATTAGTGAGAAAATGAAATCTTATTAACAACTTAATAAAGTCCCTTATTTGCTAAAGTTCCAGCTCTCAGGGAACAGTATTATAGCAAAGCATTTGCATCCCTTAAGGGGGCAGATGGGAGGAGGTGCTGCTTTCTCACACCCTGCATAATTCCATTATATATAGCTCCTGTAGTCACTAAATATTGCCTGGTGTCTGCCAAATGATGCCTTATGGTGCTTCTAAACCTGGGTGTGACATGCTGGGTAATCTGCAGACGCTCTTTTTAGACACCCAGGAAGGACATTGCCTCCCTTTTTTCTGGTACTGCACTGGAGAGCCAGCAGGGGATGGATGGAGCTCTGCCCACCAGATCAGTGCTCTGCAATCTTTTGTGGATGGTCCTCTCAGGGCCCAGGACTGCAAACACTGCTCTGTTGAAGACAAGGGACTGAAGCACAGAAAGCAGCTGAGAGCATGAGGAATGGCAGAAAGCAATGATTTCCTGTGCCTTCCAGGGTTTGAAGCCATCAGCTGATCCCTCACAACAGCCTCTATCAGCATTCATGGACCACTGCTCAGTTTAGGGTGTTTTATTTTCAGACTGAGGGTGTGCATGGTGAGGTACTCCAGCTCTGCTGATAGGAGCCACTATTTAAGCTACAGAAGCTCCAGCAATTTATAACCAGGGTTTCACAAGCTTTCAGCTTCTTGAATTCACAGACCTGTGCCACCACAGGCACAGAGTGAATTGGTAAAAGACCAAAGGCTGGAGCCCCATCTGCTCAGCCCTACAGCAGAATCTGAAGCCCAGGGCCAGGTTTCCACTTGTTGACATGTTTGACACAAATTTCCCTACCAAATTCCCTTAAATGCAGAGAAACAGCTCAGTATCTCTGCCATCCAAGTGCTGGGTCTCTCTCCACAGGCCTGAAAGTTCCATCTGAGCTCGCTTTGATGAGGAAACAAAGAGCAGGCTGCAGGACCATAATGAAATGAGTAATGTGGGGACAGGATTCCAAAGTCAATGAGCTGACTTGAAATAGCTGAGCATCAAGGCCATGGAGAACTGACAGCAGCAAAGCCACAACCAGCCACAGCCACGAAATTCAAGAGAGATCATTAAAAGAGATTAGGAGAGACAGGAGCAGATAAAGTATATCCAGCTATGAGTCTGTCAAAGAAGGGTCTCTTTGGGATGTAAAACACTGATCAAACATCTTGTGCAGCTTGAAAACTATTGAATTAGGATGGAAATCAGCCAGCAGCACCATTGACTGTTGAAGAGAGGATTGGAGAAAAGGAGTGGGTCAAATCCTACCTTTGGTTGTGCTCATGAGACCACAGAGCTATTTCCTCTTCCTTCCCCTTCTGTCTGCCTTCCCTAATTTTGCTCTGAATTTGTTGGACAATGTACCAACATTTGTTGGACAATGTACCAACATAAGTAACCTTTTAGAGTGCTGGCAGAGCACATGAATGATTTGGGTAAGACCCTAACAATTCCCCTTCTCATGGTTACAGCTCCCTTGAAAAGGAACGCTCTTCCATATTCCGTACCTCCAAATTTAATTTGCATTTTCCATTACCCCATATCTTGCTACAGACAAAGAAAATATTGCTCTTGCAAGAAAACGGACATGAGATTCCCTTTGTGCCCTTTTTTTGTTCTCAGTTAGTGCCCAGTTTGATGGAACGAGGAGGAAGATGGGGCAGAATGATGAGTGGAGCTCTCCTGGGAGAGCTCCAAGAGGGGAGCAGATTTCCTTGCAAAGCCTGTGTGCACTGGGAGCGCTGACCTGCATGCAGAGCCTGCCTGTCCATTCAGCTCCTCCTGCAGACACCCAGGGAATGTGGGTTCCACTTGGAAACCACAGAGTTCATGGGAAGTAGCAGCTTGTGCACTCTTTGTGCAAATGAAACGTCTAGGACATAAAAATCACCTTGGTGTGCCTTGTCTTCCATCTCCTCTGTTAAATAATAAATAGAAGCCTAATGGAACTGAGCATGAGTGCAGGATGCAGTGCAAGTGAAGGCAGAGCAGACCTGCGTGTTCCCCCTTACTTCATCATCAGTGAGTAAATGGGTCACTGGTGAATGAGATCTAAGTAAATCTCCATCCCATTTTTATTCTGCCTTTATCCTCAACCTACTGCAATGAGATATGGCTCCAAATCACACACCCCTGCTGCAAAACACTAAATAGAAACATTACAAATTATCTCATCAAACCGCCTTATGTTTCTACTCTGAGCTCAAGAAAACTTCAGCAAATAAAGTTTTTAATTCTAGAAATCCTTCATTTGGTTTTTAATTGTGCAGCAGGATGTCTTGGGATCTGGTCTTTTTCTCCCCCCTTTTTTTTAAATTTTCTATTTATTAATATTTAATCTCTGCACAGTGCAGAAGAAAATCATTTCTGCAATAACATCAGAATGGGAGGGTTAGAAATCAATAGCCAAGCTCTCACAAGACACATTCAATCCCTTCTTAATCCATTTTCGACTGCTCCCTTGTCTTATTAGAATAGCCAAGTTTTCCCTCACTCATTAGGTTGAGATATTCACATTGCAGGAGGGAACTGAAAGCTCCCAGACAAGCACAAACCTCTGGAAAAGCAGGAAAGAGAACAAAGCATTTCTGTTTGGGACAGAAGCCTGGACATCATGCTGTATCCAAACCCCTGCTTTAAAAACCCTCTGACTGAAAGCCTGTCCCCATTTCCCTGAACCGTGGCACATCCTGCATCCACTGCCAGCCTGCCCCACTGCAACATCTTTCCCTTTTAGTTTTCCTTCAGGGCCATCTGTCACACCCAGCTCCCTCAAGCACCTCCAGCATCACCTCCTCTTCTCATGGGTCAGTTCTGCAGAAGTGTGAGAGCCAAACAAGCACACTCAGTGGGAGAAGCCAGAAAGTCAGTGAGCAGGAGGATCCCCTTAGTGCCTCTAAGGTTTAAGGACATGACAATATGGGCTTGTTGTTTGGGTTTGAGCACCCACCAAAACCCTGCCAGTCTGACCATGCACCACCTTGACCAAGCCACACCATGACTACAGAGTTATTCAGCTCTGAACAGCCAGCCCACCCCTTCCTGCTGCATCCTGCTGCTTCCACCAACATTTCCTTCTTGGCAAACCAAGCACCTTCCCATGGGTATCACATACCCCTCTGCTTCCCCCTGGCACTCAGTTTCATTTCATTGAAATATGAATTTTTTTCATTTTATGAAGTTATTTCATTGAAGGAAGGCAACACCTTTGCTTGTACTCCAAGGGGGTGTCTGGAGTCCCTGTCACTGCCTTCTCTTCAGTATTTGCATGTTCTAGGATTAAGTTCTGCATAACAATTCAAGCTTTCCCTGAAAATACCTGCTTACTCCTCTCTGTGCAGGTCTCAGTATCTGTACATCCTTTCCCTCAGCAGAAGCAATGAGGGCTGTTCAGTTTTTAGAGTGTGTAGCCAGAGCTAAGGATCGTCCCTGCATTCCTAGCTGCCACAAAGAACCTTGTCCTAGTGCTAAAGGGCTGGTAGTCTCAGGAGACCGGGCAGGAGGAACAGGAGAGGGACACTGGGACTTGGGAGCAGCAAGAACTGTACATGCTGTTAAAAACCCTGTATCCTATCTGCTGGATTGAAGCAGAGCCAGGTGGGAAAGACAGAATGATGTCCCCTTGTTCTCCACAGGGACAGGGGCTCCTGTGGCCCCATGGCAGCACACCCGAGGCTGGCTGGGTGTGCCTGTCCCTCCTGCCTGTCCTCCCCTGCGGCACCGCCGCTGCCTCCAGCCCGCCTGATGCAAGAAGAGACTTTGCCAGCAGAGGGAACTGCAGACCGGATAATCGCTCCTTCCCCGCCGAAACACTCACCAAAACCGCAGCTACGCTGGCTCTCTCCTGTCCTGCCTGGAAAAGAGATATTTCAGACTCCTCTGCCGCTGCTCTTGACCAACTTGCTGCTGTTGGTTTGGTTGTTGAAAGCTTTCTGTCTAAGGGGACTGCTAAAGAAATCCATTCAAACAAGAAACCAATTGAAAACTCTCTGGTTACTGTATTTAAAAACAAATAATACTAATCCTGCAAACCCCTATAGCTGTCTTCTTGCTGCCATCTAGTGAAGGGGAAAAAGTATGACTTGAGTAACGTAAGCAGAGCAAAACTTATCCCAGAGGCTTGTACTGGTTAAACAAACTTTAATTTTTAATAAACTGCTTAAAAACAACCTTTAAAGTTGCACGAAGATTTCTGTTTTGGAAGGCTCCTTCACAAAATGCCCTCCTAGGTCCTCGACTGCTGGTGAAAGCCTGACTTTGTCATCACTTGTTCTGAAGAACAATCCAAGAGTGACCATTTCATTGTACTGAAACTCTTCATGCTGCTCTTAAAAGCTGTGGGAATTGTGGTGGTCTTTGCAGGATCAGGCAGTAATGGAAGCTTTCACTGCCTTTTATATTACCATGAATACACAATTACTGTAGGAGGATCACAAGCACAGGCTCCACACATACATCTAATTTCTCAGGCAAGGTTTTATAAGCAGAATCAAACTCCTTGTTAGGACCTGAGTGAGCTTCAGGAGTGAGAACAGGAGCCTTATATCGAGTCCTGTGCCTCAGCCATAAGATCTTCCTTCCCCTAGATAAAAATGCTATGTTCCTGCATGCCTCGGGAATTTTTGGGAGGAAAGCCTCATCTGTGTGACAGACAAGTGATAAACAGGGAGTCAGCAGAAACACAAACACTTCTGCAGCTCCAGTTCCTGTTGCACTCACTCCTGTCATGCTTCCATGACCTCTGACCAATCCAGAGCTGTGTTTTTGGCACACACCTGCCTGCATTCCCCACCTTGAGTTTTTATCTCTACCCACCAACCATTTCCAAACAGCCAGACCCAGCACAGCATTGCCACTGCTTGTGCTTTTTCTACACAGGTGTTCTTGCTGGTTTCCTGCTGTTACACACAGGGGATGAAATATTCACCCACCAGCTCTTCCAGGGAGCTTCCAGTAGAGCAACTTCGCTCATCCCACCACCTTTTGTACCCCCAGAAAATGATCCAATCACACATTTTGATGCTTGAACACCTCTTCTCTTTCCACCCTCCTTGTGTTTGCCTGGATATAAGATCCAAACCCTGACGTGCTTGCAGCAGTGAGCAGGGCTGTATTTTATTTCCCGGTGTCCACAGCACAGGTGTGGGATTGCAACCGGAGACCCGAACGCGCTCACGGCCCTTACCGTGCCCCTCAGCCTTGGGGCACACTTCGGAATTTGTAGCGCTTTGCCCACCTCTGGCTCGGTGCCGAGGAGCCGGGTGGGTGCCGGGGGAGGTGGGTGCCCGCTCCCCTCCGGTGGTCGCTAGATGTCAGCACGGCACCGCCAGCCCGGCCCCGGGGACGCGGCAGACCCCGGCCCGACAGACCCGCACCGCTCCCGGGAGGGACAGACCCATCCCAAAAAACCCGCACCGCTCCCGGGAGGGACAGACCCATCCCAAAACACCCGCACCGCTCCCGGGAGGGACAGACCCATCCCAAAAAACCCGCACCGCTCCCGGGAGGGACAGACCCATCCCAAAAAACCCGCACCGCTCTCGGGAGGGACAGACCCATCCCAAAAAACCCGCACCGCTCCCGGGAGGGACAGACCCATCCCAACAAAAACCATACGACCAGGACGTATTGGTGTCTCTTAAATCTCCTCTCTTCTGACCTGTTCAAGAGATTTTGTTCGGTTCTACTTTTAGTATCCAGCTGGGGCTGATAAGGCTGGAGCCGTGTTTCTCACCATTGCCCTCTCCTCTTTTCTTATGGGAAAAAAATCCATCTGTGAGTTTGTCCCTCAGTCAAAAAATGGTATTATCCAGCTAAATAAGTTTTTTAATGAAAGTAGAAGTCTTTGCAACTAATATTCTTATGCATTTTAATAATAGGTCCAACTCCTGAGGTCTTTATCTACATGTGATGGATAATGTGTAGCCCTGAGTAAAGGTTTTTGCTTTCTGTCTTCATTCTACCTCATTCCAGCCCTTTGGACTTTCAGGTAGTGGGCACTGACATTGGGAGATACACAATTTGGTTCAGGCTTTAGAACTACAGCTGAAATTGAAGAAAATTCTTTTGATTATTTTCTCCATCTCTTTGCATTGAAACTGAAATAAATTGTAGTCAAGCTCTTGCTGTAGTAACAGGTGCTGCAACCTCCAAATGTACTTTTTTCCTCTGGAAGGATGAGTGCAGTCTCCAAGGTGCAGCTGGAGCTGGGATCTGTGGTCCTGGAGTAGCTCCAGCAGCAAAGGATGGGCAGTGGCCTTGGCAGGCTGTGCTACTCCTGCTTTGTTCCCTGTACATGGCTCAGCAGGGAGAGTTTCCCTTCAGAGGCAGTTTTGCCTTGTCAAGCTCACAGAATTTAATTTATGGAGCCACATGTAGGGAATGTAGTAACCAAATCATTGATGCTGCCTGTTATTTATAAAATGTTTGTGACTTGAAAGAGTTTTAGTGAAGGTACGGGTCCTGCCCTGAGGAACTTACAATACTTGTTATAATCACAGCAATTATAATCTTCTATTAATTATTAAATATTTACAACAAGTTTTGAATATGTAAAACACTGGAAGAAATAAATCCCACCTTAAAGCTGGCAAACACTCAACAACATGTGATAAATTTATTTCCTACTGCATGTTCATTTTCCCCCAAAGCACTTGGAAGAGATTTTATTTTCTACCATGGTCTTCCACATGAGTCACTCCTTTCTNTTTTTTTTTTTTTTTTGGTTCTAGTCCAACATGTCAAAATCTAAATTCCTGTTTTTCAGTTTTCAGTGAGAAACCAGGTTGAGTATTTTCAAAGATATACTTTTATAAGATATACTATACAAAGATATACTATATACAAAGATATGCAGCTATTAACAGCTGCAACTTGGTAGCACATTAAACCTGAATGGATTTCAGATTCATACAGGCTCCAAATGATTTCTCTTAGCTGTGTGTTTTGGAATTACATATAAAGCATCAAATCCTCCTGCTCTGTTCTCCTGTAGTTGATGCACCTCCCAAGCTACCCTTCAGTGTTGAAATAACCCTTGTAGAACAAATCTGTTTAATAAACCATGGGGGAGCCTGTGTGAGAAGTGTTTGCTTCTAATTTTCAGCCCACTTAGATGCACATAACATTCTTAGAAAGCTGGCAGTCCTTGCAGCGTGTCTTTACAAGCAGAATTCCTGAAAGTTTATAATGGTCCTTCTCATTGCAAGACCTTAACAAGTTACCAAAAAAGTACATTACTCCTAGCAGGGGACAATCCTGCTTTTAACATTTCCTCTGCATCTTTCTAATGGGAATTACCTACGCCAAAGATGATATTCTGGTACCTCCTTCCATTTCTCTGTTATGACTTGGAGTGTGGGACTGGCTCCAGACATGAGAAAAAGTCACGCTGTGCTCACTTGCATTTGAAAGTCACAGTGGATATATGGAGTGTCACCATGAATATGTAGAGTGATCTGTCCCAGGAGTAGCTAAGTGGCTCAATTCTCATAAAACAATTAAGTTAGTAAAATCAGTAATTGGTCTTCATGGTTGGGTAAGCCCGATAAGGGGAGCAAAAGGGAGATGTGACCATATTGTAACATTCAAACACTGGAGGTGAGCTAAGGGAACATCAGTGAAAACTATGGTGGACAAACCTGCTGCACACTCTGATGCCAGGCTCAGACAGAGACAGTTTTATGTGCTCCACTCCTCCAAAAAGCAGAAACACAACCTCCCAGATGTGCCCTCCCAGAGCAGGGGAGCAGCCTCGTTCGGGCAGCAGCTCTGCGAGCACAGCTGAGGGTGAACGTGTCACTGCTCATCTCGGCTCTCCTGGCTCTGATGTGGAGAAGGAAGGGAGACAAGCTCGTCACTTCACGTTAGCACAGGGCACACAGGGAGGAGATGGGAAGAGGACAAGCCAACTACACTTCAGAGAGGGCCTGAGAAAAACAAACCACATTCTGGAAAAACAGCACCGTAACAGCCAGGCCATTTACTACAGCAGGTAATCTGCCAGGTGCATCTGCAGCAACTGGTTGCATCTGCCTGCAGGCAGTACCCACCTGCTCACATCTATGTGTCACTGCACAGGATTCAGGCTTCATCCCATCCTTTCCAAGCAGACAGCTGAGTGGCCTGGACCAGGCACACATCATGCATGGAGAAAGCCTGGAATGCCCTTATGCTATCTGTAAAACAAACCTCAGTAATAGGAAGCAGTCTCCGAACTCTAGAAAAGAAAGAAACTGGGACCTCTTCCTGTTGCAATTTAAGTTTGGGCTCTTGTTGTCATCTTGATGCAGGAATATGGGACTAAAGATCCTGATTGTCCTTCCCCATGCAGCTCCACCTTTGCCAGTGGTTGCCTCAGATTCTCCTCGAGGTTCCTCCATGGATCAAACACCACCAGTCTCAGTGATGACTCCTCCCACCCTGCAGGCCACGGTGTGGTTTGTTTCCTGTCCCAGTGTCATGCTCTGTTGCTGGTACCCACAGCTGGGGAGGATGCAGGGTCCCTTCAGAGAAGGGCTGGGACTTCATGGATCTAACCTTTTCCTGGCACATAAAAGGGAGGAACACTGTGAAACCCTGAAGAAAACGGGAATAGACAGGGTCTTTGCCTTGGAAATCTCCCTGCACAACAGGTGCCTCCTCTGTCAACCCCACCTAAACCACCACGGCTGGATCTCAAGCACCGTGTGTGCCCTGGTGCTTCCCTGCACTTTCAGCGCTTCCAGCATCCAGGGCAGTGCCCTAAACAGAGCTGAGGCTCCAGGTGATGCTGCTTGTGTGGAGCTTCTCAGGGAAGGGAAGGGAAGGGAAGGGAAGGGAAGGGAAGGGAAGGGAAGAGAAGCGCTCTGCCCTGCGATTGGTGGCGGGTGTCCCCGCGGCCCCTGTCGGCGATATAAGTGCGGCGGGGCCGTTCTGCGCTCACTGCCCGCCCCCAGCCCGGGCGCAGCGCCGAGCGGAGCGGAGCGGCGGGGCCGCCTCCTCCTCCTCCTCAGCGCCCAGGCAGCGGCGGCCGAGCGGGATTCCCGGCGATGGCTGAGCTCAAGTCTCTGGGCAGCGAGGCGTACCTGGCGCTGGCCCCGGGCTACGGGCCCTCGGCTTTCGCCTACGGGGCCGTGCGCGGGGGCGCCGAGGGCCCGCGGGGCGCCTACGCGGGGGGCGGCGGAGCGGACTTCCATGCCGGGGCGATGGGCAAGTCGGCGGAGAGCAGCGGCGAGCAGAGCGGCGACGAGGAGGACGGCTTCGAGGCGGGCGTGAAGGGCGGCGCGGGCTTCGAGCGAGAGGGGAAGCTGAAGGGGGGAGCCCTGGGCAAGAAGCCCAAGGAGCAGCGCTCGCTGCGCCTCAGCATCAACGCGCGGGAGCGGCGGCGGATGCACGACCTGAACGACGCGCTGGACGGGCTGCGCTCCGTCATCCCCTACGCCCACAGCCCCTCGGTGCGGAAACTCTCCAAAATCGCCACGCTGCTCCTGGCCAAGAACTACATCCTCATGCAGGCGCAGGCCCTGGAGGAGATGCGGCGGCTGGTGGCCTACCTGAACCAGGGCCAGGCGCTGAGCGCCCCGCTGCCCGCCACCCTCAACCCCTTCGGACAGTCGCCCGTGTACCCCTTCGGCGGCGCGGCCGTGCCCGGCTGCCCCGAGAAATGCACTGCCTTCACAGGAGCCGCCTCCGCCCTCTGCAAACACTGTAACGACAAGCCTTGACTTCTGCCTTCTTCGGGCTTTTCCTTTCTTTTTTTTTTTTTTTTTTTTTTTTTGTTGTTTTTTTTTTTTTTTGGGGTTTTTTTTTTTTTTTTTTTTTTTTTTTTTTTTTTTTTTTTTGGTTGGTTGATTTGTTTTTTCTCTGTGTGCTTTTCTTTCCACTGCCATCAGCCCTGGCTTCCTTCCATCAGTTAAGTCTGGGTTTTCTTTTTTGTTCTTCTCTTAAATACCCCCCTCCCCATTTGGAAATATTTGGCAGTTCACGTGGACCCCCAAAACACCCACTTTCTACTTTATTTAGTTCCCCCCTCACATGCAACTTCATCTGTAGAGTTATTTCCTTCCCAGCCTGTCAGTGGATTGTGAGTGTAATGTTGCTTTTCGCTTGCTCTGAGCTAAAAGTTTTGGAGCAGTTTTAAAACAGAACTATAGAGAAACAGAGAGGGAGAGAGATCTGGAAATGGAAACCTCAGTGAATTTGCTTTGGCATGATCGACCTGTGTTAAAAATAGATTAAAAAGAGGGAGGGGAAGCAAAATCCAGCTGCAAACTATGCAATGTTTCAGAATCGTGGGCGGAGGGGGTTCTGTGTAGCCGGCTGGGGTTGGACTGCTCCTGCAAATCCAAATGGAAATTATTTGATCAGAGCTCACGGGAGGGGGGAAGTCCAGTACTCTTGCTAAAACAATTGATGCTTCAAAATATGATGCTTTTTTTTTTTTTCTCACTTAAAAAATTAACCCGTTCTTGGACTGAGAGGAACCTGTGATTGTATGCTAATGCTTGCTGTTTGCCTGTTTCTCAGCTTGGTTAAGTTTTCCGGAGGATTTCCCAAAGTCGTTGCTCATCATGATAAACAAAGCAAAAGGTGACTTAACATATTTATATGTATTTATAATAAATAAAAGACATGAATAACCACTTTCTCTGTCCTACATGTCTCTAAAACCAGCTGGCAGTCCCTGCAAAACCCCTGCTGGAGTCAGGTAAAGCAGAAATGGATGCAGCAGGAGCAGCTGTGTGAACTTAGGGGAATGATCAGAATACTTGGAAAAAGCTTGTGGATATTCAGCTCCTTATCAGCAGGGACTTGCATTTTTTCTCCAGTTTCTCCTGAATCATGAGCACACAAAACAACGTTGCTTATGTCTGACTCTGAGTTAAGCAGGCAGGGGTTTAGGCTGTGTATTCTGACATTTGCTGGGGAATGCTGTGCCCTGAAAGTGGTGTTTGACTGGGGTTATTGCAGCAGCGAGCTTAGCTCTGAGCACACCCATGGAAAACATGGCAGGGAAGGAAATGGCTTAAAAACTCTGCTTATCCCTTTGGTTGGTTTTCTGTTCTATCTACAGCTTGACCCTAGATCTACATCTGGGGTTTGGGCCACTTAATATCATGACTGAAGTAATGATCTCTTGCCAATACTGACTGTGTTCGTACAAGTTACAAAGTGTGTCTCTCGCTGGCTGGGTTTTCGCTGTCGCTTGTGTTGGTTTACTTTGGTTTTCTGGTTTATGTTGTTCAATGCTTTGGTGCCTTGTATGCTTCACTGGTCATTATATAATAATAATTAATAATAATAATAATAATAATAATAATAATTGAGGTGCATTCAGAGCTTTCTGTTTGGGTTGGAAATACCCACCCAATGTCAGAGCAACCACGTAAACTGGTACAGTTGCAGCCTCAGGGGCTCGAGCTGTCCGTGGCCATTTGTGTTAGGAGTGGGGTGTAACTATTTAGGGTTATTAAACCAATTTCCATGCCTGTCGCTAGTGTTATGCTAATTTGAAAAGGACTGCCATCCCTCTGAAGCGCTTGTCCATGGCACTTAATTTTAATTAATACATTTCCAAAAGACTTTTTGTGTTTGGAAAACGAAGTGTGTGATTAAGCCTTATTCATAAAGACATATGTTTAAAACTGGTTCCTGCTCATTTCCGTTTTTATATCTTCATTTCTTTCCTNTTGGCAGTTCACGTGGACCCCCAAAACACCCACTTTCTACTTTATTTAGTTCCCCCCTCACATGCAACTTCATCTGTAGAGTTATTTCCTTCCCAGCCTGTCAGTGGATTGTGAGTGTAATGTTGCTTTTCGCTTGCTCTGAGCTAAAAGTTTTGGAGCAGTTTTAAAACAGAACTATAGAGAAACAGAGAGGGAGAGAGATCTGGAAATGGAAACCTCAGTGAATTTGCTTTGGCATGATCGACCTGTGTTAAAAATAGATTAAAAAGAGGGAGGGGAAGCAAAATCCAGCTGCAAACTATGCAATGTTTCAGAATCGTGGGCGGAGGGGGTTCTGTGTAGCCGGCTGGGGTTGGACTGCTCCTGCAAATCCAAATGGAAATTATTTGATCAGAGCTCACGGGAGGGGGGAAGTCCAGTACTCTTGCTAAAACAATTGATGCTTCAAAATATGATGCTTTTTTTTTTTTTCTCACTTAAAAAATTAACCCGTTCTTGGACTGAGAGGAACCTGTGATTGTATGCTAATGCTTGCTGTTTGCCTGTTTCTCAGCTTGGTTAAGTTTTCCGGAGGATTTCCCAAAGTCGTTGCTCATCATGATAAACAAAGCAAAAGGTGACTTAACATATTTATATGTATTTATAATAAATAAAAGACATGAATAACCACTTTCTCTGTCCTACATGTCTCTAAAACCAGCTGGCAGTCCCTGCAAAACCCCTGCTGGAGTCAGGTAAAGCAGAAATGGATGCAGCAGGAGCAGCTGTGTGAACTTAGGGGAATGATCAGAATACTTGGAAAAAGCTTGTGGATATTCAGCTCCTTATCAGCAGGGACTTGCATTTTTTCTCCAGTTTCTCCTGAATCATGAGCACACAAAACAACGTTGCTTATGTCTGACTCTGAGTTAAGCAGGCAGGGGTTTAGGCTGTGTATTCTGACATTTGCTGGGGAATGCTGTGCCCTGAAAGTGGTGTTTGACTGGGGTTATTGCAGCAGCGAGCTTAGCTCTGAGCACACCCATGGAAAACATGGCAGGGAAGGAAATGGCTTAAAAACTCTGCTTATCCCTTTGGTTGGTTTTCTGTTCTATCTACAGCTTGACCCTAGATCTACATCTGGGGTTTGGGCCACTTAATATCATGACTGAAGTAATGATCTCTTGCCAATACTGACTGTGTTCGTACAAGTTACAAAGTGTGTCTCTCGCTGGCTGGGTTTTCGCTGTCGCTTGTGTTGGTTTACTTTGGTTTTCTGGTTTATGTTGTTCAATGCTTTGGTGCCTTGTATGCTTCACTGGTCATTATATAATAATAATTAATAATAATAATAATAATAATAATAATAATTGAGGTGCATTCAGAGCTTTCTGTTTGGGTTGGAAATACCCACCCAATGTCAGAGCAACCACGTAAACTGGTACAGTTGCAGCCTCAGGGGCTCGAGCTGTCCGTGGCCATTTGTGTTAGGAGTGGGGTGTAACTATTTAGGGTTATTAAACCAATTTCCATGCCTGTCGCTAGTGTTATGCTAATTTGAAAAGGACTGCCATCCCTCTGAAGCGCTTGTCCATGGCACTTAATTTTAATTAATACATTTCCAAAAGACTTTTTGTGTTTGGAAAACGAAGTGTGTGATTAAGCCTTATTCATAAAGACATATGTTTAAAACTGGTTCCTGCTCATTTCCGTTTTTATATCTTCATTTCTTTCCTGTAATTAAAAAAAAGAAAAAAAAAACCAGAGTAGTTTTACAGAACAGTTTGTGTCTTGTACCTTTTTCCATAAAAGAAAATTTTGAAAATGCTCTTAAAGCACATCTGATGAAGCAAAAGCCAACCAAAACCCCTACTGAAGCAAAAATGACTGGAAACTGCAGATCAGCAAAGGTCACTTACAATTTTGCAGACTGAGTTGTTGCTAGGAAATATTTGGAGAAAAAAAATAAAGTCCAGTTTAACAGAGAATCACAATTTTTAAGTAGATTTATGTTGCTTCTGGTTAAAATTAGAGAAGATTGTGAATATTTAATTGGAGACTAGCTTGACTGTTAATTTTTCACCAAAACTAAAATAGTTGGAGAATAAAGTATTTAAGAGCTCAATATTTAATCTGAGTTTGGTTTAGTTAAAGACTTAAGGCTAAAAATAATGGAATTTGTAATTGGTTCTTTGTCAAATAATTATGGCCCAAAAAAGAACTCTTACTAATTTCAGACCCTAAAAATTCTTCACAGTCTGAGCCAAGCTATTTTTGGAATGATGGGTTTTAGTACAGTGATTGTTTTAAATTTCTTCCTTTCATTTACAGCAGTAAAGGCTTGTTCATGCTATCATATCTACCTAGAATCCTAAAATTCTACCTTCTGAGAGTCCTTGAAATATTCAGAAGGCTCTTCAAGAGCCCGCTTGGAATTAAATTATCTCAGGAGGATAAGTAAAGAATTTCAAATACAGAAGAAAAAACCTGCATTAAAATTTTTTTATAAAGGAAAAATAATAAATTTGACTATTTAAGTGCTGCTAAAAGCCCAGGTATTAAAAACAAGTGCAGAATTTATCAAAGCAATACCAAAGGCAATTAACCTTAAAGTGTGACAGTTTCAATTCAAAAGGAGAAAGAAGACGAGTCATAACTTTTCCTGCAACAAACAATATTAAATTCAAACAAAGTTGACCAACTTCTCAGTAAACCTGGAGGTTCAGTCCTGTGAGCTGCTTCTGTCCACCCTGGACTTGCAGGATTTTAGCTGATGCTGAGGTGGAGCCGTTCCCTCTGCGTTCCCACGACAGGAGGGCATCTGCTCCCACCTGATTTACACTGTGCTGAGCTGCTGCTAAACTGCTACCAAGTGAATGCCTAATACTTCTCAAAGATGATTTTGTTGGGAGGGGATAAACGAGCAGCTGACCATTGCATTTGTGTGTGTGAAGCATCAGAGCTAACCTTGCAGATGTGTGTGGTTATCCTGAGGATGAAGTCCTGTACTTGTCATTTGTTTTTCCCCTTCTCTGGCATATTTTGTGTACCATGTAAGGTTTTAAGTGTCTGTTTCCATTTGGTCTTTCAGAGAATATGAAGGGAGGACTTGAGAAAAACTTGAAATCTTTTTTTTTCTGCTCAAACGTTCTTGCTATGATGCCTGCTCTTTTTTTTTTTTCCCAAAAAGGATTTATTGTGTATGCTCAGAGGGAACTGAAATATAGATCATGTGTTCTAATGTACTTATTAGCCTGATTTGTTCATACTTGGAAGAAAACATAATGCCAACTTTTAATTAAATATAATATATTGTTTTCTAACCTCACTTAATTTTTCTTTGAACTCCAAGACTGAGCAGCAAGAAGTGTCAGAAAGAGGAAATGCTGCTTCACTGTCTGTTTTTTAACTTGTGTAATTCTTGTCACTAACCAAAATGAAGTTTTTACTAACCAATATATATAATATATTAATAGGGGTTTGGAAACTGCTGTCAGCTTGCACTGCATCAGCCCAGGTTTAACATTAGCAGTCTTGAGCCTGCCAGGTAAAATGTTCTTTAACCAAATACAGGGAAGCAACAGGTTTGAAGACGGAGGGCCCAGAAGGCAGTGGTCTACTTCAGCTAAAAGTTTAATCAGCTGGAGTTCCTGGAAAGAAGCATGAGAATCATGAAGTTTTCCTTGTCCTTTGATCCATATCACTGATTTTGTGGCATTCTCTCACAATACCTGAATATTGCTCCACGCTGAGCTTGTTTCCAAGACTTTAGAAAATTACTGCTTTCTGTTCCCAGATAATTTTTCTGGTATTGTTCTTTACATATACATTTCTATAATTTCCATTTTATAAGAGCATTAGACACTTTCCAGGGTGAAATGAACGTGGGGCCCAACCCTGGTGCTGTTGTTTTGCGAATTGGCAGCGTTTGGTGATATTTGTGACACCAAGACGGGGCTTGGCGCGCCGGGGCACGCTGGTGGTTTCTGACCCAACAAGCCACCTTTAAGGGGCTTCAGAGGCCCAGAAAAATGTGTACAAGCTTTATACCTTTATAATATCAGCCTTGTAGCATGTGCAAAGTGTAGGGCACGGGGGATAAACCCCTCACTTAAAGCTTTTGTGGCTTTTCAGCCTGAGCCTGCTCATCGGCAGCGAGAGTCGCGGCACGTCCCGCCAGGCTGAGTCCTGACGTGCAGCAAGTTTCCAGCCCAGTTTATACAGCTGGAATTATTTAGTTTACAACTTAGGAGAACAAAACCAAGCATTCAATTTTTTACTTCCACAGCATTTTGCTCGTCAAGTGTGTTCCTTGAGTGGACTCTTTGAAAACAAGAGGTTGGGCACTGCAGTGTTGCTGAAATTTGTTTTACCTGCACTGGTTCCTTGCCATGTGCGTTGTCAGCAGAGAAATTATTGCTTTGACCTGAATCAGTGAAAATGCTTCTAAAGAATGCTAAAATACACCAACCAATATTTTCAATTTTCAAAACTGCTTTTATATTGTTCTCTGTCATTTGAGAGAATTTTGATTAGTATTGCACCGTGGAAAAGTTGGGGGGGTTTGTTTTCACTAATCCTGATTAAGGCTAGAAAAGACCCTTGATTACAGTAATTTTAATAATGTAAATTTGTTTGTGATATGTCTTTAGTCTTTAATCCCCTTTGGCATTCCATTCAAAGGGAGATGAAATTTTCAGGGATTTATAACGTTTAAATCAGTCATTCCATGAATGTTTTCTCCTACCTGAAATAAAAAAATACCTAAATGGGTATGTAGCATATTTTGTGATCAGATTAGAAATACATTTGCATGTGGTTTTCATGGGAAAATAGCTTAATATTGAGCACATTCTCTTTACAATGAAGTATATGTGCATAAGAGAAAATGGAACCAATTATCGAAACCAATAATATATTTAAGATCCTTGCCATTCTTTCAGATGTTTTGTAGTAGCATTTTCGCCAAGGACTTTATACAATCTTTTCATAATCAAAATTCACATTAATTCTTTTAGCCATTACCCCAAATTCTTATTTCTATTTGTGTTTATGAATACATACAGTTTTTAAATTATCCATTTAATTTTTAAGTAGTCTTAGCTTCACTTCACAATAGTAAAATTTGAGTTAATGTTTATTCCTAGAACACTGAACAGTTTTGAGCATAACCCTCGTATTTCCTTAAGAAATAGATTAATCTTAAGTATTAGCATTACAATAAACTAATGGAGAGAGATATTTAGTCAAGTTAATTCAGGGTGAAAATAAAGGGGTTTATTTATTTTTTTTTGCAATGCTTAAGGCAGTGAAATTTGCAGAACAAAGACTTGAAGAAGACAAACCACATGTACTTAAGGTCTTAAAATGCAGAGGAGGGGAGTTTTCAAACTCCTTGCCCTGGTGAAGCAGCTCAAACATATCTATATTTAAATTATTTAACAGCTTATTTTAATTTTTAAGTCTTTCAATTCATCAGTGATTCATGTTCATTAAAATCTGCTCTGTTAATGCCATTTGTATTTGCTGAATTCCTCTTCCCCCACGCGAACATTGATGTTTTGTGTGTTTGTGTGTATTGATACAGAATTGCACTATGAATATAACCCAACCTTCCTCGGCTACCAATGGGGAAAAAAAAAAAAAACCTATCTTTTGCCTTAAGTATTTCAAAGGGAAAAACATGGCTGAGCAAAAAAACATCACCCCAGCTTTTCCTCCAAGCCCACTTTTGTCTAAAGTAATGAGGCCATAGTCAGTTGGCTCCAAGGAGCGCTGTGATTTAGTGTGACGTACAGTGAATCATTCCAGATCCATTCGGACTGCATTCGTTATTTTAATGAGACACAGGCAAATCTGTTTTTTGGCCGCAAACCTTAAGATGCAAGCATAATGTGAAATGGTTGTTGATTGCCACAAGGCAACTGACATTATGGATTTTTATCGCCATCATTATGCACTTTAAAACTCCCCACATCCCAGGATATTTAGCCCCTTCCCTTTCCTCCCGCGAATGACAGGGAAGCCACAACGCTGACATTTAAAAGCGAAAAGCTCATCTATTTAATTTCTAGGCTTATTAAAACCTTACATTGCATCCTGTGGTCTGCACTTTTTTTTTTTTCTTGGGTGTGTTTTTGGTTTTTTTTTTACTCACGCTTTCCCAGAGGAGGAGCAGGAGGAAAACCCCCACTGCAGCACGGTCACCCAAAAAAAGGTCACATTCAGTTGGGCGACAGCAGCACTAGGTCCCCACCAGCCTCTGCTTGATGTAGTACAAGAAATGACAATGAGGCGGGCATATCTGTGCCCGAGCAGTAATCACAGTAATGGTGTTCATCAGAATTTACCAGTGCTGAACTTTTCCAGAGTCTGGAGTAATGCTTCCTCCTCAGTGCTACCAGTAAGGGATTTATTGTGCTTGTGTTTGCCTTCCAGCAAAGGGCACCCATTCGATTGTTGAAGAAAACACTTTCAAAATTAGGTTGTGCTGGTAAATGTGGTTGTGTGTGTGGGCATGTTTGTCAGTGAAAAATGCAGATGTTGATGCATATGTGTAGTGTCTTCACATGTGCCTGCATGAGTGAGTGTTCCTATAATTTATTTACCTTCTGTGGGTTTTTTTCTGTCATTTTTTCGTTGCTTTACCAGCATGGTTTTATTATGTTTTCATGAAACTTTGTACAACATCATTTGGCTGTAGCACAGGAAGTGCCATTGCATGAACACCACTGGTCTCCTGAAAAATTGCTTTGGCCTGTTCAAGCCAACATACTCATGAATAACATTTTTCATCCTTTTATTTTATCCTAAATAAAAAGAAGTGGTGTTTTGGGACATTACAGGGTGCTGGTTTCCCATTGTGCCACCAGCAGCTTTGCAGTGAGAATGACAGAGAACCTGCATACATTTGCTTTCTTTGGTTTCCAAATGCATCCATCCTATTTTATTGATTTGCTGAAAGTAAATCTCATGTCTTGCACTCTTCACACAGATGTCATGAAGAAATCCTTATGCCTTCCATTCGAGAATTACATTACCTTAAGTATTTTTTATCTCTTGGCAGCTTCAGTGTAAAGCAAACTCCCCAGCTGACAGCCATAGTGGGTGCACTCAGTGTTTACAGTAGAACTGAGGCTGTAGGGGAAAAAGATGAAAATCTCTTGCAAAATGTTAAAATGGCTGCTGACTTGGAGGCCTCTGGCTCAGTTTTACATCCTTTCCAATGTCCAAGAAAATACAATTTTACTTCTAACAAGTTTTCTCCCCTCGGCTTTTTCCCTCTCGTGCCTCAGTCGGTTTCCTGGAAGATTTGAGAACAGAAAACACTTTAGTTACAGGAGCTCTGTTACTCCTAACAGTCCCTGCTGCAATTGGATGTGGCACTGTGTAGAATAATCTTGGTGCTTGGAGATTGCACAACACAGGAGAGCTCATTCCTGTCTGATTTGACTCCTCTTTCAGGTGCTTACTTGTAGCAGTCCACAAAAACCCTTTTCGGGGGTAAGCAATGCACATAGAGCACCTTCTCTCTGCTGTTTCTCTCCTGTGTAGAACTCCTGTTCTTGGGGTTGGTCTTATATTTTATTTCACCAAAAGCAAACCCAAAATTCTCTGTCAGGCAAGAGCTTTTCCTTTTCTTTTTGTCTTCAACTGCTTGTTGAAGTTTTTGTCCTTGCAAATTCTCTCCCCTGTAAATGCTTCTGCTCTCGGTGGGTTTCTGATCCAGCCTGCAGACAGACTTGTTCCTATATAAATACATGATAAATTATTTTTTGACCACATTGAGTGTGCGTGCCTGTAGATATTTACTTTGTTTTGGTTTTTAGAGTTAAATCCAATTTGGAAGCAGTATGTGATAATTTCAGTGAAATTCTGTTGCTTTCCACTTCCTTCTGCAGTTGCCTTGCCCTGAGGCACAGAAGAGATCAAGGCATGTGCCCGTGGACACACAGTGACTGGAGCGAGTGGCTCACCAGATTTGAATTTAGATTTCCTCTTCCCTGGATAAGCCACGCATTGCTCTGCCTCCCCGGCAGCATCTGCACTGACATTTTCTCTCTCCCTCCTCATGCTCGGGGTCCCCGGGAAGATCAACCCTCTGTCGTGGCAGTGGTGTCACCCAAGTCACCTCCTGGTTCCTTCTGGAGCAGTGACAGCCAATTGGAAAGGAGGTGTAGCTGCATCTTGGCTATTTTCTAGCAGTCTCCTGCTGCTACAATAGCCTGAGGCGACTTGAACCTACCCTGGGGACCAGCCAGTCCCCAGCTGCTCCCGAGTGGAGAAGCAGAAAGGTGGCTTCAAGCCATCTTTGTTCTCCAATCCTCACCTTGTGCTCAGCCTGGTCAAGTCATAGGGGAGAATCTGGGCCAGAGTTTGTGAAATGCTTTGCTACAGAAACTTGCCCTCGCTGCCAAAAGCATCTTTCTGGTTCTCTGGGCCCCCGTGTCCTGCCCTTATCTTCCCGCAAAGATTCCAGCCTGGATCCTGGCTCTGTGAAAGCACCAGTCTGTAACGTGAAGTGTCATCGCTGGGCTGTCCTTTGCTGCTTTCTCTGTGTCCCTGTCCCTGCCTGAGCCACAGGCTCAGCCCCAGAGAGAGCCCTGCACAGAGCTGCTAACCCCAGGAAGGAAGCAGGGCTGGTACACAGCGGGAGGAGGAGGTGCTATCACTGCCTCAGCAACTCCTTGTTTTTCTTTTTGCAAGGAAAACAGGCACTTCTAACAGGGATTTTTTTATTTGTGTAGTCACATCCCTCCTTAGCCTCTGGTTTTGAACCAGCCCTGGTGCACACCCGTAATTCCCCTTCAAGTCTGACACCCAGATTTTGGTTCTCATGCCATGGAGTTAATCCATTTCTGACACTTATTTTGCACCAGTATCACTCTCCCAACTTCAGAGAATCTTCTCATTTTCAAATGGGACAGGTGCCAGCACCATGTAACTTTTTGTGATCAGCATTATTTGGGCAGATTCTGATACTTCATTTCTACTCTCTGGCCCTTGCTGTGATTTTCTGTGTAAGACCCCAACACACACACACACACACACACAGAGTTCTTCTGGCTGAAACACTCTTAATGGCTGGCTCTAGTTGTCTGGAATAAAAGAACTATTGTTATCTACCCAATGGCATTAATGGAACTGACACGAGGAGTGCTCCAGTTAAAAGGAGACAACCCAGGTGGCCAAGCTAAGGCATGGAAAAAATTTTATTTAGCCCAGACAAAAAAGTGTGTCTCTGCTCATTTGTACTGGAGTGTTATTCCCATCAGGTCCTGCAATAGGAGTAGCACTCATTTTTTCACTTTAATGTAATCTAAAAACTTCTGAAAGCTCTAAGGGGCTGTGGGCTGGGGTTTTGTTGGGATCTGGCCAGCACAAAGTGGCTCATCCTGGCAGTGATGAGAGGGGTGTCTGCTCCAGCAGGAATGCCCCACAACCAGTCCCATCACGGCCAAGGCTGATATTTATTTTGTCACAAATATTCTGATGACTCTCTAATGACTTTCAGTCAGTTTTCTGCACTGACCTATGATTCATTCACACATTATCTCAGCTGCTGGCCTGAAACACTCTGAGTTAGAACTGGAGTTTATTCTGATCACAATTTCCACTGAGATTTGGTTTTATCCTGAGTTTGGGGTTTCATTTGGTCCAGCTGTGAAAATTCAGGAGCAGTATACCCCAAATTTGGAGACAGGGGATGGTGGCATTTAAGCCAAATATGAAAAAACCTCCAACACAGTGGACATTGATTTTGAGGTAAAAACATGAATAACCTGGGATGGGTTGGAGAAGCTCTTTTCACATAAACTTGGTCACCACAATTCAGAAACCTTGATTTTTAGTGTCTGTATAAACAGTCATGTACAGAGCAGACAAAGTGTCTTCATTCATTCAGGAGCTGAAAAGTGGAAATTACATGTCTTTCCTCTTCATTTTCTCTGGGAAAATCTTTTAACTAATTTATGGAGTAGTTAATCTGGTTTCGTACGTGTGTGGGTAAATGAGCATGTCATGTGTCTTCGTGTGCAGGAGAAAAAATTATTTCCTGATGGCAAGATAATGGAAACATATTGGGGGTGAGAGAAGGGTTTCATTAGAAAAGCACAGCTTCATGAGTACAATCCTTGCATATGAATCATGATTCATCTGCTCCAGAATGAAAAAAAAAAAAAAAAGAGAAAAAAAAAATCACTGGGAGTCAGATTATTGTACCTAACTCAACATCTAAAAGTCAGACAACTAATTAAGCCCGGGCTGTCTCCATCCTGAGGAATAATAGATAACAGCTTCCCAAGGGTAATTCATGTCACTGTAGGATAGGTGGACAAGTCGCCTTCTGGGGATGCTTATCTCTTGGCATTGACTGCAGAAGCTGCACAGATAGCTCAGAATAGATGCCTGGTTTTCAGGGGCAGGAAACACAGTGAGAGGAGCCCCTGCCTTACAGCCTAGTGCTAGAATTAGGACTTGAAATGAAAGCTTAAAAGGTCATGGTTTCCTAGCAGTTAGAATAATCTGTCCCCATCAGCAGCCAGAATAACCCAGGGCAATGTGAAATTAAAAGCAGTTTTCATTAAGGCTGCCAAGGGAAAGTGTTTGTATCTGTGGGAGGCAAGTCTGGTCACTAAATAATATGGGATGATGACAATGAAAGAAATAAATGAATAGGGGCACATGGAGTGAATTGTGCTGACAAATTTCAGAGTTAAGCCCTGAAAGTTAAAGGTTGTGGACAGTGTCTGCCTCTGGGATTTGGAGTGTTCAGCCATGTCAGAGCCTCTCTCAGAGGCCCATTAGAAAGATCTGTTGAGTCACAGAGTCCTAGAATAGTTTAGGTTGAAAAGCCCTCTAAGTTCATCATCCAACCATTAACCCAGTACTGCCAAGCCCACCACTAAACCACATGCACAAGTACCACATTTTTGAATTCCCCCAGGGGTGGTTACTCCAGCACTGCCCTGGGCAACCCCTGCCAGGGCTTGACAGCCATTTCTGTGAGGAAGTTTTTCCTAATACCCAATCTAAACCTCCCTTGGCACAACTTGAGGCTGTTTCTTTTTGTCCTATCACTCGTTACTTGGGAGAGAGTCTGACCCCCAGGCAAACCGAATTTATCACAAGATATTTGAGGGAGGTTAAATTTGTACTTCTCTGTTGCCCAGGAGCTGTGAGCTGAACATGGTTGATGTTATTTGCTGTAAGAAGATGATGCTCAGACACACTGCAAAAATCAGCCAGAACGAAGGGAGCGAAAAGTCCCAATTCCACAGCTATAAACTGGGAAAAAAGCAGTGCACATCCAAGATGGCATTTTGCACCTGAGAACACAGCAAACAGCGATGCATTTCTGAAATGCATAGTATGGCACTGCACCGTGCACTTGCCTCTGACTAATGCCATGTGAAAGTGGCCTGATGCAGTGTGTTATTTGTCCTGATGTATTCTGGAGCTTCTGTGAACAAATGTTAAGGAGGCTGTGAAGCTGTCACACTTTGTAAAGGCTCCTCAAAGGCTGTAGATTTAGTAGCTACAATTCTAAAATGCAATTGTGTTTTTAAAGCTTTTCTTTTCCCTGGGTGGAGCCTTCACAGACACCCAGAAGGTTTTTTTTAATTGATGTCCATAACTCTTCCATGGTTAAAGCAGGGCAGCAGAGAGGGCACTGAACTGCAGTTGCACTGTGATTTACTACCAAGGTTTGACAACAGTGTTCCATACATATCCACTGGAAAATGCTCTTAATTTTCCCTCAAACACAGCAAGTCTGCCATCCGAGATATCTACAAATTCTGAAATTCAGTGATGGAGAGAGGGCGGAGAGAGTCATCGTGTTTAACCCGTGACTGCCCCATTTTTCATCCTTACAAGGACATTAAACACAGCAAAACGAGTCCTGGTGGAAGCCTGTGCCTCCCTGAAGTGGGCAAACGATAGGTTAAGAGAAAGCAAATGAAAGGTAAGATTAATAGCATTTATCATGGCAGATAGACTAGCAGTTTGCTAATTAAAGATGTTAGAACATAGAAGCAGCCAAGGATCAGTGGCTTTTAATGAGGATGTTGTAGGGTGATTTAGGTCTAATTTTCTGCTTAATAAGGCTGGTTTAAAAAGTAATTTTGTTGGGATGTGACTCTCCTAAACCTGTTCATTATCAGTGATGGGACTTCACTTCAACACTCCAGGAAATGTTGTGTTTAATTAATATTGTGTCGGCAAGTGGATATGCTGACAGATGAGAAAAAAATTGATGAAGAACTTTCAAGGACATTGACTTCATTACACAGCTTCATTATAGCCTGAATAACTGGCTAAATATGTCACTGGAAAGATAATGTGCCACTTTTAACTCTTTTTTGTGTGTTGTTCATGTAAGTAAGCAGAGGATTTCTTTCAAAATAGCCACTATTGAAAAAAAAAACCATAAAGGGATCAGATCTGCATTTTCTCATTGCTTTGTTCTCTTTATGAGATTTCTAACTGATGGTGGAAATGTAAAGCAAAATACTGTGGGTTGTTTACATTAATTCATCAACCATTTTGCTTGGGCAGAATGTGATGTTAGCAAGTGACATTCTTCACCACTGGGTAATTTTCCACAGTGCCCCTGAGACAGGAGTAGGAATTAATTTAGAAGATTTTTATTTCTCTGCACAAAACAGCATCCTGAATAGTGATGGACCGATCAGTGCCTATATATATATAAATTGGGCACTGGGGTGGGATCTCAAATGAATCTTTTCACCTCAACTCAGAATTGTTGCACAACAATCCTTATTCCCCACCAAAGAACATCACTTTTAGCTCTGATTAGTGGGTAGTGTATTTGTATCCTGAACTGGCAGCCAATGCTTCTGCAGCATCTTTTAACTCTTTGCTGATTTTCTTTGCAGACTCACCTTTCCCTTGGCTAAGATTAAGCTATGAGAAAATCACCCTGTGAAACATTTTTTTTTAAAAAGACACTCTATTAATTCAATTAAATTTTGGCCACTATAGTAGTTCACAGTAGTTTGCAGATCACCCTCCATCACCTCACTGAACTTTCAATCAGAACAGAAAGCAAAAATAATCCGTTTCAGACTAAATTATGTGACCTGAGTGTGACCTCAGAGACTCTGGGTTGGAGTCCTCTGAACTGTTTTATAAGACTTTTTGCAGCAAGGGAAAAAATGCTTCAAGTCTGATCTCTTAAACAGAAGTTGGGAGGGAAAAAGGGAAGTGGTGAACACAGGGTCTGGAGCAGTGTTTAGCTGGGGCTTACAGAAAAGCATCCAAAAGGTCTGTTACAATCTTCCTCATGGAAAAACAGGTCCAGCAGCAAACCATTGACTTTTCCTGGGTTTCAGTTGCCTCTTCTTTGAGAAGTAAGACTGTTAAAGAAGAAAGGGGAAAATAACCAAAGATCAACCTTTGAGGCTGAAAGGAAAAGAAGAAAAAACTGTTTTCAATCTTAATCATTAGGGCTATTAGCCAAGAGAAGAGGCCCAGGCAGGGGAAGGAGAGGAGACGCTGACTGGAGGCGACAGCTGGAGTTTATCGGATGCGTCAGTTCTCTTTAACACCTCCATTTGGTGGCTGCTGTCACCTTCAGATGAGGGCTTTTACAGGATGGGATTCAGGAAAGCATTCTGCCATGTCAGCCCCATTACACACCGGGAGCTCCGTCCCCATCCCAGGATTTGCATTTCCCATTTCCCATCGCTGTGCGGGACGCACGCTCCGGAGTGTGTCTGTGTCCTTGTGCCAGGGGTGGCACTGGGCCCTCCCCCAGCACCTCAGAGCTCTGCCCACGTGCCAGCACCCATTAATAATGACTCATTATTTTCTTACCCTCAGTAATAGGAAGGCAAAACTCAGCCCAACTGTTCCATGAAAGAGGAGCCGACAGCGTCCTGTCATCACCGCAGAGCTGAACCCACTCCAGCTCCTTCTGCCTGCAGAAACTCAGTGAGACATCCCGGGGCTGGAAAAGAGGAAAGGAACAACCAAAGCCACCATCCTCTCCCCGGGATGGCTCTGTTGGTACCTGCATAATGGTGTCCCTAATGGGTAATTGCAGGATTAGAACCTCAGCGTTTAAATATCACAGGGGGACATCTGCCAGTGGAGCAAAGCAGTGCCTGGCAGTGCAAGGATGCTCTGAGACACTCCTATGGATCAGCCCGTGGGAGAGAAAGTGCCTGAGGCATGGAACACTGGGTGAGCCTGTTAAATGTGCATTTGGTTGGATATGTGGCATCCTGAGTAAAATTCCACTCACGTGGGATTTTTTTCCTTGGTTTTTCAATGGTTGGACAGCCAGAAATATCACAAGGATTTAATTCAAAATAACATCTTTCCTTACCTTGGTCCATGGAGGGATGTGTCTTACCTGTTTATCTGCATGTAATTGCATTGGTTAGGTACTAGAGCCAAAAATCTGCCTCCTTCCACTTCTGGCTGCCTGATGCCTGCTGCAGTCAGAAAGAAGAACAAATTTTCTTGGGAACAAATTATTTACAGCAGGGCATGTTATTCCCAGAATGGCATAGCTAAGAAGTAAATGCAGAAGTTTTTCAAAGCCTGTTAAGCTCAACATGGGTTGAGATCCACTGGAAACCTTGGCCATGTGGGCCTGGATGAGGCTGAAGCTATTTAAAATTGGGATGAATAAGAGTGATGTGGGAATTGATTGAAACTTTTGCCTGGGACAGGAAGACCCAACTGTCTGGATGCTCCACAGTGGGCACCACATTCCAGTTTGGATGCAAGATTCCCATGTCAGGGACTCTTGGCTTCTGTCTGACAGGCAGGAAACTCAGGATTTTATTCTGTCTAGCTTTTCTTGTTCCTGAGCTTGGCATTTAATTGCTCCCTGGCCAAGAGGCTAATTAATTCCTATGCAGGGCAATTAAAACACGTTGGATGTGAGCAGTTTTGCATCACTGACAATGAGGTGACACAGAATGCAGCCCTGGACAGGGAAAAGACACATTCCCATTTGCCTTCTGATCCTGCTGCAAAGGGAGCTGGATCCCCAGGGTGTGGGCAGGTTCAGACTGATCTTAGGCAACTGGAGGGGAAGGCAGACACATTTTTGGGGATGAGCTGCTCAGTTAATCCCTTCTGCTGCCCTGGGTTTGGCAGGAGGGAGCTTGGTTTAGTTACTGCAATTGAGATCTCAGCTGTGGGGCAGAGACTGAGAAACCTCACCTGCTCTGCTGGGCACCAACAGTGTCTGGGTCACCTCCAACACCCTGGTGGGTTGGTGTCACAGGGAGGAGCTGACACACCCAGGGACACTGGGGAGCTCAGTGGCTGGGTAGGGCATCACCTCCTGAGTGGCTGGATCACGTAGGTAGGAAAATTTGGAAGCAAAGAGTGGTAGAAAGCCAGGGGTGTCAGCAGTGGCAGAAAGCCACTGCTTCTCAAGAGGAGCCTTTTGCTCACTCATGTGGCTCCTGGATTATCTCAGATGAGCATTCACCTTCGGGGCTGGAGCAGAGTCCTTCAGCACATGCTGTATGAATATTCAGATGAAATTTTGAAACCAAAGTGCCATTAGAAAGTTGGCTCTTTTTAGTCTGTTGTATGATCCATTACAATGCACAATTATGTAATTGTCAGTTATCCAAGAGTTTAGTATTTTGCAACATGCCAAAATCAAAAGTGTGTTCCTATTAACATCCCAAATGTACTTAAGTGTTTAGTAAACACTGGAAGATACATTTCTTGCCCTAGAGAACATACAGTCTGAAAAATTAATATTGATTCTAGACAAACCAATGTTTGCTTACTAAAATCACGTGCTGAATTCTTTATAAGCACCCACCCAGCTGCAGAGATGTTGCAAGCTCTGTCTCCCTCTGATGCCATAAACACAGCCTGAGTCAGTATTCAAGGCTTCACCTCACCATGCAGCTTTAAAATTGTGGCAATAATGTTATTTAACAACATCTCCCGTCAGGAAGAGTGAAGGTAAAAACATTCAGACTTTTTTCTGCAGATACCCAGTGGGTTTCTTTTAGTCAAGGCCCATGTACATTAATACAAATCATATTTTATGTTACTCACAGGACATAGAGATAATCAGAAAGCTATCTTCATAAACAGAGGGTTATTCATAATCCCTCACATGGCATTTCAATTATCAGTCTGATGATGATGTGACATTATGGATGAGGTTGTGATTAAATTTTCCTGTGTAATGACCCTAAGTAAATCTTTGCAATTTTCATTTTGCAGAGATTTAATATAGATTGGTGGCCTGTTGTTTGGCCCCTGTTTAATCCAAAATCGCTCATTAAATTGAGACCAGTAAACATCTGATGATTGCATTTCATGGACTCAGCTATGAATTTAACATATTAAATCTACATTCCAGATGGATATAAGCATCTGTTCTCATTATGGTTATTGGTGTTAATCTGAAACCCTGACCTGTTTCCCCTAACATTACTCATATTAAATTCCATCTCAAATTCTAACATATATTGGCATGAAGGCAGGAAATAACTAAAATACCTTCACGTGCACATAATCCAGTGAAAGATGAACAGCAGAAATTAGGGGACAAATGACACAAACTTTGTATTCTCAGAAGGTGGCTTTCACTGCTGCAGGATGTAAAACAACTGCTTTTGTTTTCCAGCATTGGAAAAAAACCCTGATAAAACCCAGTAGTCAATTCTATTTGACCATGTACATGCTAATCATCAGGCTTGAGCTGTATCCTTTACAGAGCAGCACAGCCCTAATTTGCAAATCTGATTTGTCACTAAATCTCGTCAGAGTTTGACCCAGCATCTTGCAGGCACTTGCCTGGCAGTAGCCAGGCTCCTCTGCTCCAGAAACACTCAGCTCAAAGTCAAATTAATAGGTGACTTCCAAAGACCATTAGGAAGAAGATATGTGTTCCAGGGCTGCTGAGAGCTTCTCCACACTGCATGATTCATGTTTATTGCAGCTGGGGCATTTATTTATTAGATTGCTCAGTGTAATGGGAAATTTAAAATGACACACATTGTATTACAGGGAGGCTTAGCAAAATATTATCTCCCTGTTATTGTAAATCAAACAATTCTCAATGTCAGCATGGATCACCTTTGCCAAGCAGAAGTTTCTCCAGAGGGTTTGTATAGTTCCTTGGATTTTTTTTTCTTTTTTTTTTTTTTTTTGCTTTAATTTCAGGAAACACGCCTTCTTCCCAAGCTGATGTGTGAGACAGGCTGCACAGCTCAGTGCTGAGTTGGGATCTTGGCTGTAATCCTGGGTTTACCTGGGACTTCACAGCCAGGTCTGGGCCTAAAGGATCAGACAATTCAGCCCCATGGTATAAAGATTAGTCAAAAGGGTGGATATAGTTTCTGCCTTCAAAAGGAGAAAAACAGTCAATATTTTAAAGGAGAAGAAGTAGATTTGTTGTACCAATCTTGTACCAAAAGGCACAAACCCCTCCCAACACCTCATTAGTCTATTCCCTGGGGTTTTCCTGGCTTGTTAGGGCAGGAGGAATCCATCCTCTGGGGTGGTGGGAGAGGGAAAAACAGCCAAGAAAACTGCAAGTACCAGGAAATTCTGTCTGAATTCTAGCAAAGCTGGGCTGGAGCCAAATATCTGAGTTAAGCCCTCACTGGGGTTTGCCCTCCTGCAGCACCACACAGACCATGAGTGGCTATAGCAGGAAAAGGGCTTTGGGGGATTTTAAGTGTCAGATATTCACCTGCCATATAGGAACACCGTCCCTGAAGGACAAAGTATTGGAAAAAGTACCAAAGCTGTGGTTATTGGTTGAGAAGTGAGATGCAGGATTTCCTGATGGCTGCATTGCACTGGGCAGTCATTTGTCTGTAAAATTTCCCTGTGATTTTAACAGGTTGAAAGGTGCAAAAACACAAATGCTTTATTTCCAATATGGGCTGAGCTTCGTACATAAGGGAAAAGGGGATTTAAGTATGTACTCTGTATTAGAGAATGCATCATCTCCACACAGAAAACTGGCATGGCCTCATGTATCTCTTTCGTAATGGGAAAAAAATCTGATTTCTGAAATACTACCTCAAAGACCACAGAACAGAAGTGGGGAGGAGAAAGAACTGCAGTGTCCAGTGGGTGAAAATACCCACCAAGGTGTGTATTCACTATCACCAGTGCTTGTAACAGAAGGACAAAAAAAAACCCCATTGCTGTCATTAGTAATTAAGGCTGCATCACTCAGGGCAGAGCGCTGTGTGTGTGCAATGAGGCTAATTAGCATCAAAGTGCTGTCTGACTTAGGGAGTTTGGTGCAGGCAGCACAGCAGAGGGGCTCACCAGTGAGGCTGGATGCATTTCAGTCCAAGCAGTTTGACCTGGGCTCCCTGCCCTGACAGTGGGTTCAGAGGTGGCCAAAATGTTGGTGCCACTCACCAGCAGCTGCTGGTGCTGGGATGGCAGCAGTGGGTGCCCGAGCACAGAGTGAGGAGATGCTGCCTCAAATGATCAACACAAAGCCATTTTTGCTCTATAAAATGTGCCCTTTTACATCCAGGTGTTGCTGCACCAGGTTTTTGCTAGGTTGGTCTCAGGACGAATCGGCAGCAGAAGTTTGGGGGTGTGGGCACCACCAGGAGCCACCAGCTCAGCAGCTTGGGGAGTGGGAAGAGGCTGAGGAAAGGGGTCCTGGAGGAGCTGCTCTGGCAGAGAGGATTACAGAAACTGCTGTTTGTTTGGGTCATTCTAGTGGAAGAGGTTCCTGCCCATGGCAGGGGTTTGGAACCACTTGAACTCTGAGGTTCACTTCCAACCTAAGCCATTCCATGATTCTATGATGTGATTCTATTTGCTGGTGCTTCCCCACAGGAGCAGACACACAGAGTGGTAGATAACCAGCAAGAGATTTCCACAGCCCAATTGTGGAACAAGTGGACCTAGAGAAAGCCAGAATTAAAAATACCCTTCCTAAGAACTAATTCACACCATTTTAAGTAGATCAAGAAACTATCTGTGCCAGAGAAGGCACTCTTTAAATTCCCCTCAGCCTCCCAAACGAGGATTTTTAAGAGACGATAATGCTGAATGCTGATTTCGGGGAACTGTGATGTAGCTCCCAGCACAACAGCCCAAAGATTTTAATTGCTTGTTAACTACCATTGTGGCACACGAGTTAGCAAAGCTGAAGCCGTCTGACATAAATCACATGTCCCAGCCCAATAAATCTCCTCTCCAAGTGACAGCTTTGCAGACAGCAGCGGGCGAGAGCGGCCGGTGCCCAGCCCTGTACGTACAACTGCTGCCTGAAACCCTGACAGATCTGTTGAGACCAAAACACTTGGCACCCTGCTAATGTCTGTCATTATGGTGATTGATACAGCCCCTCTATCACACCCTGCAGTTGTCTACATTTCCAAAGCTTTATTACATTACGGCGTCTCCCAACTGTTATCCGGCATCAGTACCAGGAAACGACCAAGAGCACTCAGGGACAAGCTGAGGATTTTTCAGCTCTGGAGAGCTGGGGAGGTGAAAGGGTGACAGCAGAGGGTTTGCTGACTTTTCTCTAAAGGCTAAAAAACTGAGGGCAGGGTTACCTGTGTGTGTGAGGACGGGAGCTGACACTGTCCCCACGCTGAGCAGTGGAAGGGCTGCTGCTGATAAAAGAAACAGGTTATTCTACCACTTAAAGCTTGGCAGGACCAAGGGACTTGCTGCTGCCTTCAACGTGTAATAATTATCAAGGTTGAAGGATTTATTTTGCAGCCCTGGTGCTCTCAGGGCTGGGGTTATCTTAATGACTCTGCTGCAAGTGTTCCCCTTGACCTACCTTCAGTGGCAGCCCCAGGAACAGGTGCCATTAGAATACATTCCGCCCCACTGAAAGTCCTGTCTTTGTGGAGGCTTTAGGTGGAAGAATATACAGATATATTGTTTCTATAAATCCCCTGATATTATCTTTTATCGGTAGTAATAAATGTCCATATTAATTAACTTAATGGTTTTAACTGCAGTAATGACTTTGTATTAAACTAGTGAGCTTTCATGTTCCACATAAAAGCTGCAATATTAAAACTCATCTACAGTATTTTTTTTTTCAACTTCTATTGTGCTGAAACAAAGCAAACCCATTGCTGGAATATTCCAGCCACCAAGGCCAGTGGATGAATCAACCTTGGTGAAGATTATATCCATTTTTAAATGGAAGTATATTCAAATTTGGAATGTTTTTGAGCAAGCCACAGACATAATACAAAAACAGGGCAATCAATTTTCCCTTTTTTTCCTGTATTTTGCTAATAAACAAGTGAATCTGGTACTGTCTTTCATCTGTTGCTGTGAACATTCTGTGTGTTCCCATAAATATTTGAGAAAAATTCATTGGTTTTTGCAATCATTTTGAAATACATGTCAGTGCCAGAGCCAAAGCTAGAGGAGGTGTTGGCTACCAGTAAGGGAGCAGGAAATACTGTGTGTGGTGACAGCAGCAAGAGAATATCAAAGAAATATCTTCAAAATTTCCTTTGTATTCTCCAGGCTGAAATTTCTTTACATTATATGTGAACTCATGCAACTGGAAAGGTGGAAAATAGTGATTATCTGTAGCCAAGGCAGTGGTGCAGGAAAAAAAAGCTTATCTCCATAAATTGATATCTGTGAACAGTTTTTCCTGGTTCTACCAGGGCTGTGTCTGAGCCAATTTAGTCACTGGTTTTCTGTGGATTCAAACCAGCACAAGTGTCCTCACCATCTGTGTGAACTGGCCCCATTTCACAACTGACTGTTACCAGTGCTTTTCCCAGCTCTAAAATGCTTGGGCAGATGTGTTTGTTCACAGCTCCTGAACCCTCCTGAGAAAGCCCATGACCCCTCCTGACATCCCAACACCACCTACACAATTCCTTTCAGGCCATCCTTTACCTGCAGCTGAAATTGCAGATAAAACCTCTAAATTAGAGCATCTGAACACACAGAAAGTGCTGCTTTCCAAAGGTAGTTTACCTCTTCCATTCCATTTGGGAGATAAAGAAGGGGTGCACCAGAGGGAGAGGTTCACAAATGGAACCAAACATCCATCCACAAGGACTTCCTTCATGTCTGAGCTGCACTGGAGGACAACTGAGGCTGTGTATAACGTGACTGGATTTGCACTATAAGCAATGGATCTTTGCAAATTAAAAATTTCTCCCTAAACTCTTCATGCTTTCTAATAAAAGCCCATTGCTGGCACAACCTGGTTAAAACAGAAGTGGAAGCCAATCCCTCAGCCAGGGCAGAGTGAAAGCTTTCTAGTCTGGTCCATAATCCCAAATTCTTAAAAGTGCAAATTAATCTCTAAATTTTCCAAGAAAAAATTGCTGGGTTGTACTGGCCCTTACAAGCAACAAAGTGAATTAAGAAGCAGCTCCCAGCCCTTTGCATGGCCACCAAAAACCAGATCCCATTCCTCCTGCTCTCACCACTGACCCAAGCTGCTCTCCATGTCATGGACTTCCTCGTGGAATTTAGGCTCAGCAAGTCCTTATCTTTATGTGTGGGGAGAGTACTTGCCAATGAGCTCATGGTGCAGCAAGGAATGAGGATTTCTTGGCTGGTTATGATGGGTTTGAGGTTTCTGAGCAGCTTCAAGCAAACCCCAGAGCATCTTCCTGAGAAAAAGATCAGGCAACATTCACGCTTTTGATAACTTCTTTAGGTCTTTGTACACTTTGGTCCCAGGAGCTGCAGCTGTGGTTGCAGTTTTTGGCAAATCTAAGCCACGGTGGGGCTCTGCAGCCTGGGGCACTGAGCTGTGCTGGGGGACATGCCAGAGCCTGGCCTGATCACTCCCTCTGGGAGTGCTGGTTATCCTGCAAGCTTTATGTAAATATTCTTAAGTGGCACATCTGTCTGAATTACCACCGTGCCCTCCTGGATTGCTAATTGTAGGTTTTAATTCAGCTCTGACGACCAGTTTACATAAATTAGGGAGCTGGCAGTAAGCAAGCTTTGAGGAGATGGGATATGGATTTAGTGAGGGCTGATTTTTTTTCTCTCTGAAATGCTTCTCCTCACAGTCTAGTGCCTCTTCCCTTAGCTTGAACCATTCTGGGAGCAAAACAGAGTAATTGAGCTCTGCTTGTGGAAGGGACACAGAACTGTTTTGTCTTCACCCCGGTGCCAGTGTGCCCAGCTCACACCACTGGTGTAATTGACTTTAATTGGCTATAGAACAAGAAAAGGATTTGGCATTTAATTTCTGTGCCATACCCCTCTGGCAGGAGGCAGAGCCAGTGCAGCTTGGCACGGCTGTGCTGGCTCACTGAGGGGAGGCTCTGCCTGACACGAGCACGGTGTGAGGGATCCCCGGGAGATCCATGCTGGGTCCAGGATGTGCCAACCAACAACAGGTTGTTGTTATGTGATCCATGAAACCCTTCCAGCCCTTCCTCAGCTGCATGAGCTCCAGGGCTGGTGTGCCCAAGCCAGCTCTGGCAGTCCAATAAGCCCAACAAAGGGGTGTAATAGCCAGCCCCATCCCCTCTGCCAAAGGACTGTCCACAGAGGCTTTAAACTCACCATTTGTTCTCCTGGCTCTCACCAATGCTGGCTAAATTAACACTCCCTCATGCACATTCTTGATATGGCAAGCCTGGAATTCAAGAATTTTTGCAGCCATTTCCAACAGTCATCAAGGTAGACATGCCTAAATTAATTTATTTAATGTGAGGAGAGACTGCTGCCTGTTTGGAAACAGAAGCTGGGTCAGCAGAGGGGTTTGAGAGGGATCTGGAAATATCCCTCCTTGAATCTTAAACCCTCCAAAATCTTAAATGTTTTGTAGCCAGATTTCACCAGGGAAGATCAACAACCCCTGATTTGAATGTTGCCAGCCCCTGTGAGGTACCACACCCCTGGGGTGGATGAAAACTGTGCTTCATCATAGCCTTGTTCACAAGGAAAAGATCTAAGTGCTTATATTAAATGACAGGTGAGCTCTTATATCTTGTGGGGAAATGACCTTCTAATATAAATTAGAGCCCAAAATACAAGCAATGATTAGAGTACAAGGTTGAAGAGGAGCCATCTGATCATGTGTCTACCAGCACCAGAGCACACAGAAAGCTCATGAGCTTTAATTTCACATTGAGTTCCCGGTCTGCATCTCAGGGAGTTTAAACTTCAAACAAAGATTAATCAAGCAGGTCAGTATTCACTTTCTCCAAATTCTGGCCTTAGGACTGTGATGTCTTCAGCTCATATGCTTATCCATGCCATTCCCTGTCTCCTGTCTGAAATTAATCTGGTCAAGAGCTTTTTTCCTGCTGTCACATCCTCCTGCTCTCCCAAGCAATCATGCATTTAACACCACAGCCACTGACACAACTGATGCAGCATTTTAACCATCAAGACACACAGGACTTGTCCCAAAGCCTGTCAAATGTCCCTTGCATGGATAGAAGCTGTCCTACAACTGTAGACAGGAAAGTCAGTGTCTCCTTTGGCAGCTTTTTGCAAGCAAAGTATTGCTGCCTTCAAGCAGCAGCAAACATGTATTGTCTGCTGGGGAAAAAAATCAGTGCTTTTCCAATAAATGTGTATTCTGCAAGTGAATCAGAGAGGGATTTTATTATTGCCTGCCTCTTGCATTCTTGAACCTCTTCTTTCTTCAGGTTTTTAACAACTTTAACGCAAGACTTAGAGAAATACCCCCAGTAGAGATTCCTCCTTCTCAGTCAGGATGGATGTGCAGTCACCCAACCATGCACTGTGCAAGACCAAGGTGCTGCACCTATGAAAAGAAGCCATCTGCCACCTGGCATCTCCCACCACCAACACTGCCCTGTTAGAACCAGCTTTGCAAGAGGAACAAGAAACCAATGAACAAAACCCATCTATTTTATGAGTGGTTCTTTAGCAAAGTCAATGGTCAGGCAGGATGGGCTCAGAAAAATATTCAAATTTAAGGGAGGAAAGAATACAAGGAGAACAGGCTGGAAATATCCTGCCATAGTCAACCTGTTGAGACACACACATGCTTGAACTGAAATTATCTAGTTGACTAAAATAGTTGCTGCAAATGTATTTTGTGCTGTGATTTTGTTTCATCTCAATTAGACACCTCAAATCTTCTAGATGGTTGGAGAATAAGAAGAATATAGCACCTCCTTAAAAAATATACACCCAGAAAAGCAGAACTAGATAAAGATGTGGAATTTGGAGAGCTGGTCACTCCCTCTGTGCTGTCTGAGATGAGACTGCAGCTCCTCAAGGCACCAAGTGATGCCTGTGTGCTTTCTCTTTGCTTCTGTAAGATGCCTCCCACGTGTTAGACCTTCTAGTCTAGTGAGAACATCCTGATCCCCATCCCTGCTGCCATTCTGTTTTCTCACATTCCAGACTGAGCCTTAAAACACAACATTGTCTCAAATCCACGGAGCCAAACCCAGCACTGATGCAATGGATCTGAACAGGACTGCAGCCTGGGGAATTTTTGACCCTTTCTTCACAACACATACACCAAGAACAATGAATTTCCTCCACTCTGGTGACAATTCAGCTGCACCCAGGTGGGTCCAGAAAATCTGGCAGAAATCTTTCCATCACTCCAGCAGACCTGGAGCCAGCCTGCTGCCATGTGTGCTGCAAGCAGGTGCCACTCATGCTGAAGCCCCATCGTGGTACATCACTGCATCCAGACTTTCCAGAACAAAAGCTTGAGGGTTTTTCTTTTGCTCTGTCTGGCTGATACTTTTTATGGAATCACCCAAGGGCCAGGTTGTAGTTCTGTAATTGTACAGGGCTGTCATCCTCATAAATATTAAACACCACTTCCAAGTGAAACTGCAGCTCCTTTTATTGCACAAAGCAACGGATATCCCAGCTGAAACCACTCTGCCTCCTTGCTGGTGCCTGCTGAAAAGTGACTGTGGTTCAAAATATTTATTGATGCTTTGTTGTATTGGGAGAATGCTCAGTGACAGATGGACACTCTCTTTAAAACCTCAACGTATGCAAATCTCCATACAAAAGAGCCCAGGATGTTTTTAATATCGCACACTTGCCTCAGGACATGTTTTTAAATCCCCACTTACCAAGGGGCCTGGCTTTTTATCAGTCAAACGCCTTAAGCACTATGTCAATGTGGACATCTGGCCGCATGTTTAAAAAATTTTCTATTTGCTAAAATATTTAGTGATGTGACAGGGGTTTTGGCTGGGGACATCAGGTCTAATGGCATATGTTTCAACCCAATTGCTCAGAGAGGAAAGATTAACAAGGTAGCTTTCAGGCCAGTTTACCTTTTAGAGTGTAGTAAGCCAAAAAAAAGTAAGGGAGAAGACCAGAACCAGGCATAATTTGAGGGTATAAAGGATTGAGTTTAATGTACTGAAATAGCTCCTTGGGATTATTCTGATTCCTCTCATCACTCTGATGTACAAAATAAATTCTCCTAAGGATGTGTGTGGGTTTTAAGAGCTTCTTCCTCCTTTTCAGGTTGAGGTTGGCCAAGGAGATTGGCTTGAACTGTTCCCATGTGGGAGCCTGAGCAGCTGATAAAGGGTTTGGAACTGGTGGGCATGGGTGGAAGATGACTACCAAGGAGTAGATGAATGAAAAATAAAAGACAGAAAGCTGTCATGAGTCTTTCAGGTTTCTTTCCAACCTTTTACACTTAGCACTCAGCAGTGACAATTCCCACCCAACACCTTCTGGATAACAAGTCTCCAAACTTCTCGCAGGTTTTGGTGCTCCATCAGCACCCAGACCATGAAAAAGAATTGTGATCCCAGCAGTACCAACCATCAACCTTGCTTTCCTCCCAACCATTCCTAGCAAGCACTTCTTGAAGGACATTGTCAAGCTGGGCAGGGACCAGAAGGTGTTGAACAAAACCAGCCCTGGGCAGTTGGTGATGCCAGGGCTGTTCACTGGAACTCCTCTGGAGTGCTGAGGGATAACACAACACCCCAGCCTGGTGCCAGAAGCCCTTTTGCTTCCAGAACAGCCACCTTTTATCTTTAAAAATTAGATATGCAAAAGTGATTCCCAGCCTACAGATGTGCCATGGTGTGTTTGTTAAAAGCAGCAGCCTCAGCTAATTGTTACTCACCTGCTCGAGCTATTCTGCTCTCAATTAACACCCCTATTATTAGAAAGTCACCACATGTGGATTGAAACACCAGGCATGTTTGCCTTCTGCATGGGCAACCAGGCAGCCTGAGTAGCTTAGAGAAACCCAGGCTTCCTCACCTCAGTGCTGATGCTAAATCCAAGGAAAGTCATGGAACCAGTCTGTAGCTGTCCCTTCACAAGGGTTTGGTGTGACACTGCTGCTCATGAAGGAAGAGTCACGTGGGTCACATCACTGCTGTCACCTTTGGGTATTGAGGAACTGCTTCATTGGAGCGCAAAAGTTTCCTTTCCCTTCACTCAGGGAGAAAAATCAACCAGAAGAACCAGCCCAGTGTCTGACCCTTTGTCTTGTATCTCTATGATACCTGCATTTTATGTCACTGCAATATTCATGTTTACATTTGATTAACTAAGACCCCCTGGGTTGAATGGTGTTCAGTGCAGCTGCAGGTATGTCAGTGTGCACAGTTTCAGGTCAATATGTTTGAATAAATGAGGCCACTTTCTCTTAAAAAAAAAAGAAATCTGGCTTTTGTACTGGCTGGCAAATGTTGCACACTCAATTTCTCTAGGAAAATGAACGAGAAAATGAATTTGGCAGAAGAGCTGCAGATTACAATGCAGTGTGATGATGTAAGGCTAATGAACAGTGAAATCCAGGAATTTCAGCTCATTTATGCAGAAAAGGCCAAACCGTGCAGCAGCCAATCTCCATCCACATTGGTGTCCTGTCTCCAGCTGTGACCAGAGCTCTGCCAAAGGCCCCACAACCCCCAAAATGTTGGTGTGACCAACATTGGTGATGGAAAGCCAGTGTGAAATCTGAACATAGCACCACCACAAATAGGTTTGAATCCTGGAGCACAAAGCTTTTATTTTTCCAAAGAAGAAAATACCTACTTTTTCCGAAGTGCTGTTTATTATGATTTACAAGAGGAAAAGGCTGATGTAAATGGAGTTCATTAAAAATGTTTTTTACCTGGGAGTTGCACAGATGTTACAGTGGAGCCTGAAAGGTTTGACAGGAGATACCTGTGCCCTTCTCTGCCCTTCCCTTGTTGTGATGGTGGGAAAGGGAGAATTTCTGCAGGGATGAACCAGCAGCTGACAATTGTCTGGAGAGCTGGGCCTGCTCCGTGAGGTCCCCACGGTCTTCCAGCCACCTCCAGGCTTTCGTGCCCACCACTGAGGGCTCCCCAGTTCTGCATCTGCTCTTCCCTTAGAGGGAGAGATTTTGGCTTCACCCCATCCCTCTTCTGGAAAGAGACAAAATGTCATGGTGAGATCCAAGGCACATCAAAAGAGAGAGACACCGTGGTAGGCACCAAGCACTGTGATAGATTTGCTGCTTATTTTCCAAATGAGAAGGTGATATCATTTTCCTAGAGCTAAAGCTTTTTAGCAAACTTCTAAATTACATTTTTTTTCATTTAATAAAAAGTTATTTTTCTCCAGTGTACATTACTTTCTTTGTGTCATGTGCTTGTCTTTGCTGCATTCCTCCTGAGAGCAGTTGGTCACTCTAGTTCTATGAAGTATTAATACCCCACCAGTGATATTTATGTACCCAGATCTCTCTCTCTCTCTCTTTTTTTTTCACCTTTAGATGTTCAACAGCATGAATATTCTTATTTTTTATTTAAAACTAATTTGGAGTTCTCTCTCTCTAAGGGGTTTCTAATCACCAAAAAGTGCCCGAGGCTAAAACTGATTGACAGGAAAATGTTGTGGCTTCTGAAAAGTAAATTGTCTATTGACAGAGCAGTATACAAAGGAAAATGCTAAATGCTTATTATTTATGAGCTATTAGGGAAAATGTTATTAGCATCTGTTTCCCACATGGGCAAAAACACCTGTCAGACATCAGGAAACTATAAAACGATGCACAGTTAATAGTTACTTTGTTTAAAAAGTCATTAAAATTGAATGTCAGCTAAAACTTAGGAAAACATTATTCTTCAAAAGACTTTTAATCTTGCTGTTCAAAAAAAAAAAAAACAACCAAAAAAAACCCCACAAAAAATAAAGAAAAAGAAAAGAAAAAAGAAAAAGACCTTGCCACATTTTAATTTCTGGGAGCAGAAAGGAAGAAGACGTTTGATTTGAAAGAGATGAGGCAACTCGTGGTACACAACAAACAGGGCATGAAAAAAGAGAAAAAGCAGAGGAAGAAAGGGCCAGGTTGGGTCCCTCCTGGAGCTGTGGGGCAGCAGAGGGAGAGCAGAGCAAGGTCAGGTGTTTACAGGGGCTGTCATTTCATTTTGGGGCTCTTTGGATTTCAAACCTGTAAATAGGGGAGGTCTGTCTTTCTTACAATGGGAGACTCACACAACTAGACCAGATTGCTCCAGAATTTCACACTGTCAGAGAACAGGTTTAGACTGGATATTGGGAAGAAATTCTCCCCTGTGAGGGTGGGCAGGCCCTGGCGCAGGGTGCCCAGAGCAGCTGTGGCTGCCTCTGGATCCCTGGCAGTGTCCAAGGCCAGGCTGGACAGGGCTTGGAGCAGCCTGGGACAGTGGAAGGTGTCCCTGCCCATGGCAGGGGTGGCACTGGATGAGCTTTAAGGTCCCTCCCAAGCAAACCCTTCTGTGGTTCTGTGATCATCAGCCCCAAATCGCAGAGCCCCAAAACAGAGACCAAACTCTGCTCTGCACAGGGTGGGTCACATCCGGGCTGGGCTTTCTTGCTGTGTCTGCAAATAAAAAGGAAAGTTGTGGCCAAGGTTTCTCAGGGAGACCAGCCAGACTCCTATCCTCCACCTTCATTCCATCTGAACAGAGGTTTGACTGGATTTTGATGAATTTTCCATGGGCAGAATTTGCAAAGAGCTCCAGTTTGTTTACACAGGGAGCCATTTTCCTTCTAAAAATTCGTATATGATTTTGCAAGCAGCCATATTCAGGAGGCAAGCCCATTCTCCATATTTTATACACAGCTGAGCACAGCAGCAGCACTTCAACAGCAATCCTGGTAAAACCAAAGGCTTTTTTAAACACACAATGTGATGGCACCTTCCCTTCCAACTTGGTCAGAACTTTAGTACAGGTTGTAACACCAAATTCAGAGTATGTAGAGCCTAAAAGGTGGAAGTATGTCTAAAATGTGCTGTTCTTAGTGTCTGAGCAAGTGTAACAGCAAAATGTACACACAGAAGCCTTAGTGGAGAACAGAAACGTGGTCTATCTTCCCACAGTTGCACAAAATCCCTGCTGTTGCAAAGGAAATAAATCATTTCTGTCTGTACAATTTACATTCCTCTCTAGATAGGAATTTCAAACCTGGAATTTTACTTTGAGAAATATTAAAAGAAAAATAGATGGCTTTGGTAACAATCACTCACCCCGAAGTCACTCTTGGTTTTCCTCGCAGTGAATGGGATCTCACTGATCCAAGACACAAGGACAAACCCAGTGTGACACCAGTAAAAGTGCCAAAGAAATATAATATAAAATACTGCTTGTCCATTTAAATTATTTAATGTTATTAACATTAATTACCATCCTTGGATACCCTGAGTGATTCACACATTTTCCCTCCCCCCAGCCCTCTCCTCCAAAGCTGAACTCTGAATTTCAACATCCGCTTGTTTTCTCCATGGATTTCCTTGGGAAGCAGAAGGGATTTGGCAGATGGGATCTCACCATCCCAGTCCACTGTTCTCCAAACTGTATTTCCTCTCCTCGTTTTGCCCCACAGCCACCAAGGCTGGGCTTGGTGCCTCCCTGTGTGTCCCAGTTTCCAGCTCTGACATCCATGGGGGCACTGGGGGGGCTGGAAGGGTTTGGTCCATGCCAAGACCCAGGGTGGGCTCCATTAGTGCTGGTGGGTGTCAGGGACTCTCAGATCTCTCTGCATCCTCTCTGATGAGGCTAAAGAGATGCTGGAGGAGTTCAGTGCTGTAGTGCAAGCAGAGGGTTGTATTTTAGTGTGAAGAGTAGCATAAATTATCTTCACCTGGTGGAACTACTGGCTTTAATGACTCAGTTTTATCACAATTTCTTCTGCAGCCCATAAATTGAGACAACGTTTGGTCTGCTCATTGGAAATGGTGTGAGGGATGGAGGGATCAGCCTGTGCTCCTGGAGGGATTGGCCTTCCCCAGACACACTGGGGATGTAACAGCAAGGTAAAGGACACCTCACTCAACACCTTCAGGCCAGGCGGGGAGGCAGAAGATGCTCTGAGTTCATTATTAAATTCATTTCTGGGACAGGTTAAAGTCACAATTACACTGCTGACATTTCAGCAGCACAGGGCAAAGCAGGGACTTTCCAACAAGCATCATCAGCCGGGAGAGGCAAATGTGCTTCCAAAAAACTCTGTTGGCCTGATCCAGATGCCAGGTGCCTTCATGAGTCCCTCCCAAGCTCTCTTGCCCTTCCCACCCTCTCTCCCAGCAGCATCCACCTTGCCTGATCCCCCCAGGCAGGAGCCCTCCTGGGTGGGGACTTCAATATGGGCTGGAGCTGCCTTTGATGTGCCATTTTCTCTTTGAAATGCAATGTCTCACTCATCTAATCCTCATCACATTTGGGAAGCTTCTCTTCAGTCTTTCAGATCGAGATGTCAGGGGAGTAGAGTTTGTTTTTGAAAGGGGCCAGTTTGAAGGTTTTTTTGTTTTAAAAACATAAATGCATTTTTAATCACAATTTAAAGTCACCCTTTTGGTGGGTGAGCCTGCTTGGGTTGAGGTTTTATTGTTTTGTAGGGTTTCAAGTTTTTTTTGCTTGGGACTGTAAATAGCTCTCAGGCACTTTGGATTTGTTTTCCTGAACCTTCCCCTGATGCTCATTGTAAAGTCCATGTATTTCAAACCTCCCCATTGCCTTTCCCACTACATGTGTGGGATCATTCCAGAGAGAGCTGTGCTTAGAGAGAACAGAAACCAATGCCGTGCCCACTCCGGTCCCAGGGAGTAAATCCTAATCAGTGGAATGTGCAAAGACTAAAATCTGGTGTAAATTATTCCATTTGGTTCATGGAGATGATCATCTCCAGCTCCTGTGAATGTCTCAGGAGTCCAGGGACTTTCTTCCCAAGGAGCCACCATGAAGGATGGGAGCTGTGCTGTGCTGTCCCAAAATCCCCCATCCCTGCACTTTCCCTCAGCTGGACACAAATGCAGCTGCTGGGTCAAACATGGTGCAGAGCAGCTTCCAGTTACACCCTGGGTGCCAGGTTGGGTTTTTCTTGGATCCAGTTTTCCTCACAGGCCCTACAAATACAGCAGATTTTCCTCACCCATCCTGGAGCCAGGACCCACGGGCAGAGCAGTGCCAGGAATTTAACTTTGAAACTACTTGCACTCAGTCTGGTTTTACCCACACTAACCTTTCCTCCTCCCAGCCTTGAAAGTTAGAAACATCTTTTGTATTCCAGAGGCCAAAGGGCCAAACTTGCCTTTAATTAAAATGCATATTCTTTAATTAAAAGCCCCATAACACATGAAGGGCATTCATTGAAATACGATGTGTGACATAGTCATTACCCTGCTGTTAATTACTAATTAATGAAGCTATTTCAATTAATAGCTTCCCCACTGTCACTCTGGCTTTGACAGGGCTCCGTGCTGAGAAGCTGTAGTGGAATCACAGGCGCTCGTAACTCCTGGAACAGCACCAAAAGGCATCAGCTGAATATTCATGTCGGACGACGTTAACACTTTTCAATTAAACATAATAAAGTAAAAGCTCCGTCAAAAGTGTATATCAAACATGCCTCAGCCTTCCCCTCTCCCCCTCTCCTCTTCCAGCTTGTCAAAAATAACTAGAGAGAAGTAGGAGGGGAAAAAAAGTGGGTTTTTTTTCCTTTCCTTTCGACACTTCAGGCTGGAGCATCGTTTATCAAGCAAGTGGTGCTGCTGCTCAGGAGAAAATTTACAACGAGCCTGGGTGAGCACTTGGGCTCACAGGCAGGTCTTTCCTCTCCCAGGGCTGAGCTTTACATTGCATTCCTGTTTTCTCTCCCTTTCCTATGGTAAAACTGCAGTGGGAAGCAGGGAGAGGCCCCCAGGTGCCTCCCCAGCTCTGCACAAATATTTGGGAGCTGAGGAACAAGACATTTCACTGCCGTGGTTAAAGGAACAACTTCCCAAGTGCAGTTTTGATTACAGAGCTGTGTCTCCAAGGGGGCTGCTGGTAAGGGCTGCTGCAAGGAACAGCCTGAAAAAAGCTATATTTTTGCAGTTGATGGTAAATTATATCAGACCTGAAAACTGCAGAGAGGAGCAGAGCCCTCTTGGGCGCCATCTGGTTGAAGTTTTCCACTCAAAACACTTGAAAATGAATCCAAGAGAAATTCCCGAGGAGTATTTCCAGATTGAACCCCAAATGTTTTGTTTGAAGAGCTGTTTTTTTCAGGCAGATCTTGGGGAGGGGGAGGAATCTTTTACAGAGATAACATTATTTTCAGAAAGCTGGAAATTGGAAGATAAGGAAGATACTGTCCAGCTGTCCCTGTTTAGGTACTCAGAGGTACAGAGAAGTCTCATATTCTGCTTTTGTTGCAGAAAACAAAAGAAGATGATGACTTGGTGTGGGATACTTCTACCATGGGGAGAGGAAAGGGAGATTACTGTGATTCCTGCAGGGAAAAAGGAAGGAAAACATGAGGAACCACAAAAAGATGTTTCAGTCTGTGTCTCAACTCAAAGTTTCTGTCTGAAGCTGAGCAAGATAATGCTCCTTGCATTGCCTGTTAGCAATGCACTGCTGAGGCATGAACTAACACTCATCATGTGAGGGAACTAATAAATAAATCATGTGGTTTGCACTTATTCTTTGTGTCAGATCATGTTTCTGCATTTTAGTGTCCCAAATAGAGCAGTGGCACACCAGGCAATGTTCTTACTGCTGAGTGCTGAGCATCAGCTGGAAAAATTATTCCTCCAGATTCCTGGTGGCTCTGAAAAAAATGCAAATCCATTTGCTCTGTTTGTTGCTTGTTTCAAATTCTTGCTTTGCTCTCCCTGGGCTATCTACCAGGGGTGGTGTCACCTGTCCAAATGTGCCTGAAGGCCCTGGGTAGACAGACTAAAGCAGGGAGAAAAGGAGGAGTAAGATGTACTCACCACTGGGATTTTCCCAACCACACCACTGTCCCAGCCTCCTGGCCAGATCTTTGCTTCTTCAGGGGTTAAAATCCCCCATTCTCATCACCTGCTCTGAGTGCTGGTATCCATCTCAGGCAGGTGGAGCTCCATCCTTCCTCCCATCTCGACCCTTCAGCTGCAGCCAGCTTTTCCCACCCCTTGTCCTGAGCCCTGTTCCTTTCCCCAGGCCCACAGACACGTAGATGATTGTCTTTGGCACTTCATGGTTTCCTGCTCTGGTCCTCCTAGGCTGAGAATGGAAGCAAAAATCAAACCAGCTCTTGAATCCAAGAATTTCAGCCTCAGAAGAGTGTGGCTATGACACCCAGTGCTTCCTTGGCTTGGAGGGCAGCATGAAAATGAAGATCCTTTCCTTCACTGTTTTCCTTTACTCTCCTCTCATAACATCTGATTTTTTTATTCCATTCTTCTTTTCTTTTGACCACCACCAGACCAAGCCCTGCTAAAGCTGCAAGGGGAGCCCAGCTGATCCATCCAAGCACCACTGAGGAGCCACCTTTGTTTGTCCAGCTGCTTGACATCTAAAGGCTGGTCTCAGAGGTCTCAATTAGGGTCTGGGGCTGACTCGCCTCCACCTCCCCTGGGAAGAGGTTTTGCCTCTTCTGCTCAATTATAAACAGTGGATCCTCCACGTGCAAGAGAGACCAGGAGGGAGGGAGCTTTGGCTCTGCTTTAGTTGTTACCTCTGAAGCATAATTCAGAGATCTGCATTGCTGTAAGACTTCACAGATTCCTCTTATAATGTAATAGGCCCTTGATCTGCTATGTTTGTGTAGAGCACAGAGGCCAAATTAATTAATTGGACATTTCCCAATTTCGAGCCCCATTTTGTTTGGGTGCTGTACCCCTCTCTCAGAGGGTGCTGCTGGTGGCAAGTGATGCTACACAGAGATTTCTCCCTGTTTCCCTGGCGCTGGAGTGACTTCTATGCCTGCCTGGCATGTGTCTGGTTTTATTCTTTGTTATTAGCAGAGTAAAGAAAAGGCAGAATTCACACAAATCAATTTCATACATTTACATGAGAAATCCCGTTGTTTCAAAAGATACCAAAGCTCAAATACCAGTGCTGAATACTTCTGCTCTCTGTCTCCTGCCATTCCCAATGCTCCTTCTTGCCTGAAAAAGAAAAAAAATGTTTCAGGCTATGTTGAGTGAAGTATTGGCTGAGATCGGAGCTGCTTCCCTGGAAATATTAATCCACCAAACACGAATGAATCTCCTGGAATAATCCTCTCTAATGCACATTCAGGAAATCAATTCATTGCTTTATTCTTTAATCCAGAAATCTCCAAGGAGGAGGAGGAGGAGGAGGGAGAGGATGAGCAGAAGAGGATAAAAAATTGGCACTGCACTTAAGGAAAAGAGAGAAAGCCGTGTCTTTGGTGAGAGCAGTGACACGTTCTTACAGGCAATTGGTAAAGATTCACCTGCAAACACCAAAGCCCTGGGAAATGCCAAAATATGTAATTTCTTACTCATGCTCTAGTTTTTAGCTCTGCATTAAACCTGCTAGAAAAATTGGGTGCTAAAGCAAAATTTAAATGTTGTACTCCCAGCTGACTGCAGGCACAAAATCCCCAAAGAACAGGCGCCACTCTGAAAGGGTTTGTCGTGGCCCTGGACCCAAACCCTGTGTCCAGGTGCAGAGCAGCCTGTGTTCCACCAGCCCTGGCTCTCCTGGAAGGACAGCCCAGGGCTGTGCAAACATTTCTCAGGTCACCACTTTGTTGCAGTGCCTGTCCTACTTAGAGGCTTCTGTTAAATGAGATTGCAAGGACGGGAGTTTACGCTGAGCTCTCGCTGGTCCAGGTGGCTCCTGCAGTGGGAACTGCAGCCTCCAGCCCTTTCCAAAGCAAATTGTGTCCCAGATGGGCTGAAATAAAATGAACTAAGAGATCTCAATAAATTACTCATCTGAAGATCTCCTCTCTGATATCTGATTATGCTCCTGCTGATAATATTTCTTGTTCAGAGGGTTTATTTTGCTAAATAGCCAGTGACTGGCCAGGGTCTGGGATGCACAGTAAGAGGACACATCCTCCCTCCCATGAGCCTGGGCACACGTGGGGGCTTGTCTGCTCCCCAAAACCTGCCAGGTGGTTTTGTGAATGGGGCAGGGTAATGGAGGATCTGGAGGGAGGATGCTGGAGGAGGCAGAGAAGATCTGCAGGCTCTGAGGAGTAGGTTGGCTCAGCAGCAAAACCACACAAAGGTGACTGAAACCAGGAAATTTGTGACATCAGGTTTGTGGGCACATTTGGGGCAAAATTAAAGCAAAATATAGAAAGGTTCCTGTGCCCAGCCAGCGTTCACAGCAGCTCTGAGCATCTGAAGGGCTGAGGATGGGACTCATGGAACATCCACCCCACCTGCAGCTCACACACGGGAGAGGCTGTAAATGAGTGGGTTTGTCTGAAACTTTGTAGGAGAGGGGTGAAAAATGACATGAAAGGAATTTAACAGCTGCAACGAGCCTAGATGGTTGCACAGGAAAATCCCCTGTCACCCACAAACAGTTGCCTTTAATGAGAATGCAGGACATGCACAAGTAGGTTGCTAATTCTTTGTGTAAAATTCTCCTGGTAATTGCTACATGTGTACATTTCCATTGTCTTCCACGGAAGTGGGATTGCAATCTTTTTCTCCTTTGGAGCTGAAATGAAAAACAATTTTTTAGAGAACAGTGGATGTCAAAGTTGCACAAGATCTTGCCCAGCATTGTGCTTGGAGACATAAGAGAGAGTCACTCATATATTGGGAGTTGTAAAGAGCAAGGGAAAGCAATTCAGGAAGGGATTCAAGGGATCAAACAAAGCTTCTCTGGCAGCTACTTCCTCAGTCAAATAATTCATTTTTCTTAATCCTTTGCAAAAAATCTGGTGATTTGGGAACAAATTTTTCCAGTGTTTCAGTCCTGTTTAGAAGGCCAAATCCAATTACTGGATAATGGGACTTTGGCCTCCCAGGAGCAGAGACACTTGGGAAGACGTGGGTTTATATGGGGGTTTCATCTCATTCCATTATTGGATTAAAACCTACTCCCACCCTTAATCCTGCACCAGGAACTGTGTAAGCAGGAGCTACACCAGTCTGGAAACCAACTGGAGCATAAAACTCCTGGCACTGCTCAGAGACAGCCCCACGAACTGCACCACAGGTATTTTGGAGGTGTTGGCAGAAGGCAAAAGTTCTTTTTTGAACCCAAGTTGTACTTGTGGGAACTAAGACTGTGTTTTTCATGCTCTGGGAACAGTTACAAACCAAACCAGAAAAATTGTTTTGAAGAGAGAAACCAAACAGAGAAGGAAGGGGAAAGCACTTGAAGCTGCAGGTGGGAGTTTGATGTCCTGGACTGCAACTCCCTGCCTTTGCCCCTCCCTCACCCCATTTTTAATTTCAAGCAGCCAAACTGTAAAGACCTTAATGGACATCTTAATTATTACATTAAAGTATGAAATGGAAAATTGCTCATTACTTGCCATGCAGCAGGTCACAGCTGCAATAAATGGTGATATTTTGCTTGTTACAGGACTGGGTGCCCTTTGAGAGCTGCTGTCTTTGGGGCATGTCCTGGCCCTGGGGAGCTGCCAGGTGGATGTTAGATCAGGCCTCTGCTGTGAGAGCATCTGCTTGTGTTTTCCAGGCAAAACTACCAGTGTGGAGTGCTCTTTGCTATCCCTTTTCTCCTCCAAATAGTGCCACTTTCTTCCTGTGTGTTGCTTTCCATCTGCTTGAATGTGTTTATTGATCTAGTGTTATGCAAACTGCAACAAAACAGGATCCTTCTAATGATCTCCAGCCAGCTATGGAATATACCCCAAATAATTTAAATACAAACCAACCCCCAGCAGCAATACAAGGTACCTGTCACTGGTCAGCCTTTAAGGACCTTTTGCACTGTGCCTGTCCCTGCTTGCTCAGGGGAGGCTGGAAAGCTGAGATCCAGCCTGGGACACTGACAATTTAAGGAATGTGGCAGAAAAAAAGACTAAAAAATGAAAGGAAAAAAAAAAGAGAGAGGGGGGAAAAATATATATAAAAAACCACAAAAATACCAAAGCCTTCTTTTCTCTCAGGCTCTGCACAGTTGGAGAAGAACAGGGCAGGCTTTAAGGTGGGTCTGTGGCTTCTTGAAGCTGAAAAGCTTTAAATCACTTAAATGACCTAAAAGGTCAAAAAAGCTCAAATGTGCATGTCAGAGGTTGTTGATACCTCTGTAAGGGGAGCAAAAAGACAGGGAATGTTGAAGATAACTTGCACTCTGCTAAATTATCCTCAGCATCATTTTCATGCCACCAAGTTTCATGTTGGCTTTTTTCCTGAACACATTGGTGAGAAAATTGGAGGAGACTGCAGCACTTAGAGATGATTCTCTCAATGACATGACCCTACGGATGAGGTGTTAAAACTCATTTAATGGCTATTTCTCCTTTTAAAATGTGTCCAAAACTTTTCCTTCCTACAATAACTGTGCAATTGCCCTGTGAGTGGTGAACGCTGGGACAGCAAATCCTGGTGCTCCCAAAGGCAGCTCCAGCCACGACAGCCACCAGGCAGGGCTGCTCGTGGGCAGGGCCAGGCTCTGCCAGCTGTTCCAGCTGTGCCAGACAAACCATCTGCAGCAGCCGCGCTCCCCGTGCCAGCTGTGCCAGCTGTGCCGGGCTCGGCCCTGTCCCGACCAGGAGCTGCCACATCCCAGATCTCACAGCTCCCTCTGTTGGCATCTGCTCGAACCTATCAGCGAGGACATATAAAAAGGTGGAAATGTGTTTTGTTTTTTTTTTTGTCATGATCGCCATGTGGAAGGTGATCCGCCTGCGGGGTGTGTCCCACCTCACCCAAGAGTCACTTCGTTTGTGTCATTACTCTTAACAAGTGATATTGGATCATGTCTGCTGGTGCTTTACTGTCCACACCTTTGCTGAAGGCAGCTTTTCACTCATTTTTCCCAAATCAGAGAAGATGTAGCTGGATGAACTCTGAGGCTGATGTACAAGTACACATGAGGACGCTGTGAAAATCTGCCAGCCCAGATACTCTCCCTGCACAGCCTCCCCCGGGAGTTCATCACATCAAGTATACTCCTCTGTCCCTCACTGATCACACAAATTAACACCTCTGCAGTCAAAGGAAAACCACAGTTTGCAAATGATTCGCCGCCTTTATTTTTTTTTTAGGTCCTTCCATAGCAAAAACTCGCACACGACAAGCTTTGGCTTAAACAAATAACAGTACAGATAGGCAAAACGGCTCCAGTACTTCACCGAAGAGGTATGAGGATAATGAAACGTGAGCCTCAAGTATAGGTCAAACATTTAACTTATTAACAGAGACAGATAACTCGGACAGCTCACTGGAATGTTAGCTGGATTCACAGAGAAGGCACAGCCAAACACTTCCCTTTGAAGATCAGTTCCAAATTTCCCAGCTGGCAGATCTCAGGGGTGACCAAGCAGCCTGATTCAAATGTGAGTGATTTAAACTCATCAGCTCCTCCACGAGAAATGCTGCAACCAGCAAAGAGAACCAGAATTGACTCCTTGTGCTCCTCACCTGCAGCACTGAATGGCCAGGGAAGATACTCTAAAACCCCACAAAACCCATGGCTTTTTTTTTTTTTTTTCTTTTTTTTTTTCTGTCACTATAGAAAAGGCCATGCAAGCAATCTGCTCAGGCTGGACAAAGGACAAGCTGACAGAGATGGCTGCACAGCCTCGGGCCTCTTTGGCAAGCCTGGCTGTGTTCATGTTTGTTGTTACTGAGTGTTCTTCCCAATTTGCCCACTGATTTAAGATTTCCCAGCAGCCTTCTTGGCTCTGCAGCACCCCAATACAGAGTGGTACCTACGGTAGCAAACGGCCTTTTAGAGAAAAAAGAGCACAGAAGGAGAAAAATAAAATACTTTCTAATCTCTCTGTCCCCAGTCAGGGCACACTGATTCTTTATTCTCTTGGGAAGACATCAGGCAGTTGCACCCTTATCTCTAACTCTGCCCAGTAAGTGGCTCAGCTCAGATTAGTGATGCCCATTAGTGTCTCTGCAATTAAAAGGCTGGCAGTATTTTCACTACAAACCAGACTACTCAGAAATTTTACACAGCTCCAACAGGTCTTCCAAGAAGAAATTTGGCCCAAAAAAAGGTGAGGAAGAGGATAATGGGATTTTTTTTTCACTTGAATCTATAGCTTTCCTGCACTGCAAGGTCCTTGGGAAGCCTGGTCCTCAGCCTGAGTACCACTAGAGAAACCCAAGAGATCCTTTCAGGCTGCAATCAAGGGATTGGAGGAGAAGCAATGAATTGCTTTAATATGAAATTCACCTTTAAAACTGATCCTACAGAACCAAACACTGGAGGCTGGTAGATCCTCCCCTTCTGTGAAATAGTGCTGGATTTGGTGGGAGTACCACTCAAAACAAGCATGCAGAATCAGGCCTCAAGTACATAAAATATAGGATTTGCTGCTTTAATTTTAAAATATTTATAAATAACTTTAAGACATTCGGGCTCAGAGGTGTCTACAGCCAAGTATTTGCCTCTGACAGAGATCCACATCTCTGTGGATGCCCAATGCAGAAATTTGATTTATGCTTAACATAGAAACAAAACCTGCCCATGCCAAGCTCTTTGGAAAGTCTCCCTCGGCCCTTTGAGAGCACGTGGAGGACACACCTAATCATGCAGAAAGCATTTGGGAGTTGTAGATCCACAGCACAGTGTGACCTGTTCCTCCTGTACATTCACAGCATTTGACAAAACAGCTCCAGAGGGATTCCTCAGCTGTTGCTGCACTGCCAGGTCAGCCCAGCTAAGCCTGACCCCAGGGGACAGCTCAGCTCTGCTCTCATGGTGGAGCTGGTCCAGCTGGGCTCAGGGCTGGGGTGAAGCCACCAGGGAGAGAAGGGAGACCTTGGGCCCTTGAGCAAAGCCAAGCTTGGCTTGGAGCCCTCTCCCAGCTCTGTGACAGCAGCAGCGACACAGCCCCATGGCCCCGGGTCCAGGGCACACGTCCCCTGAAGGGAAGCCTGGAATTCACCTCACAGCCCTGGAAATCTGGCTGGTACCTGCTGCAGAACAAGGCACACGTGGGGGTTAAGGGCAGAGGTACTCGTTGAGATGTTCCTGTCACACCTCAGAGGACACCTGGTGGCAAAGCAGCCCCAGAGCCAGGTGGTCCCAGGACAGCAGAGCATGGGAGCCCCACTCCCACATGGAGAAGCAGCTCCCCTCAAGAGGGCAGGGAAGCACAGCAGCCTTGGGAGACAGGTCAGGTCAGCTGCTTTGGCCACAAGGATATTTGTCCATGAGACACAGAGTGGGACAAACTGGTTCCACAGACCATATCCTCACTGGAGATGTTGAGCTGGATGGCTCTGCAAGCCACCAGCTACAGCCCTGAGCAAAAAAATGAACTCTAAATTTCTTTTCTCCCATGGGTTTCATCCAGACCCATTATGTACTTGATTTCAGCATATTTTTTCCTGTTAAAACACCTTAAAAAAAAAAGTAAAATGATCTTTGGCACTTGTGCAAGAATGATCCTTAGATGTGACATTCTCCTGTCCTTCAGCTGCTTCTTGGGCTCATCTCTAAAGATCCACATACACAGAGTCTGTGTCCACCCTCTGGGCCTCTCCAAACAGGAGGAATGTGCAGAGCCCAATGCTGTTCACAGCAGCCACCAGGTTGAAAACAGAAATCCAGGAGCCAGTGGTCTCGATCAGGTATCCAGCCAGGTACACACAAATGACACCTGCAGAGAAGAGGGAAGAGAAACACATGCAAAGGCTCTGGCCTGCACCCTGCCCTCTGCAGTGAGAGGGCTCCCCAGGAAAGGATGAGCTGCAGGGAAGTACTTTACCTAGGAGGGCTCCACCTGTATTTGCAACCCCTGGGAAGAAAAGGTGTGAAAAGAAATTGTGAGAACCCACAGACATGAGCAGTTTCATCCCAGCTCCCAATAACCCCTGGTCTGCACACTGGGCAAAATGCCTTTGTGCTCATGGAATCACTGACTGCTTTGAGCAGGGATGGACCCTAAAGCTCATCTCATTCCATCCTCCTGCCACGGGCAGGGACACCTTCCACCAGCCCTGCTCCCAGCCCCATCCAGCCTGGCCTTGGACACTTCCAGGGATGGGGCAGCCACAGCTTCTCTGGACAGCTGACAGAGACACAGAGCCCCAGCCCCTCCCTGGGTGCAGCAGAGCACCTCACAGGGATGACAAAGGCACCTTGGTGGTGTTACCTGCCCCCAGCACTGGCAGGTTTGTTGCAGAAGGAAGCTGAGACTGCACACACAGAGCAGACACTGCCCAGAGCTGCTCCTGCTCAAACCTTGATCCTGGTGACCATGTCCCCCCCTCTCCAGCACAGAAACCCCACAGAATCCTTACCAAACAGCAAGCCAGCACACGAGGGGGCCAGGTCCTGCACATTTACTGAAATGCCACTGGTGAGAAACAGAGTGGGGGAAATAAATGGCTGTTTGAATGGAACATGACTGCTTTTCCATCATTTACACAGCTTGCTTTGTCAAACACAAGGAAAGGTCCTGGACCAGAAATTGCACTGGCAGGAGAAGGGAGAAGCTGAGAGTAAAAGCAGGTGAGTGTCAGAATGAAAACAATTCCACTCAAAGTGTTCAGAAGGGCCACAATGCAATTCCCCTCCTGCTCCATCTCCCTCACACTGGCTGCTCCAAGCCCTTCCATGCTAGAGGTTTGCTGGATTATTTCCAAACTCCACCAGCCCCACAGGGTCCCAAACACAATGCTCAGGCAAGTGGCAGGTCTTGTTCTCCCAGTCAGGTCTCCCCTGAGACCCCAGAATGCCAAACGTGCAGGGCAGCTGAGGGCCACTGTCCCATGGCTCTCCTTACCTGTGGTTAAAGGTCTGCAGTCCAACAGAGGCCGAGGCAAACACTATTGCTTTGCAGAAACTGGAGGTCTGGCCCAGGCACAAAGCAAAAATGCTTGAGACACCAGAGCCAATGACCTGGAAAAAAGGGAAAACTAAACACCACAGCACGTTTTCTGCAAGGAAGAAAGCAACTCCTGCCACGAACAAACTGTTCCCTTTTCCAATGGCATGAGTTTGTGTGCACCCTGTGCTCCTGTTTTTCCCCCCACAATGTCCTTCTGTGTCAGAGGTCTGTCCAGAGGGATGTGATGCTGCAGATCAGAGGATACACTGTGTTCTCACCCAGCAATTCTATTTCTGTTCACTCTTGTATTGCTACTTCTCAGCACCTAAGGGGTCATTTGGAATGACCAGGGACAGGCTGTGAAAGAAAACCCCTCCAGAGCACTCACCGTGCTCAATGCTACATCCAGGCTCTGCTCCTCAGCCAGGGTTTTCCTCTGGATTTCCTTTCACATGTCCTGACCACCAGTTAATGTGCAAAGCCAAAAAATCTTTCCTGTTTCCATCTATAAACCCCAATCCAGCTCCATACAAGGTCTAATCAGAGTTTAACTGGGAATTCACCTCTCCCACAGCTTCAGCTCTCTTACCTGCATGAACTTACGAATGGTGATGGTTCTGTACCCTGGAAAAGAAAGGGATACCTGGAGTTAAGCACAGCTCACCTTGTTGTCCAGCCAGGAAACTACAACATAAGAAGATTTCAGATGCCCAGATTTCATCTGCAGGTGGATGTTATGAATGAGGTCAAAGGAGACCCAAACATGTTGATGGGATTTGGACACTGCAGAATTTATTCTGCTTTTGCATCACAACCTCACATTGTCTAATTGCTGGGTCTTCTCCCTGCTAACAAGTCCACCTCCTCCCACCCAGGTCCTCTTCCCACATCACATAAGAGCTGAGGAAAAGCCATAAAGAGCTCTCACCTTGGCTAATTAAATGATCAGACAGAAATCCACTGAACAAGCTCGTCGGAATTGCAACCAGCCAGGGGACTACATTAAACACCCAACCCTGAAAATAAGTGAAAATCAAGAGAGATTTGTTGTCAGAGCTGAGTTTGTTCACAAATATCTTGACAGTCTGTGGTACCTGTAGAGAAGAGAAATAATGAAGCACTCAGGACTTGTTGCAGCACCTCTACCCCCTTTGCAGAGCCAGCTCTCAGCTGCACCATGCCCCACTCCAAGCTCTGAGGGAGCACGTGCATCACAGGCTGTAGCATTTGTAGATTTGTTGTCTTTCCTTCTTCCCCAGCAATACTTCATCCAGGGGAGAGGCAGAAAACTCTGGGAAAGAGGGATTAAACATGGTAAAGTTTACTGCTCAGCAAGATGATGTGGCGGGGAGCCACAGAGCCCTGTGAAGCTCACTGTGGGTTTCCTGTGGGTCCCCAGAAAAGCTGCTGGCAAAATTTCCAGCAGCTTGCAGCTCATTAGCAGCGTTGCTGTGTGAGGCTGAGGGAGCAGAGCTGGATTTTCTAATGGCAGGATTAGGTAACATTATGGGTAGCAACATCCTTTGGCCTATTTTCAATTAAGTGAGCTGCAGCTGTAATCACAGACGATTAGTGGTCAGCTGGATTACAGCTGCTCAGGGGCACTTTGGTGCCCAGATCCCACAGGAGCTGAAATCAGTGTGGGCTGGGCTGGATTTCATCTCAGCTGCCTGAACCTACTCATCCATCCATGAATCCCTCACCCCCAGCATCTCCCCCTTTGCTCAGAACCCATCACCCTGTGGAGGCATCTCCCCTTCCTGTCTGGCTTCAGGATGTGTGGGAGGGCTGAATAACCTTGGTTTTGAATAATCCTAATTAAAGATGCACCTGGAAATCACACCAGGGTCCATCTGCATCTTTCCACGCATTTGAAATTTGGGTCTTGGTCATTTTTGACAAAGCCCATAGGCTTTGTGGGGTGGTGCTTCTGCTGTCTGTTAACAGCAGCTGAAGCTGCTCAGCACATCAATCCCAACCTTGTCTCATCCCACAGCCCATCATCCTGAGCCAAACCTTCCATCACCTTCACTCAGGTGGCCACAGGCAGCTGCCCAGCTCACCTGCAGCAAGGGATTTCGGCCAGCAGGTGACACAGGTTCCCCACATTAGGGTTTATCATCCATCCTTTAAAATCAAGCAGCCTCAGCCCCCGTTTTAAACTACACGAAGCGATTATCAGCTGCAGGAGCACTCTATAGAGCATCTTACATAAGGGCACCATGATATAATGCTTAACAGATGGTAAATTACTGCTGCACAAGCACATTACTCGAGGTGCATAGATCTTGTCACAACAATATGTTTGCTGGTTTAACACATGATTTTAATATAAATATCAAGTATGCCATAAAGAGCTTTACATGTGTAATGTGAAAAGGCATTTGTAAGCAGCTCTGGAAATTGCAAAGAGCTAACAGAGCCATTGTGGAGAAGACCGGCTGAGTTTCTGAGAACAAGATGAAAATACCAGCTCTCAGCCCAGATGAGTACTGCCTGGCTTTCTGAAAAACAGGAGTATCATTTGTGCTGAGGAGAGGGAAGCTTTTGTAGTGTTTCTGAAGTACACGTTATTAATGGTAATTATCATTTGCACAGGCAGGCCTGAGCTGTACAAAGTTAGTCCAGTTAAAACCCTGTAAAAAAACTAGGAGTGAATGGTGGTTATTTGCAGCAGCATAATGTCATGAGCTTTGTGCTAGTTGAAAATTATCTTTTCCTCAGAAGAAAAGCAATCTAAAACCCAACAAAACCTGCTCTTCCCTGCACCCTTCAGCATCCCTAAACAAGCAACTAGAAACCAACTTCTGCAACTTGGAGGGATCTCCAAAAGTATGTGCAGGGGTGCCACGGCTCCTGACCCCACAGGGAAACCTCCCACCTCCTCCTGCCTCCCAGGCTGCTCTCACCAAATCCCTCTGCCATCATCTTCCTCCCTGTCCACCCCCTTTGAACGGCAATGCCTCTGCTTGGGAGCCAACCTACCTTTGAGTCGGGAAAAGTTTCCTTAAAGAAAGTGGGCAGCCAGGAGAGGAGAGTGAAGAAGGTGCTGGCCGTGGAGAGCTGAGCGATGATGACAGCCCTGAAAATACACAGCTGAGAGGAAACCATCAGCAGTGACAGGTCATGCTGGCTGGGAAACGGGCACTCCAGATTGCAGCTCCTAGCACAAATCCCTGAGATTTTTGTCATGGATAACTCCTTTCAGCTTTGGCCTTGCAGCCCCGGGGCCAGGCGAGGTTAATTGAAGTGCTAATTATGCCACTGCATTTCCCACCATGCAAGAGCCCTCCTGCTCCGAGAGGTGCTGTTTGGGGTTTTCTAGGGATTTGTTATCAGTTCCATTGTTATTCAAGGCAGAAATGGGTTTGCTGCCCTGCGGCCTCATCATCCTCCTCCTAGCCTTAAAACAGCCCTTGGGAACAGCCTGGATGAGCTTCAGTAGCCACTGCAGCATCCCAAAGGTAGAATGACCATTAAAAAGATGTTTGCCGGCAATGAGAACACAGCCCGAGCCACCCAGTGCCCCTGAGCAGCACTTCTTAGGAGCCCATTACAATCAGCATTTCTAACAAGATCTAACAAGATATTTCTAAAATACCACTCTGGAGGAGCACAGGACTCATCCAGGGGCAACAGCCTGGGAAGGAAAAAGATTTGCCAGTAACATGAGCCTGACAGTCCTGTGGACAGAACATAAACCACCTTTGCCAAGCTTACCTTTTCACTTCTTTATTTATACAGAAGGAATTAGAAAACTGGTTCTGCTTCTCAAATATATAAGTATGTGGACAAAAGCCACAGAGGCAGAACAAATAAGCCCAAAGAGGAGAAAAGGGAGGATGCTCCCAGCCTGGCCAATGCATGCAGCTGCCTACCAGATCGGTGCCTTCCTAAATAGCTGCTTCCAGGGAACTTTGGTCTGCTTGGGTATCGAGAGGCCTCTCATTAAATAGCTCATGGGGATGGTGAGTTCTGCAGGGAAGAAAACACCCAAAGGAAAGCTGTGGTCAGTAATTATCTGTGCAGCTGGAAGCAGCCCTGGGACACTGCTGCACAAACGCTTTTAATCTCCTTCTAACCCTTGGCTTTTTGGCTCTACCAGCATTGAATGCTCATGGAAACATCTTGTTACACTGACCAAAATTTTTCCACGCCCCTCCCCACCCATCCACCTTCACCCATATGTTATCTCTTTTATAATGAAACAAAACTTACTTGGCAGGGACTAGGTTTGGATTCTGTGCAGCACCAGGCACACACCCAGCTCCCAGTGAGCTGGGCTTCTACATACCACACTCACCCTAATAATGCTGCAGCCAGGTGTAATGGTTTGTCCATATGTGGAATTACTCCTAGGCAGTTATTTGGGAAGAGATATTGTGGATTAACTGGTTTTTAAAAGCTCTATGTGTAGATGCTCTTAGTTTGGAGTAAGTATCTTGCCCTGCTTTAGCTTAATCCACTTTGAAGATCATGCTCTGTTTTGTGTTTTCACTGGTGCTTAAAGAGTACTGAGGAGCCAGATCAGGCTCTCAGCAATGATACAATCTAGCATGGGATTTGAAATAGGAAATCAGCATTGCAACAGCTCAAATCCTCATTTTTGGGTTGGGGATCTTGTGTGAGACACAGTGTGTATTACAGAACACATCTGAGCAAAAGGCCTTTGTGTGAAACCAGGCATCATCTTGGAAACACACAGGATTTGCAGAAAATAATGGAGAGGAATCACTTAGTTCCCAGATCCTTGGGAGCACTGCCAGCTCCAGGGATGCAGCTGGACTCACCTTTCTCACTCAGGAGGTATTTGCAGGTGCAATAAACCCAGAGCAAAGTGAGTAAACCAGAGAAGTAGAAAACACTTTCCCAGCCGTACCAATCCAGGAGGAGAGATCCTGCACCACCAATCAGCAGCGTTCTGCAAGGGAAAGCACCCAGATTTACTGGCCTGGCTGAGAGCTCAGACTGAGCACATCGATGGGAGCCTCTCCCTGGGGTTAACACTGCTGCCACTGGACCACAGAATCCTAAAATTATTTGGGTTGGAAGGGACCTTAAAGCTCATCTTGTTCCACCCCCTGCCATGGGCAGGGACACCTTCCACTGTCCCAGGTTGCTCCAAGCCCCATCCAACCTGGCTTTGGACACTTCCAGGGATGGGGCAGCCACAGCTTCTCTGGGCACCCTGTGCCAGGGCCTCAGCACCCTCTCAGGGGAGAATTTCTCAGTCACTGCATGTGTGGGTGCTGCCACCAGTGCCACCATGGCTCTGCAACCTGGCCTGTTCCCTGAGTGGCATCTCGGGCCAGAACCTCACTGGCAGGAGAAATCCCAAAGGGACCTCACCCTCACCTGCCCCACGCTGAGAAATGGTCATTGAGAGACCAAAGAAAAGGAGGTTGCTGGTGTGCAGTATCTCAGAGAATGTGTAAAGCAGCAAAAGAAATGAGAACACTGGAAAACTAAGTGATTCAACACAGTGATACTGCTATTTGGATTTTAAGCAACCTTTCCATTTAGAAAGGAAATTCTGACGGAGATCAGCAGAGATGGAGAAGTTCTATTCTTCCCATCTATCACAGAGGACAGGTGACCAGTGCCAGGCTGACCCTTGCTCTTCCTACTGAATTGGGCTGTTTCCCATAGTAATTAAATGTTGCAAACAGTCTTCAAAGTCTGGTTTGAAAAGAAAGGGAAAACAATACATAAATCCTTGGCAGGCAGGACAGCAACTGCCTGAGGCTTCCTCAGCTGCAGCAGGAGTCCTTGAGGACCCGTGAATCCACATGTACTTTGGGCTGTGAGTTTTGCCTCCAACTATTTAATGGCATTTCATCACATCCCATGTCCAGAGACTGTCACTCGCTGCTCAAAGGCCTCTGAACTCACCCAAACTGTGATCCAGTCCCCACTGTGCTGTAGGTGAAGGCTCGCTCGCCCTCCCGGACCCTCTGGGACAGCAGGCTGGCCAGGGATGGGAAGTACACCCCTGAGAGAAACAGGAGCAAGGCACGGAGCAGTAAGGCAAAACAAAAGCAAATTTAAAAGATCCAGAGTGAGATAAACACTGAGACAAAGCAACAAAACCTTTGGTTATAGGATATAAAATAAACTGGGTGGATCCATATATAAAAGATATATATTTTGGATCCATATATAAAATAAACTGAGTGGATCCATCGCCATCAAAGGTTTTTTTGGGTCCGTAATCCCGTTTCATCATCACCACTGCTACTGTAAGTCTACCAATGCCAATGCACTTCCCAGTGCTGCAGCTTGGCAAGAGGGAAGGAAAATCATTCCAAATTATCCAAAAGTTTTGGCAAGGGCCAATTTTCTCCGAGTGTTTTGAAGGAGTTTTAAAATGTGGAAAACCAAACATGAGCAGAGATGATTTCAGAAGCCAGCAGCCTCTGTCTGGCAGAGAGATTTCTACAGGGGAATGACTTGTCAGTGACTTTCTCCAGAAATGTCACTGTTTTTTCCCATGGAAGTTCTGGATGTGGAGGCAGTTTTGAGTCAGAAAATTGCTCAGACATCCACAGGAAGGGTTCATGCACTGCAAATTTGCACCTCAATGTGCTGCATGTGAGCCTCTGTGCAAGGAAGCCCCTGAACAGACAGACACATGGACATGCTCAGGACAGGGGTCTCACCTTGCAGCAGCCCCATGAGGAACCTGGAGGAGGTCATAAAAACCAGATGGGCTGAAGTGATGTGGGTGAGCAGAGGGGTGAGGACTGTGAGGAAGCCCCAGGCTGATGCTGAAAGGAGGAGGACTTTCTCACCTCCTATTCTGGAAGACAGAAAACACATTATCAAAGATCAGAGGGCAAAAGGGCAAAGACCTCCAGTCCAGAATCAAGTGCCCTTCCCAGTTTAGCCTGTTTTTAAGAGCAACCTTTTGGTCAAACCTGTTCTTCTCCTGGCCCTTGGGGAGTAGCTCTGACCTTTTCCCTTCCCACCCCCTGCCAGCACTGCCCATCCAGCTCCAGCACTCACTGATCCCAGAGATCTCACAGCACTGAGCCACTCAACTCTGATGGTGGTGGTGGGGAAGCCCAACTGCTGCCACCATTCTGCTTCTCTTAACCAGTGATGGTGTTTTCCATCTGCTCTTCTGCATCATCAGCTCTGCCTTTTACCATTCAGGTTTCTCCAGGTGTTTTCTTGCAAACTCTTAAGGACCCTAATTAAATAGCACAGTGCACTGCACAGATAATGCATCCCTTCCAGGCATGTGCTCCTCACAAAAGATTTCATGGAAAAGCTCTCTCACTAAGAATAGATTGGCTGGGAAAAGGGACTGAGCAGGTAATGATTCAGATCCTCCCTTACAGCCAGCTGGGGGAATTGTTTGGTTTTTAATTCATATGACACAATGGAGACTTTTTCTAAACATGATGGAAACAGTGTACAGGGACTTGCTTGAGAAAGACTGCAAGAGAATATAGGGCAGAAAAACTGGAACTGCTAAACTGAAAACAAAGATCACCTGTGCAGATCAAATAAAAAAAGCTGTATTCACAGAATCCTAGAATCACTTCCAGGGATGAGACATCCACAGCTTCTATCTGGACAGTCTAAACTGTACAATGTTAGTCCAGTTAGCTAAACTACCCAGATCCCTTCTCAGCCAGAGCTTCTCCCCATGGACACACCTGACCCTCCACCCCATCGCTGTGAAACTTGGCACTGCCACTGCTCAGACTGGAACTGAGGGGTCAAAACCAAGCCAAGTGTCATTAAAACAAGAAAACATGAGAATAATTTCCAGTACTGATCGCTGATGTGTCCTCCAATAATCTGTGTCAAGCAGTAGCCCCAGAAGAAGCTGCTGAGCACGACGCCGAACTGCTTCTTGTCCCAGTGGAAGTCGGAGCTGAGGGCCACAGCGCAGATGGGCACGGTGACACGGGCACAGTACAGCAGGCACGTCCCCAGCAGCAGCATCAGCATCCACACACGGGACTCGGGCCTGCAGGGATGGAGAGGAAGGTGGGGAAAGGGCAGGGGGGATGCTGGGCCCATGCACAGTGAGGATTTAGGCTCGGCTTGGCTTTGCCAGCTGAATCTGTCTCGATAAAACGAAGGTCAGCACAACACCCCAGGGCACAGCGGTGCTGACACAGAGTGTGTCCCTTCTGCTGGCTTTTAGGAACAATGCCAACTTCATCCCAAACATGATTTGACCCCAGCAGCAAATGTCTGTCCATAGGCTGCAAGGGCTGCTTGGACATCACTGGCTGCGGATGGAGGGCAAGGCAGGAAGGAACCTGGTTTGTTTGCTTTTTTCCCCCCAAACAAGAAACTATTTAAAATATAATATAATAAAATGAAAGATCAGGGCATGAGGTTGTGCATGAGACACACCTCTTGGTAGCAAACATTAGTTATTTGGCATTTCTACCCATTCCCCAGGGGAAGTGGTCTGTGTGTTACCCTTCCTAAAAAGGAGGGATATGCAGGAATTCTTTAGAGAGACAAGACTTGATGGGCCTGAAGAGCTCAGAGAGAGAAGCAAAACAATTAAGCCTGGACAGATAAGAAATTTCAGATAATAAGAGTCAAAATATGTTAACGGAATATATATTTCTGGTGCGTGAACTCTCAGCCTCAAGAAAAGGGCTCCTACAGGCTGGGAGTAAGTGAGAATCAAGTCAGCGATGGCTCCTGGAGCAAACAAACATACTTTGCTGCAAATATCAGGCCCAGATGTAGGTAAATCCCTCAGTCATGCCACTTTGGGTCCCCCCCTTTGCCAGTGAATTACAGAGTTAAAAGCTGAGTAAGAACTCCCACTATTGGTACTATTTGTATTTGATTATTTCTATACCCAGAGGCCAGAGCACAAAGCACTGAGCTAACAGACCCTCTCTGCTCCAGAGGAATTCACTGTACCAGGGCAGTAACCTCTGGGCTTTCCACCCTACTAAACACACCCACTCTGCATGTGGGAAACAACCCGGGTCACCTTTTATATCAAACAGAGAGTTGATTTCTCTGTACTGGAATGATGATAAATGTGGGTTAATCCCGCACAGCACAAACCCATTTATAAAGGTGTAAATGGGCCGTCACAAGGGGGAGGTGAAGGAACAATGAAAAGCAGAACACGGCGGGCAGGTGAACCTGCTGGAAGTGGATTTATTGCTGTTTCCTGACAAGGCAGATAAGCAGCCCAGTGCTAACCTCTGGCAGGAGGAACTGCAAGTGTTTCAGCTGCTGTTTAGAAGGTTGGAACCGTTGTTACTGTGCACCCGCACGAGCGCACAAAATAACACAAGAACTGGCAAACCTCACGTATCTCTGCTGGAGGAATGAGTAAGCGGGGTTGACCTGCCTCAGTCACTTCAGCTAGCTGGGAAATGCTCTCAGAGCCCCTCCTGGGCTTACCCCGAGAGGAAGTTATCTTCAATCATACCTCCACTTGCTGCAAAACCAAAGGTGGGCTGGTTTGTAATCACCAGCCCCAGCCAGTTCCAGGAACAGTGGCTCCACTGACTCCAGCTTGCTACAGAAAAGCACAGGGAAATCAAGGGCTCTAGGGCACTGCATGTCTGGGTCAGAGAAACCCCAGGACAATATGACAGGAGTTTTTGGGTATAAATCCCCCATCAAACACAGAGGGCAGGTGGGGATAACCAGCCATGGAAAACTTTCCAGAGGGCTCTCAGGAATGGGATGTTTCCAGGTACAACTCCTGCCTGCCCTGCCCAAATGGGCTGTTGCCAGTCCGGGGCCATAATCTCTGTTATCTCCAAGAGCACAGCACTGACAAATTTGAGCTATTGAACCTGCAACAATCGAGGTGACAGAGTAAAGCACAGCAGCCAGTGATGTGTGGAGGTATTTTCTATTATTTAGCCACCAAGATAGTTTCCTGTGTTGTAAATTCCTTTTCCCTTGCAGCAAAGGGAGACTTTATGAGCTTTCACTGGAGTGGGGCTGAGCTCTGTCCCTCCAGTCATTCTGGTGTGTTCAGAATAACCTGCAGTTATCCTGATAAGCACAGCAGCATTTTATTACCAGATCAACAGTTCTTCCTTTATCCTAAATACTGTATAACTCTGCAAAAAGTAAGAGGGAAAGAAAAAGACCTGAGCATCTCAAGGAGTCTTTACTCCATGTCTCTCAAGATGCCTCCTCTCCAACAGATGTTCTGACAAAACTCCAGGGATATATTTTTCTCTTGACTTCTATTTTTATTCCAAAGCACTAAATAAATCTCTGGGTGTATGACACACTCTCAATGTTCTCTTTGACTACTTCTCCATTCTATATTTTCTTCCTTTATGTTTAATTACATCAGTAGGGATTATGCTCACAACAAGTGGAGAATATAATGATGGCTTCAGACTACCACTTCCTCTGTAGGCAGCACATCCAGCTAGGAAAATCCACGCAAGGAGTATGAGTATCAAATGTAATCAGTAGCTGCTCACACCCACCTGGAAGCATGGCAGGAATGATTTCCCTGCAAGGACAATGACGTGCCTGCATCACAGGAAAGAGCTTTGCAAATGCATTTTCTCCTAATTATAGTTATCACAGAGGCTGCAGATGACTCAACGTTCTGCTCAGTGCAAAACAACAACAGCAGAGGTTACAAGGGAGGAACCTGGACTAGCACAAAGACAGGAATTAAAACCCTCCTTCCAAGACTAAGGAACAGTGACAAATCAAACAAAAGTTTTCATGAGTGACATCAGCCATCTGAGAAGTGAAACCTCACCAGTGCTAATAGATTAAATCTAATGAATCTCCTGATGAGGGAGGGAGACAGAATGTGCTGCAGACTACCAGCCTAAGTCAGAGCACAGGAAATCACAGCCACTGCTGCCACTGGTGCCACCACGCCTGATTCACCCGCCAGACCAAGCAACTCCCTCCAAGCATCCCTGGGCCAGTCCTGGCTGTATGTGACAGACACTTCTGTGAGAGGGACCAGCCCTCCACACCATTGGCAGGGAATCACTGGAGCTCGTATGGAGCCTCCTAATTGAAGTAATTTGGTGCTGTGTGATGGCAGTGGCTCCTCAGTGCCCAGCCTGTGCCCTCCTGACCTGCAATCCCCTCCTCCCCACAAGAGACAGGCACTGCAGGTGCGTCCCCTCCTGCACGTCACTGAGACCCTCTTCACTGAGCAAAGCAGCCATGCAGCTAGAAACACTTCCTATTTCACAAACCTCCAACCACCACCCAGACTATAATCAGCCCAAGCCCTAATGACTCTTCCTGGGTGGCTTTTTGAGCAGTCCTATCTGATGTCCCCTAGTTCTCCTCCTCCAAATGCAGCCTTGGGCACTGGGTGGAAATGGCTTTGCTTCGAAGCATGCACTGATTTCCCTGAGACCCAGCTCCCACCAACCAAATGGATCCCCCACTCAGGGCACAGTGGTTAGGATGGATTTTCAAGGATGCCTGACATCCCCAAAGGGGCAAAAGCAAGCTGACCTGTCTGGCAGTGGAAGCAGAGCCAGCAGCACAGGGTATCTTTATTTGCAGTGTGTTTTCCTGCTGGAGGAATTTCTCCAGTAGATGCCACAGAGCAAATATTTATTCAACTTTTATTTCTCTTGACTCGCCTCCCTCCTTTCCCCCAGTCTGCAGGGCTTTGGCAGACACTGCAGGTCACTGTTGAGATGGACTCTCTGGAGCTCAGGCTGTCAATTACATCCCAGTTTAGCCCCCTCCAAGGCACGAGTCTGGACTGCCAGGTATTTTCAGGTGGTAAGAGAGCTGTGTTAGACAGCATGACTACGAACAGCCTGTCCCAGCAACAGCTCTTGGCCAGAAGCCATCTGCAATATCTGTGGGTGTTTTCCAGAACTGGAAGCTGCAGCTCCTGATCTGCACAGGATGGGCACAGGGACCATCAGCAGAGCACAACGCCCACCTCCCAGGGAGGGCAGCTCTACCTCAGTTCCCCTCTGTAAAAAGGGATTAGAAACAGTTCTGTGGGAGATGAACAGAGAGCACATCAGGCAGTCACCCCAGTGCCCCCAGCCCCCTCACTCGTCCCAGCCACCAGCAGGGAGGTGGATCCTCCCCAGACCCTGCCAGAACCCCAGGGCAGGATGGGGATGAGCCCACACGGTGGTACCGAGCTCCCAGCCGTGCCACCACCTCCAAACCCAGACACCCAGCAGCCCAAGCACCAGGCCACCTTCCAGGGGAATGTCCCCAGCAGTGCCTGTGATCCCCCTGTGCTTGGTCACCTGTCAACCATGGTGTGTCAACACTTCCCCTCTCATCACCCATTCCCAGGCCCATGGGATCATCTCCCTTCAAAAACACTCTTTTCCAGCTTACCTGCCTATAGCTTTAATTTACAGTAACCTCCACCACAAGCAGGACTGACTGACGTGGCACCAACACAGCAGCCTTGCAGACACTCCTGTGCCAGGAGATAATACCCAAGTTGTTATTTTTAACCCTGTTTGACAGTACCTTCATTTCTCACTCTTTGTTTTTCTCAACAATTTCTCCTTCAAAATATAACGTGCTTGTCAGGAGAGAGGCTTGGAGTAATTTCCCCCCCCTCCTCAAGCAAATTTTGTCATGCTGTAGACCAGCTCCAAGCTAATGATTTGTCACTGTCAAAAGTAGCTTTGGGGTTTAGAGGAGAGTTGTTGGATTTTTTTTCCCAATCCAGCTAGCAGCCAACAAGAGCAGCACAGAGGACACAGGGCTTTTTTTCCTGGGAAAGCTGCTGGCTTCCTGTCTGCCTCCTGTGCTCAAGCTCCTTCCACAGAGCCACAGATGGCAACAAAGTGGTGTTTAGCAAACGAGCTCTGGGTTTATTCCCCCTCTTCATTTCTTGCTTTCGGCAAAAGCAAAGATGAAATTAAATTTCAGCAGCTCATATGAGCTGGAAGTAGTTGTTGAGTCCAGGTGGAGGTGGTGAGAGGACATAATAATAAAGCAGAGGCGTGCTTTGCACACTGATCTGAGGGCATACATGGATCAGCCAGGAATGAAATGTGTGCCCTGCTTACGTTTTCCACGTAAAAAAAGTTCTCAGCAAGGTCACTATTAAACCCAGGGTGAGGAACTTGTAAAACAAAAATCCCAACCACCAAAAATACCCCAACCGACTAAAGCTGCAACATCATGTTGACAGAAGATGAGGGCACAGAACTCAGAAAAAACAACTGACTGTTGTCTCTGGGCAAAGATCAGGTGACTGGAGAGCAGCCTGTGGCCGGGGTAGGACTCCTTTTATCTCTGGAGCTTAAAGAAACTGCTATAATCACCCCTTGTCTTCAGGTGTAGCCGGAGGCTGGGAGATGCAGAGTGGCTTCAGGAGTCATTTGCTTCCCAGGAGACAGTGACTTTTTCATGCTGCATTCCTCTCCTGGAGGCACCATCCGAAATGTGAGCCCCACATCCACTGCTGGATCTGCTGGTGGCTTTGTGTGCAACCTTCAGCAACTGATTTCTCTTTTCACTGCTTTGGTTAAACCAGAGATGCTTAAACACATCCACTGCCCGAGTGGTCCTGCTTTGGCACGTCAGGACCAACACTAAGAAATGCTCTCTAACTGTCCAAATGTGCTACATAAGCACGAGGGCTTTTTCAAGCCCCAAACAGAAATCCCCAAGTGCTGTTCTTGGAAGAGATGTGAGATAATGGAGCCATTGGAAACCTGCAGAAAATTTTGGGAAAGACAAGCAGGAGAAAATACAAGACGAGTGGACGAGACGAGGAAGGAAAGTTGGAAAAAGGGAGGACAAAAGAAGAAGCAGCATGAACAAAGACGGAAAAATAAACCTGCCAAGATAACTGTTTATCTCTCCTTGCACTGAGGGATCTTGGAAGGCTGCCTGGCATGTCTTTTGTTGGAGCATGAAAGGAGAACCCATGTCACTTCCCCCACTTGATAACACCTTGCCCCATGGCAGCAACTCACTACTTGGAAACTATGAAAGTTATTTATTTGCATATACTGTTCACAAATTGTCCACCAAGTTCACTTCACCCAATGAGGTACTTTATTAAACTTGACAAACCTGCTCGAATGATCTGGTGGCTCATTCCCCCTTTCTGCTCCCCCTTACTCACCCTCCACTTGCCCAGTTTACTTCAGGCCATAAAACCTGCACAAAACCTCCCCAAAGAAGGGCTGTGACCACGTGTGTGTCTACACTGAACAATGGGGACATGATCTCAGCTTCTGTGAACTACAGCAATATAGATAATGATCTGACGTGCCTTAGGGTTATCCTGCTGCTCCCTCCCATTAACAGGATCCTCTCAATTATTAGCAGCACTTAGCATGGTCGGAATCACTTAAAATGTCTGTCTCAGTCAACAGGCTGTCTTCATCCCTTTTGTTTTGGAAAGTATTATCTATGTTTTGCATTTTTCGAAGAGATTTGAGAAACAGGAGGGCTTGTTCTGGTCAAACTTTTTCGGGGATTTTTTTCCTAGAGGAGTAACCTATAAACTAAAGTTTTGCTTCGTGANCCCCGGGTGTCCCAGTCTGCTTCAACCACTGGATCACCCTGCCTTTGCCTGTGCCCCTGCTGTTAAAAGTGGTCACTTGGGGTTCAGATGATTTTTAAGTATTTTAATGACTTCACATCAAGAGCAGTTCATGCTGGCTGCTGCTCAGCTTCTATTCCAGACTTTATCTTAATGAATGACTACCGCCAGTACAAACATCCCCACTGGAACACTTCGGTAAGAACCTCATAGCAGTTTTGTGTTTATTTCACTGATTACAGACCAGAAATAAGCTCAATAGTTGGTTTTTTTTTTTTCCCTGTTTTTCACAGTAATTCCCTATCTTCCCCCTTCCTTCTACCGTCTCTGCTGGAGTCCGGAGGAGCGAGACACGGGGCGGTGGGACCGTGTCCCTCCCAGAGGACAGCAACGGGGACAGGGACAGGAGGGTCCCGGCCCGACGGGGAGCACCAAGCACCTCCGAAATCGCCTCTCCGGGAGCGCTTCGGGCCGCCCGACCCCCTCCATCCCGGAGCCGCATCTTTCCCAGGAACTGCGGGGACCGAGGATGCGGGGAGTCCCCGGCGAGCGCCACAAGCAGCGGAGCGCCTTTCCCGGGAGCGGGTCCAGCCTTACTT
>VXAX01003532.1:701852-719082 GCA_013399835.1 Leptocoma aspasia | reverse complement strand
TCAGCAACTGATTTCTCTTTTCACTGCTTTGGTTAAACCAGAGATGCTTAAACACATCCACTGCCCGAGTGGTCCTGCTTTGGCACGTCAGGACCAACACTAAGAAATGCTCTCTAACTGTCCAAATGTGCTACATAAGCACGAGGGCTTTTTCAAGCCCCAAACAGAAATCCCCAAGTGCTGTTCTTGGAAGAGATGTGAGATAATGGAGCCATTGGAAACCTGCAGAAAATTTTGGGAAAGACAAGCAGGAGAAAATACAAGACAAGAAGAGTGGACGAGGAAGGAAAAGCCAGTTGGAAAAAGGGAGGACAAAAGAAGAAGCAGCATGAACAAAGACGGAAAAATAAACCTGCCAAGATAACTGTTTATCTCTCCTTGCACTGAGGGATCTTGGAAGGCTGCCTGGCATGTCTTTTGTTGGAGCATGAAAGGAGAACCCATGTCACTTCCCCCACTTGATAACACCTTGCCCCATGGCAGCAACTCACTACTTGGAAACTATGAAAGTTATTTATTTGCATATACTGTTCACAAATTGTCCACCAAGTTCACTTCACCCAATGAGGTACTTTATTAAACTTGACAAACCTGCTCGAATGATCTGGTGGCTCATTCCCCCTTTCTGCTCCCCCTTACTCACCCTCCACTTGCCCAGTTTACTTCAGGCCATAAAACCTGCACAAAACCTCCCCAAAGAAGGGCTGTGACCACGTGTGTGTCTACACTGAACAATGGGGACATGATCTCAGCTTCTGTGAACTACAGCAATATAGATAATGATCTGACGTGCCTTAGGGTTATCCTGCTGCTCCCTCCCATTAACAGGATCCTCTCAATTATTAGCAGCACTTAGCATGGTCGGAATCACTTAAAATGTCTGTCTCAGTCAACAGGCTGTCTTCATCCCTTTTGTTTTGGAAAGTATTATCTATGTTTTGCATTTTTCGAAGAGATTTGAGAAACAGGAGGGCTTGTTCTGGTCAAACTTTTTCGGGGATTTTTTTCCTAGAGGAGTAACCTATAAACTAAAGTTTTGCTTCGTGAAAATCTGGTGTGGGGTCCCACCATTCCCACTTCACAAAGACTTAGGGAAAAGTTACCAAAGGGGAGACAGAGAGAAGGAATTTTCTTAAGTGCTTTAGGAGGAAAGAATCTTCAAATGTTAAGCGCCCCCGTTACTCTTAAGGTGAGCGTGGATTTGATGAGACTTCCCAATCTCTGACTGCAGGGAAAGCCTCGCTCGGGACGGCAGTTTAAACCCGACTATCAGCTGCTGCCACTGCAGAAAGCAATGGAGGAGAAACACCAATTTATGCAGCTGGGAGGGGCAATCCCTCCCCTTGGCCTCGTGCTCCTGTGCATTGGCACGGGTGCCACCTGTCCTGTGGCTGTCCCCTGGCTCTCCTGCCAGGGCGAGTTCACCGCAGTGTAACCCCAAGGAAGGGAAGAGGGCAGCCCCAGGGTGGCAACACGGTGGCAGCCAGACATCAGTCAGCTGAAACCGAGCCAAATTCCTAAAGCACAGGGAGTCCAGGGGCTCCCAGTCTGGAAAAACCTCGACCATGAATTCCAGCTGCCTCCCTGGTACTTGGCAATCATCATCTCACCCCAGCTCAGATGGGAGAAGGGGCTGATCCTGAGGTCTTGGTGCAGGATGACTTTCCCAGGGTGGCAGAGGGGAGCAGCACCGCCCCGGGTGTCCCAGTCTGCTTCAACCACTGGATCACCCTGCCTTTGCCTGTGCCCCTGCTGTTAAAAGTGGTCACTTGGGGTTCAGATGATTTTTAAGTATTTTAATGACTTCACATCAAGAGCAGTTCATGCTGGCTGCTGCTCAGCTTCTATTCCAGACTTTATCTTAATGAATGACTACCGCCAGTACAAACATCCCCACTGGAACACTTCGGTAAGAACCTCATAGCAGTTTTGTGTTTATTTCACTGATTACAGACCAGAAATAAGCTCAATAGTTGGTTTTTTTTTTCCCTGTTTTTCACAGTAATTCCCTATCTTCCCCCTTCCTTCTACCGTCTCTGCTGGAGTCCGGAGGAGCGAGACACGGGGCGGTGGGACCGTGTCCCTCCCAGAGGACAGCAACGGGGACAGGGACAGGAGGGTCCCGGCCCGACGGGGAGCACCAAGCACCTCCGAAATCGCCTCTCCGGGAGCGCTTCGGGCCGCCCGACCCCCTCCATCCCGGAGCCGCATCTTTCCCAGGAACTGCGGGGACCGAGGATGCGGGGAGTCCCCGGCGAGCGCCACAAGCAGCGGAGCGCCTTTCCCGGGAGCGGGTCCAGCCTTACCTGGACCAGTAGGGCTCGGCTCCGCCATCCCGCCTCATGCCGTCGCGGGGGCCGCTGCCCAGGGGCGCATTCCTGCCGCCGCCCCCCGCGGCCATGCGGGCAGCGCCTTCCGCCTCCCCGGCTCACATCGCGGCGGCCGCCGGCTCCCTCCCCCGCCGGGCCGCGGCCACGTGTCAGCGCCTCCCGCCGCCCCCGCCCGCCGTGCCGGGAAGTCCCGCCCGGGCCGGTGCCGGTGCCGGTGCCGGGCTGCGATCCCGGGCAGCCTCGAACCCGCGCAGCCGGAGCGCTCCGGAGGGGCAGGTGCCGGCACCGGGCAGCCGCGGGGTTCTGCTCGTTCCCGCTCCTCCGGTGATTCCTGACACCCCCATCGGGCACAGCGAGAGCAGGGAAAGAGGGGATGGAGCGTCTGTCCTCCCGCTCCCATACCTGGGAATCGCTCCCTGCTCCCGCAGCTCTCACGGGTTAGCCGGCAGAAAAGTCTGCTTCTGCTTTTTAAGGGTTAGAAGCCAGTATAACATTCGCTTCCGAAGATAATATAAATAGGGATGAGTGTTGTTACAGCTTGATTTATGTTTGTTGGATAGAGGTGCTGCCTTGCTGTATCTGAAAGAGATAATCAAACTCCTTTATGGAAATAAATAATTTAAATGATGGTTATCTCAGTCCACAACAAAAGGACTCGTGACTCAAAGATCATGAATGAGCAGGCGGAGGAGCCTTATTGAGGCATCAGGTGATGCCGTGGCCGATTGCAGCCTGGAAGCAAGAATGGCAAAACTTCAGGTGAGCAAGGATGGAGGAGCTCCCGCACAGCCTGAGCAAGGTCGTGTGTGGCCCCTGGGAAAGGTACCAGAGCTGCTGGGCTGCACCAAAACGCGCAGGGGCAGGGCAGACACCTCCTGTCTGCTATTCCTGCAGCCAGAAACCTCTAAATCCTTGGTGGAATGAAGCCTTTAGCAGACTAATATTTAGGTAATTCAAACATCCTTATCCCAACAGGAATCCCTTGGCAGGCCCCTGATGAACAGTTTGCAACATAAATCAGGAAGCATAACACTATTATTGAGCTGAACCTTTGAGGGTGAAATAGCAAAAAGGTTCCTTACACACCAAAGACAGCTCCAGGAGAAGGAGGTTGCTGAAAAAGCAAAAACCATCAAGTCATGCTTTATCTTTTGCTTTGGTATTTCTTCCTCAGAAAAAAAAAAGAGATCTTATCCAAAAGGCCTGTGGCACAGTCAGGCACAGTCACACAGACCTGCTGCATACAGAGAACACAAATACAACGAGCTTTGCTGCAGGTAGAGACTGAGGGGAACCACGTGTAGTAACCACCTTAGCTTTCATTTAGTTGTAGGCTTTCCTCCCTTTATTTGGGCAGGAAATGAAAATACAAAGTATTTTTATTCACTCTGCTACTGTCCCCTTTTCCAGAAGAGGGAGCCAAGTCATGGCAGATTGCAGTCAAAAATGAAAACCATTGTTCAATGTATTTTGGGTTTTTTAAGTTGTGTGTATGTTTGGAGTTCAGTTAACTCGAGGCAGGAGGGGAGATGAGCCCTGATGTAACTACAGAAGTGAAATCCACGTAATAAGCTCAGAAAAAGAACTGAAGAGGCTTTGGGCATGGTAGAGTAACCAAAACAGATCCAGAAAACTTATGAACTCATAGCCAGGTATGAGGGATCCTGTGTTCAGTCTCACTGCTGAGGGGTACAAACACTTCCAACACTGACACTGCAGCAATGAACCATAATTTCAGTGAGTTAGTTTGGAAATCAAGCACAAGTTTGCTTTATTTTTGTACTCTTTGGTTCCTCTCCTTGTCCTGCTCAGTGTCACCTCTTCAATTAGGAGCTTGACTAATCTCTCAGATAAGAAGCTACTTTCACTGTCCAAACCAGCTGCAGTTCAAAGTGTTTGAGTGCAACATCCATCGGGCCGACATAAATAAGTTTAAAGGGTAAATACACAGACAACATTCCTTTTACTGCTGTATGATTTTCTATAAGAAACCTCCCACCAAGCTGATTAAATGACAAATGGAATCAGCTCAGAGGACAGGTGCTGACTAAAGAAAATAATCATACACAAGAACACAACCTCCTCTCATTTTTCCTGTGTTCAGCTTAATCTGTCAAAAGATTAAACCAAACAAAAGATTATTGAGTTAATATTTGACCTGACATTTACTATCCCTGTAGTTTACCCATACAATGGTTGAATTATTTGAAAATTTTATGAAGTTAAGCACAGATTAGGATCAATTCCTGAAAGGGTATGAAAGGAGCAATAGGCTGATACATTCCATAAAGGACAATTTCTGTCTCCTGAAAGGACAGTGACTGCAGTTTGAAAGCTCCCTAACTCAGCACAGTTTCACTGCAACTTCTCTACACAATAAAGAAAACACACATGGATTTCTACTGCTAAATAATCCAACTTGGCAAAATTACTAGGCAGCAATACACCGAAAAAAAAGCAAATTATCAGAGATGTTGGCAAATTGAGCCTGCTTGTAAATGAACAGCAACTTCCATGCAGCAACTCATCCAGGTGAGGTAAGGTAGCAGGATATTGTTGGAAACCTCATGTAACTATTGTTGGAATCATGTTGTAATCCTCATGAGGAACATGACAGAACACAAAGGGCTTTCTGGTCTGAGGTGCCTGAAAGCATCAACATGCAGCCCACCAGTGGTCTGACCAACTTTGTGCTTAATCAGGTGAAGGCAGGAGGGGGACAGAAAGGAATAAAAACAGTTTGTAGCACCTCGAGGTGCTCATGGAGTAGTACAAATCCTTCTGAGGGTGCTGTTCCTGAGCTTTGTGTTCTGTGTCTGCTCAGCTGAGCACACCAAGCACCAAGCAGGGCTGGGGACACCATCTCACACAGAAGCTACAAACCCTCCTCGTCCCTTTTTGTTAAGACAGCAGAGCAGAAATAATTCCTGACACGATGTCGCTTCTGGAGGGAAGAGAGAGCTACAGTGCAGGTCAGAACCTGTAGCCTCAAGGCAGATTTAGGGCAAATAGGACTCCATATCCTGTTCTATTCTGGCTCTCAAGGATGCTCTCAGCCGTGGCTGACAGCAGCAGCCCCATTTCCCGTGAAGACACAACACACAGGGATCCAACTTCATTTAATGAGCTTTGCAACCCACTTGGACACAAGGTGGTTTGAAGTAAGTTCAACAACACTCAGCTAGTCAAGGATTTTTTTAAGTAATGTCTTTAAGCTTATACTCAAGCACACAAAGCATAAATTTTACAAATTAAAAGCAATAAAATCACCCTGGAATAATGTAGTGGCTTTTCCTGTATTTACAAGGAGTGGAAAGGAGGCAGAATTCTTTTTAGTTTTTCTTTTAATGTGGGTGGAAGAAGCTGAAAGTGTTTCAATGAAATCATCTTAAAGAGAGAGGTACTTCACCTGGCTTAAAGGTGTATGTTTGCCTCTTCAAAAGTCTTGAAAGGAAATGCTTTACTCAAAATTCTGCTGTTAAGTTTCTGTGCAGCAGCCTATGCTTTTCCAAGTACATGAAATTGAACAGTTCAGTAAGTATTTCTCAAAGTACCACCACAACTTCATCTTCAGGAAAGTCTGTGAACCCCCACCCTTCCGAAATCCCTCCTTTGTACAACAGAAGCAGCCACAGCTCAGCTTAGATTTGACAGGCAGAGACAAAACACAGGAACAGCACAGACAGTTACAGGGAGGTGATGGCTTTGGGAAAAGGAAGATTTGTAGCCTAATCAAAACACACTTGCTATGCAGCCTTTCTGCAGAGGTATAAGACAGGATATTTTACAATCCAGCTTCTCCACATCCATAGCATGACTGAAAAAATCTTATTTGCTTTCACTAAAGGCAAGGCTGGGGGAGGATGAGTGCACCACCTCTAATGACCAGATCTGTCTGCCAATGTCGGGTTTGGAACAAATCTTCTTACAAAAGGTATTTTCATATTGTTCTAAATTCAGTGGAACAAAATATGTATTTTTACACTAAAGCAAACTGATCAAAGTGGCATTTAATAGTATTTGTTAAAGTGGTTATCTAACAAAAATGGGTTAACAAAAGCCCATTCATTAGTAGTCACCAAATAAGACACTTCTCATGCATATGACAAAAATTCCATTTGTGTACTGAGACATCTGTTTACTGTGTACAATATTTCCATAAATTATAATATGTTTCACAGCCCCTACCATTCAAGAATATTTCAAACAGATTATATATTATATTTGTATATGCAAACTATTTTATATACACTAATATAAAGATCCTTAGAAGTACCAATATCACTACCTTTATGCTTTCTCTAAAATGCATAGCTTTCGAGTATCTTCTTGCAGTTACCAAAAACTTTACAGATTAAAGCTGCTTATCAATGTGGCATGTTCATAAAAACAAAGTGAAATAGTTCTAGACTAATTTTATATTAAACCCCTTAAAAACGTGTTTATTTTTTAATGGAAAAAAACAAGCTAGTGGAAATTCAAGTAATCTATGCTCAATCATTGCCCAAATACTCTATGGAATTAAGGTAGCATTCTAGGAGGACAGTGAACTTCTCACCCAGGGCTGTAATACTGCATTTCTCATGGAGAAAAATGCTCATCATGCCACAAAACCGCACCACTATCCACTTCACCCAGGAGAAGCTTTACAGGAGATTCAACAACACAAGTGTCAGAACAGAGAGGAAAAGCTGATCAGTTCTACATGAAGAAATTAGAGCTATTCCAGTTTTGTTTCTGCAGTTTGTTATTAAACAAAGTTACATTAACCATACAGTTTCTCACAAACTAAAAGTTATACATGGTTTTCAGACATCAACCGACTTCAAAAAGAAAAAAAAAAATTTAAAAAACCCCAAAACAACCAAACCCACAACTGTTAAAAGTCTGGTGTTAGAATAACCAGCCTGGGTGAAGGAAAGCCAGACTGCTGCTGTAGCTGGGGGGCTCCAGCTTGTTTGTTATATATAAACTTGAAGACCTCACTACCACAAATGCCTCCAAGTGGAGAACAGAACAATCAGTAAGAAATGGGAACAAATGATTTTGTTACATCCATCATCTCGCTTAACCTTGGTGCTCTGCATCTCTCACAGCTGCTTAACAAACAATGGCTTCCCCCCCCCAAAATAGCTACACAAGTAAACAGTGTTCACAGTAATGCAATCAGTAACAGGTTTTGTTAGTTCCCCTAAGCCAGGTGTATCTGCAAAGCTTTATACAGTTTAATGCGTTAAGTATTCCAGTAAAATTAAGTGAAAACTAAGTTTCATTCTACAGGGTAATACCTACCATACAAGACTAGATTATGTACAGTATGGGACTGGTGTGACAACTGCCAGTGTCTCATGATGTTAAACTATTTCACTCATCAGCTTGCTCTGTGCTTGGCAAAACTTGATCTATAGACCTAAAAATCTAGAGATAGATTTGGCAAGATTAGTGCTTCCTACCACTGGGTATAAACCAGTGTGCAGCGCTGCAATCACTCAACCAGAACATCCCATACCCAGAACATTACAATTTGTTGACTTGAAAGTCTGGACTTCACATTAAAACTATAGTTCAAACTGGAGTGAGGACAGTCAGTAAACAAATACAGATGAGGATGAACTGCATCTCTTCAGAAAGGTATGGAAGAAGTGAGAAAATTTCTTGTTTTAGACAGCCCTGCTTTGCTTAGCTCAAGGCATAAATACAGCCCAAGTAGCTCTAAAACTACAAGTCTTATTCAGCAAGCATGAAGGCAGATCCTGCACAGGATGATGCATCAGAGGCTTCAACAAGCATCTCTCCCCACCACTTGATTTCCTAAGACAAGTCTTTCAGCTTACAGACATCCAGTGGCCTTCAAAGCTGTAGCAGCCACCTGGAATTGCTGCAAATTTAACATAGGGGGGGGAAGGCCCCTGTTAAAAAAAAAAAACCTCAAATGCCTCTGGGGCCATTTTGGTCATTTGTGAATATTAGAAAAAACCTATTTCCATCAATACTCCTCCTGAAAAGATGGGTCACTGATCCATTATGAACATAGCTCTCACCATATAAAGCACCAAGAAGTCAGAAACAAGGAAGAAAAAAAAAACCAAAACAAAAGTCCTTAAATTATGATTTACAAGTTTGTACACTATTTCCTAAGCAAAAAGGTGACCTTACTGCAAAGTTTATAGATGAAAACTTGACCAGTTACTTTTAAGGGGAATGTATATCTGGCTATAACTTAAAGGTAGAAAATATTCACTGTTCTATATACACATTTCAAACAGGAGACAGTTAAACTGAACAGTTGCCAATATAACTCCATATTAACTCACTGGCCACTAAACTAGGCATCAGCAGCCAATTAGAAAGCTTGAGTTTTGTACTTTTAAAAATGCTATTTTTCCTGTCCTGTTTTATTGGTTTTTTTTAAAAATGTATTATAGTGCATAGCCTAAGTCAGACTTCCAAAGAGATACAGCGCCTTTCAATGCAGTTTTTGCAGCATTTAAAAGGGACTTTTCTCCCTTCAAATTAGATGTTCATTGAAAAATCTGAATTGAGTGCTGTACTGTAGTAAAAATATTTCAGTCACAGACTGATATAAATGTATACTGTGCAGTACTAAGATTTTTTGATGTCCATCTGCACACATTTTACTTGGGCTCTTCAATTGTCCCCTTGCTGAGGTCTGTCATTTTGGGGTATTTCACTTTCTTCTGGTCCAGCTCATTCTGAGCCCACAGTAGTAGTTTCAGTAATTTTGCCAACTTGGGTGTTGATTCACGATTTTCATAGTCTAGAACAGCTTGATTAACCTCACTCCATACCTGGAAAAGAAAAACTGGAGTTCAGTGACAGTTTTCATATGATTAACACTGCTGAAGTCATGCAGACACTGGGAAGATCACACCTAGTGTGCTAATTCCTGAGCAATGGCCTGGACAAAGCACAGACTACGAGCCTGGAGAAAGCAAGAAAGAGAGCCAAGTAGCTGAATACATTTGGAATATATTAACACCATTTTTTAAAATCTTGCTCAAGAAACACTTCTGTTCTTTTGCATATCACTATAGAAGTTTTCTCTAAGCATTTAAAAAATATTTAGATTTTATTTCCATAACATACACATAAAAGACATCAGTTCCCTTTGCGAAAGGACTACCTTCTGTCGCTGCATCATGTTCAGCAAGTCTCCAAATGGTGATTCTTCGGGATTATCAAAGGCAAGCAGAGCCAGCGTGCGCTCCATTTCTGTCAGGCATTCCCTGCTCTCCTCCCCTTGTTCTGCTAATTGGGTCTGAGCAAATTCCAGAGCTGCCTCTGTCTCACGCTGCCGAATCAGTTCAATCAAGTGCTGTTGCTACACACGAAAGACACAGCAATATTAGCCCAACAAATTAACAAATCTCCATTATTTCAAGCCTGGAAGATTCAGACACTGGTCTGTAATCTGAGACAAACACTAATCTGTAATTTGACAGTTTGAGGTCAGTTCTTCTCAATGTGTGAGACAAGGAGCAGCAACTTGGGTGCAAAATCTATTGAAAAAGGGAACTTGGTGCTTTTGAGTAACAGGGTTTGAGAAGATGGGTTACTAAAGGAATTCAGACCAACAGCAACTGGAAGCTGGTAACTCACAGATCACTGCTGCTGTTACAAGTTTTCATGCTAATAACTGTATATGGTGGCTCCTGCACCATGCCACAAAGTTTCCCACGGCTACCAAAAAATGCCAAGAACACCCAATTTAATCCACCTTCAGTCACAAACCTCCCAACATAACCTTAATTTCTCCACTATTTTTCCCATTCTCTCAGCAAACTCTAAAACAAAGATAAAAGTTTGCCACCTGTCCTCACCTGCAAATGAAAGTAGAGATATCTGTTGGTATCCAGCAGCTCTGGATGGAGGCTGTTTATCAATGCAATGGCTTCCTGGATCTGCCCTTTCAAGATCATCTCACGGATTTTTATTCTTTCATCCAGAGTCTCTAAATCCACACTGGGTTCAATTCCAGACTCCATCCGAAATTTCTCTGCTGCTTCTTTAAAGCCCTCTGAAATAGGAACATTTTACCCATAGAATCTATTGTATGAAATACTTTAGAAGAAAACCTATCAGCTTAACTGAAAATATTTGAGTGTTGCTTGTGCAATTTGGGAGTTTAAAGATTAACCCAAAATTGTGAAAAATTCTTCTCTATATAAGAAGTCATTTATCCAATAGGCATCTAAGAGTAAATGCTTAATTTGTTCCAAAGTCATGTATGCCCACTCTTCAGGGAAAACACCTTGTAGTCCAATACCTCTTAACATGGAAACCTGTTTTATACTTAAATAAAGCACTGTGCTTATTGCAAAATGAAATTGTGAAAGTCACATTTTCAAGTGGGTGGTTTTGCTTCGCCCTCCAGCCCCAGATCTGTTTACACAGATCCAGCAGTTTTTCTGAGAAGAAAATAGACAAAAAAAAAATTTGCTTTCTTGTGTAGTATTTAAGGTTGTAACAGCTCCTTTAAATCCAGGTCTTGTGTTCATAGACACAAAGTTGATTTACACCACCCACTAAGATGCTCTTCCTTCAACCCAGAGGCTTCACCTACGCTCAGTGTAAACAGGGGTGTAGATGGATACAAACGCCTCCGCCCTAGCACAGCTTCCTGGGATGGCATGCACCTAATTACTAGCAACAATTCCTCAGGGTTTGGGCTGTTCTAAGCATAAAGCCAGGCCGTGTGCTGAAGGGGTTAATATTCTGGTCTCAAATTATTTTGACAACAGTGCCCTTTCAGAGTTTATCTTTCTGCCCAGTTAAAAACTTGCTTCTGATAGTTGCTCTTGCAGCTTTCAGACTGTTATTTAACAACAGCAACTTATCTTGAGCTGTTTCAATGGCACAAAAAAGGGCATCACGGAGAAGCAGGTCATGTTTACAGCACTGCAGAAAACACTTTGTTTTCTCTATCATTTAGCAGAGGAGTTCAGGCTCATAAATGTCATCTGTATTCCATGAGAACTGCTCAGTCTCTGATTCTTTGTAGGTCTGTAGCTAAGAGAACATCGGAGCAGTCAGGCTTTGCTAAGAGAAGCCAACAGCAATCACAAGGTTCTCACAGCCCTTAATTCCACTCCACCCGGTTCCATACTCTACCCCAAACTGGTAAAGTATGTGACACACATGAAGAGCCTCCAGGCACGAGCAGCTGTTTTTACCTGTGACAAGGTAGTTCATGATAAGACGGTTCATGTCTGCTCTCTGGATATGTAAGTTATTGAGCTTCTCCATCCATTCATCTTTCGTGATTTCATCAGGTTTTTCTGCATAACTCATCCTGGACTCCAACTACAAAAGAAAAGCATCTTATTTAACATGATTCAAGAAGAAATAAGTTTAACGTGTGTAAGAATTGTGTTACTGCCATCTTTAGAGCTTTCTATGAGCTCTTTTGAATTAATAATCCAAAATTGACCCTTTTATCTTAAACCAGAGTTTTGCTTTTTTTCCCTCCTCATTCCTGCACTCTCCCATATCCATTTGCCAGGCTCTAAAGCTGCTTTCAGAAATCTCAGAATAAAAAATTCAAATATCATCTTCTTGTACTTACTCTTAAATCCACTCCATATAAATCTTGCATAGAATTTACACAGGACATGCAGCATCACAGTGTGAAACCAGCGAATCAAAGTTTGACAGTCAGCCAGAAAGACTGTGACAAACACTTAGAGCAATGCCTACATAAACAATATCTGCTTTAAATCTTCACCAAAACTTCGGACAGCTCCCTACAAAACTGTCCATGATCTATTACCCGGTGTATAACTCAAAGCTTTACACCAGCTCAGCTTCACTGTCCCCAAAAGTTCTCCTGTCAGCGCTACTAAAACGTTATCCCCACTACTTTTCTAGACAATATTTTTGTTCGGATTGGCAGGCAAAGCATTTTACCAAAGCCGCGTTTAGTGATTTCTACCTCCAAGTCACGACCACGGGGGCAGCGAAAGGGGAGGAGAGGCGGCCGCAACAACAGCAACAGGCAGCGCCAGCTCTGTCAGACAACACGAGGGGCAGCGCGACTCCTCATCGCGAGCCGCTTCCAACAGGTTCTCCCCGCAGTCCCCGACCCGCGGCCGCAGCCGCCCCGCACCCGGCAACTCCGACAGCGGGAGCACGACCCGCCCGGGCCCCGATCGCTCCCGGCCCCGCGTTCCGCCGCCCGCAGCCGCGCTGGAGGAACGGAGCTCCCGCCGCCTCGCGCTGACGNTGCTCCAGCCCCTGCCGTGCGCGCCCGCTCCGCGTCCGGCTCACGCCGCTGAGCGCCGGCCCCACCGCGAGCAGCTGAGGCAGAGGCTGATCCGGGCCGTGCTCGGCGCGAGAAACCGCCGGCTCGTGCGCGGACACGGCGGTTGTAGGGAGCGGCCGCGGGAGCCGCGGCTCCGCCATCTGCCAGGGAAGCGCTGTCCGTGTGCAGCCCCGGCAGTGCCCGCGGGTGTTGATCGGCTGCGCTGGGAGCTGTCCTGGCTGGGGATTGATGGTCTCTGCCAAAACGCGTGGTGGCTGCTGAGGCGTTGATGAACCCGCGGCGGGGTTTGTGGGTCACTGCAGACAAAGCAGGAACACGATGTTGCCAAAATAGGTTCTTGCACCCGGTGAACAAGAAGCCAGTTCACACACAGAGTCGAGGTATTTGATTTATTCACAGTTCTGCGCAGAAACGGGTGCTGGATGGCAAATCCACCGAGCCAGCACACCAACTATCAAAATTCCTTACTATTTATACATTTTAGCAAATGAATTAGTGTTCATGGGCTGCAAGTTGATCAGTCCACATGCTTAGTCTTGTCTTTTGGATCCATCAGTGGTCACGATCTGCCCCTGCCCTAGTTACCTTTAACCCAGTTGGAGCTGATTTCAGAACAATTGCTGAATTGGCTTTATGAGTGTCTTCCTTATCTTGGAGTTCTTCAGATGGCCTTGTGGCCCATGAATTCTGCATTCCTTGTGTCCACTATCATTGGTACATCCTTCTTACCAAGCTTTGTTAACTTCCCCAAAACTTCAAAGAACATCCTCCCTTCAAAAAATTTTACATATTCCACATTTTGCAACAAAACCTCGATTTGTACATTTAAAGGGAAAACAGGCATAAAATGTAGACTTGTCTGTGTGAAATGCTGCAAATAATACTCCTCAGGAAAATGTAATTTCACTCATACAGATGGGGAATGTGGACACAGTTGTACACTTTTCACTCTTGTCAATAAGGCCCAGGTTCCAAAACTCACTTTCATTACAGTTGTGCTTACGTTGAAACAGAGGAAAACCTACAATGTAATAAATCATTTGTTAGAACCATAGAATATCCTGAATTGGAAGAGACACACAAAGAACAAAGTCTTAAGTCCTGATTCTGTGCAGAATATCATGGCCAGCTGCATTTCATCAGGAACCACAGTGGTAGGAAAAGGAAGAATAGCTTCAAACTGATAGAGAGCAGGGACATCTTCCACTGGATGAGGTTGCTCCAAGCCCAGTCCAGCCTGGCCTGGAACACTGCCAGGGATGGAAGTCTTGATCCATGCCTTTTTTCCCCCTACTAATGCTCTGAGTGCAATGAAAGTTCTGCATGTTTGGGGAATCGAGCAGTATCTTGAGTAATAAATGATATATATTTTATACTCTAGGAAGATCCAAAGCTGTGCAACAATGCAGGGGAAAAGGTTTCCTACATCATTCTCTCATTTCCTGGCATCAAACACTGACTTCTGTTAAAAATCTTCATAATTCTCCCAGAAGTTGGAAAAACCCCTTCCTTCTATTGCTCAGGGAAAACCTTGCAGGATACTCCTGTGGCTCCCAAGTTGGATTAAAATGCATGACTACTTTGCTCTTGGGAAATTATCCCAAAATACAGCTTCTATATGCCACTGTCCTACAAGAGTCTTACTGTGATGAAGGCAGCAGTAACATAGAAAGTTGGATTTTTGGGGGGCAAGATGACAAAATTGAGATAAAAAGAAACCTATAATAACTGTAAGTGCAGTTTATAGATTTTTTACATGAATTAGAATTTGTTAAATTCAAATTTCAAAGAGGTGTTTTGATGACTAATATTTGGACTTACGTGGAGTGAATCCCAAACCAAAGTCACTAATTCCAGGAGAAGTCACAAAAATGCTTATATTTAAGGGAAGGAATTTACCTAGAATTGGAGAGGGGGAAAATTCTGCAAGTTTGTGTCAGGTGGTAAAGAAGGGGTTTAATTTATTTATGTGAATGTGATTAACCCTCATTAAAGTATTTCTTTGTGTTCATCTAGTCTTTTTGGAAAATAAGTACCAGGAGCCTTGGAGAATCAAGAATCCTGAAGAGGCATTACCTTGACACCTGACATGTCTATTTTGTGATGTGCAGAGCTCTGAGGACAGAGGCCTTTTTCCACTAAAAGAAAAAAGGTAAAATTGGAGCACAGCCAACAGAGATTAGTCTCTTCTGACTTAAATGTATTAATTATGTGTTAAATACGACAAAATCACCAGAGACTGAGGAGGGAAAAGGACTTGCTCCTTTGCTTTCATCCATGCTCTTTTCATGGGCTAACTCTTATCTTCAGTTTTTCCTGGCTGCTGCAATTGGCTCAGTCAGAGCAGTCAGTCATGGAGAACTGAGGGAAGGAATGAGCATAAAATAAGCATTATATTTAAGGGTTATGCCTCTTCAAACAGTGGTTAAGGGGAAGATGGGTGAAAAGTGTCCCAGATCTGGGGACATGATGCCACAACAGTGATGTCTTGTCACAAGGTTTTATGGGTCACAGGTAATAACCCTTGTGTGAGACACAATGAATATAAGTGAGGCCAATTTTAGAAACCCAAACTTGGAAAAAAAAAACATTAATTAGTGAAGCCCAATGCATAAATAAGATGTGTCAGCTGCAGAGAAAAGTCAGTGCACTGACCACCCAAAAGGTTTTGGAAAGAAGTGGAAAACAGTTTTAAGGAGAGGTAGTGCTGAGGGATTTGTAGATATCTCAGCATAAGCTTCTCAGGTGTCTGAGGAGGAGAGACAGATAAAGTGCTTATTAGACTGTTTTAGAAGCTGATTGATGGTTATTAATCCCTTCTAGGACTTCCCAGCAGAGTTTTCATTTCAAACCAGTTACAAATTACCAGCACGTTATAGGAGAGAAGGCCTAAAGTGAAAGAAAACTCACATTATAACCAAAAAGGCTCCTCCTGCTTTGCTGCCAGGATGATGTAGATTCAGACCAGTAACCCAGGAGTAAATTACCCAAATTAAAGGAAATTAGGCTGTAACAGGTAAAGAATTAAGACGACAATGAGGCAAAGAAAGAACTGAGGTGCTGCTGATGAAGGTGACACATGTTTAGACAACAAAGGTAGATCCTCTGACTGGCTTTAACACAAAGGTGTGGAGGTTTTGTGGTTGAAAGTGTAGTGTGCTCAGGTGGCACTCACTGGGGGTGCAGATTGCATCACCATTATGTTAAAGTGCTGTAAGCCTCTTACTAAATGTGTATAAGGGGAATTTAATACCTGTGTCACTGCAGGATTCCTTGTGGCAGGCATCCCCCGTTCACTGCTGCTGTGCAATTCCTTGTTTTGCGTGTTCCCTCTCTGTTGGTGTGTAATTCCAGGGTTTGAACACTCCCTAGATGCTAAATTTATCCATTAAAAGCATGTTACTAGCTTTTCCCAGAGCATAAATCACAGTGCAGCTTGATCTACCAAACCCTAAGGTATTTCCCCTCCATGTGATTTAGTTTATTGCAGCTTTATAGCTGCAATAATAACAAAATCTAAATTCCTCCTTGCCTGCAATTGTGGTGTTTTGTACTTTTGCACAGGAATTTGTTGTGGTTTTTTGACTCTTGGTGTTCCTGGGTGAAGTATTAAAACTGCCCAGTTTTACAGATGGAGAAAGAGGCTGACTATGCTAATAGCAGGTTTTCCAACATTATCCTGAGCTTTTGCCACCAGAAGTCTCACAAATAGACTCCTAAAAGATGTAATCAAATTATTTGACAGAATCCTGTAATTCTGTAGAATTATTCCTAGGGATTTTTTTTTCCTCATGTTTTCATTCCTTAATCTCAGTAAACATTGTATCTATCTGGAATCCACCTGAAACTTGTGTTATCAACCCATGAGGAAAAACGTGCAGGATCAGGGTAATCAAAGAGCCAAACCTCACACCTCCAGCTGTCTAAAGGCTGTCAGGTGCCCAGGTCAGGAGTCTCTGTATGGTGTTGGGGTGTTCAGTACCCCTTGGGATCGCTCAGTGACTGTCAGGTGTGGATGTTTCTGGGTGCCAATGTCCCAAAAAGCGACAGAAGGAATTCAACACGTGAATGGAAGTGAACTCTCTGTAGCCATTTGTAGCAGCTTGGATCCTGCATTGGTTTTTTAGTAGCTTAGCCGTTGACCAAGGATGTTTCCTGTTGAGGCTCCATGTGTTGGATGGGCAGATCAGAGAACATTCCACTCTCAGCACTCCGTAACTTGGAGCCAGAGGAAGGCATTACAGCAGCAATTTGCCAAACAGTGTGAGTACAACAGAAAAACCAACCAATCCCCCATGGAATGCGCACAGGTGGGGAGCACAGCTGCTGGGAGCAGGTGGCTGTGCAGCAGCAGCCTGCCTCCTCTGCCATATTCCTGCGGTGCACGCCCACTCTCAGGAATCATGGCTAAAGCTGCGGTTCTCGGGATCAGCCCGGGTTTGCGAACGGAGATACGGGAGCGGGCCTGAGGGAGCCCCGAGAGGAGCGGGGAGTAAGCGCAGAACGGGTACAGGCGCCGCGCCGTGTGAGGAGCGGCCGCCATGGCGGTGACGGGGCCGTGTGAGGAGGAACGGCCATGGCGGTGACGGGGCCGTGTGAGGAGCGGCCGCCATGGCGG